>CM076575.1:441690299-442038265 GCA_034641835.2 Pinus albicaulis | reverse complement strand
GGAAAAACTTGAAAGTTTAACCATCTATAGAAAGGTCCTTATAGGGTTTCAACTTTTTGTTATAGCATCATTTTTCACCCTCTGGTGATTCATGATTGTCTTTATGGCTTTGGGCACCCATTCCCACAGACTTGAACAAAATTCACTAAAAAACAGTGTTAAAATTCCCATACGCGGGTATGCCCAGACTTTTTCGCGTGTATACGCGAGTCCACATGTACTTTTCCACGTATGCCATTAAAATCATTAAAAAATATATTAAAATCCCTATTTTCGGGCTAGGTTGATGGTTACTCCAGTAGTTCAACCACCCCAGCACGTGGCCAATTGTTTCCAACTGATTGAAACTACTTTGAGGGAGTATAAAAGCCCCTCATGTGCATGGCCTAAGGGAGAGAGAAATTTTATAGACATTATACTCTATTGGAATCCCAATTCAAGTCTGAATTCCCGTGCCTCCTGCACTTTCCCAGATTTATATAGGAAACCCTTGTTTCCTGGAGATGTTCATCCGTTTATATGCCATCTCGAGTGCACAAGTCTTGAAAGTATCTTAGCGAGGCAAGGGCGGGACGGATCCGGACGACGGTCTGCTCGAAGATCGTGGAAGGATTCAGGTGATCTCTCCACTCTTTATTTCTGTACATGTTGTTCGTAATAATGAAGAACCATCTTGTTCCTGAACTTACATGTTAACATCTATTTGCATATGTGAAAAGATTGATTATTAAGCATTTATTATGGTTTATATAATGTTTCACATGGATTACACTAACGTTTAGGAGAAGCATATGCTGTACAACTAGGTTTCCGTGCACGTTCTTTCTTGTTTTCCAGGTTGAAGGAGGAAGAAGGATTGCTGGGGGTTTGGACCCCGTGGGATCTACATCGAACGTAGGACTACGAGTGAGTTCTGCTATCGTTGTTATCTAGTTTTTAGCATTTAAGTATGGTTGTGTGTGAGTCCTTATGAATAGCATGCCCTGATCTGTGGAGGTTTTGAACCAACAAACCTCTAGGGTGATTTTCCCCGAAACAGAACTGGCGACTCCACTGGGGACCTGAGTCAGAGAGACTGGAAGATCCTCCATATTATACATAACTTTCGATGGCCACGACTGGGAACGCGGCTTCTGCTGTGAGTGCTGCAGGCATTCAGACTCCTGCTTCTGTTGAAGGAGGGGGCACTATTGCTATATCTTCGATTGCTTCTAGCACTGCTGTGTTTGGCTCTGGTTTCACCCAAGCACATGCTTCCCAATCTGGTCCCTTCTGTTTTGGAATCCCCACTAGTGGGATTCCTTCTTTTTCCTTTTCCGCTACTGCAGCTGGATCTACACCCATGTCTTCCATGGCTAGTGGATCAACTTCTTTTCAGGGGCTCCCCTTTGGAACTGGGCACATTCCTAGTTCCAATCCTTCTTTAGGGTCCTTTACATTTACTTCTCAGACCCAAAGTTTCAACCCTTGGTCTGGAGGTCAGAATTTGACCACTTTTACAGGTTGGAACCCTGTATTCACTATAGTGGGGGCAGGGAATCAGTTTTACGCTGGTCACCAAGGGAATGCTTCTTTCCCTTCGTCGAGTGCTTATCAGACCTTTTCTCCTCTTTCTAATGGCTGGAACCCCTATCAGGGGCTTTCCTCTTCATTTAATACTTCGCGGGGGGGGGGGGAACTGGTCTGGGCTTTGGTAACTCTACGTTGGGAGAAGGTTCTTCTCCTTTTTCTATGAGTTCTTTCTGGCAACCTGGTGCCTCATCAAATCCAAGGTATTATTTTTAGAATGTTGGGAATCCATCCCATCAAGGATGGAATCCTCAGGCTCCGCCTCGTTTACCTTTTCTGGCAACGTTAAACTTGCCAGATCTGTCGAAATTGACGAATGATCCGATCTGGTACAGTCTGAGGTGGCCTCCGGTCCCGACCAAACTTCCTTCAGACATTCCAAAGTTTGAAGGCAAGAATGGCGAGGATCCGGCTGATCACATCACCACCTTCCATTTATGGTGTTCTTCTAACTCCCTGATCGATGATTCGAATAGGTTGAGATTGTTTCAACGCACCCTAACTGGAAACGCTGCCAAATGGTATATTGAGCTAACTGGGGGAAATTTTGTTACATTTGGAGAACTGGCTGTTACGTTTCTAAACCATTTCCAGTTTCCAGTCCATTATAACGCCGGGACTGAACTCCTAGCTAATTTTAAACAGGACGACGCAACCCACATTTCTGACCATATTCAGGAATGGCGGAGAAGGAAGAGGCTTATTAAAGCTCATATTCCAGGAGAATTCCTTTTGGAATGGTTTCTGAAATCTCTGCAGTCAGATATTTCGAAAGATGTATCCCTCTCCGGGGTATTTTCCGAGGAGCAAGCCATTTTTAGGGCCCAGCAATTGGAACTGATATATTCTCAGTCTGGGGTCCTTCATAAGTATTTGCCCAATGCTCCTCGCTCCAAATTATATTTATCCAAAACTAAGCCTGGTCCTCATGGTGACAGACTGATTGGATCGATCAATAGTGGTGCAGCCAGCCTGCTTACTCAATTGCAGCAGTTGTCTTTACAATCTGCTCCTTCTGGTCAGGCTGTGCCTGCTGAGTCATCGCCTTCCCCCTCTTTGTCCATAAATGCTGTCCAAGCTTCTGATCCCAAAGGAAATCAACAATCCGAAGGGAAGAAGAAGGGACGAAATAATAAGAAAAAGAGAAAGAATGGGAAGGGTAATGCGAATAAAACCAACGAGCATGTTGGTGAGGGTCAAAAGGATAAAAATAAAGTGAAGTTTCCATGCAAGCTGTGTGCTGGAGACCATCTTACGCACCTTTGCCCTAAAATTCAGGATGCGCAGCGCTTGTTAGCTCAGCAGGGTTCTTCTAGTTCCCAGGCTGTGTTAACAAACCCTTTTCCCCAAGGGCAACAACTAGTTGTTGGCGCGAATCAAAATCCTGGGGCTTCCTCTGGGGGCACCCAGGAAGGGGAAATTCCATCAAACATATTCATGATGAGTGCTCACGTGGATGTCGCTACGAGATCCCATGATTATGGCGGAGAAGAGTCTTTGAAAGCTAAGGATGCTCCTGATGCTACTAAGCCGCTTCACATTACAAAGCCTACTGTTGAGCCTATGCCTCGGATGCCCAAAGCATCCACTAAGCGTTCGACAATTAATCCAAACGCTAGGGCTACCCAGAACTACTCTATTGTGGAAGATCTGATGCAGAGTCCTTGTGCTATGTCAGCTTTAGAGGTGCTCCAATCTTGTCCGGCTCAGTGCAATGCCTTGCTCACTGCCATTGGGGCTATTGATCTGAAAAATTCTCTTCTGATTACATTTTATATGACTAATTTTAAGAAGAGACTCCCCCATCATATGGCTTTTCATATTAAATCATCGTACCGGAAGTGCAATATCTTTCGGACGGTTGTTGATGAGGGTGCTTCCACATGCGTGATGTCTCTCACATGTTGGAAGACGATTGGATCTCCCAAAGCTGTTCCATCTACCACTCTTTTGACTGCGTTTGATGGTCATTCTCACAGACCGCATGGTATTGTCCCAGCTTTGCCTATCTGTGTTGGGGGAAAAACTGTGAATATAGAGGTTGAGGTAGTTGATGCAAGCTTGGACTACAACCTTCTGTTGGGGAGAAACTAGATTTATGAGATGGATGCCATTGCATCCTCATTATTTTGGATTATTTGTTTCCCTCACGAAGGGAGGATTGTTACAGTGGATCAACTGGACTGTCCTCCTGTAGACCCGAATGCGTCTACTGACTCATCTGTTCCAAAGTTGGATAATACTAAGGTGCCTGTTGAGAATTTAGGGGTTGGAATGTATTCTTCCTTGATGGGTACCTTCGATATTCCTCCTCCTACGGTTCATATAAATGCAATTTCATCCTCCAAGGCTCCTCTTCGAAGAGAGTTCTTCAGAACTCATTATTTTTCGGACCCTTGGACCTTACCTTCCCCTACTGCCACATTAGCGGAAGGTCAAGTGGGTGGAATGGAATTTCCAATGTCTGCAGCTGAGATTGCTTATTAGTCTATTGTTGACTCTGCAGAATCCAGTCCAGCTCCTCTTTCACCGGAAGAGTTGGATGGAGATGTGGCTCCGGCTTGGACACTTAGTTCTTCTTCTGCCCAGGATTGCCTTGATACCACTCTTCCATATGAAGAGGCCATCCTGGAAGCTATGACTGGTATAGATAGACCGTGGGATGACTTGCATCATCGGTCTTACTTTTTACCTGATTTGAGCGAAGTTGAAACGAGTTTTCCAAGTCCTCCATCTCCTGGTCCTGTTCGCCCAGTCCTGAACCCTTTAGCACCAACACAGGTTTATGCTGAAGGGAACATGGCTGTGATTTCTCCTACTATCCCGGTGAACATTTCCAGGGATCCCAATATTATTGAGAATGTCTTCATCGAAGCTGAATGTTCCCGTGAAGAGATTCAGATTTACACGGAGCTCTTTAAAGAGTATAGGGATGTATTCGTTTGGTATTATGAGGAAATGCCTGGTATAGATCCATCTATTGTCCAACATGAGATCAAGACTTACGAAAACGCTAAGCCTGTGAGGCAAAAACTTCATCCGGTTAATCCTAGGAAGGTAGCAGCTATCAAAGCTAAGGTTGAGAAGCTGCTTAAGGCGGGATTCATTTTCCCTGTTCCTTTGACTGAATGGGTTTCAAACCCTGTTCCGGTAGATAAAAAGCAAGGAATGATTTGAGTTTGCATCGATTTCAGAGACCTATATAAAGCATGTCCTAAAGATAATTACCCCACACCATTTATCGATCAGATCATTGACGAGTGTGCCGGTAATGAGATTTTCTCCTTCATGGACGGTTTCTCTGGATATAATCAGATTACTATCCATCCTGAAGATCAGCATAAGACTACTTTTATTTGTCCCTGGGTACCTTTGCATACAAGAAGATGCCTTTTGGTCTTAAAAATGCTGGGGCTACCTTTCAGCGGGCCATGTCATATGCCTTCCACGACATCAAAAAGATTATCGAGGCGTACTTGGATGATTTAGCTGCTCATTCTCGAAAGAGGATGGATCATCCTGCTCACCTCCGGCAAATATTTGAAAGATGTCGTTTCTATAAGATTAGATTGAATCCGAACAAGTGCATTTTCGCGGTTACATCCGGTCGGTTATTGGGATTCATTGTGTCTAGGGAAGGGATTAGGGTAGATCCCTTCAAGGTTGAGGCAATACTTCGGTTGCCTCCCCCGTCCTCTGTTCGTCAACTTCAAAGTCTACAAGGAAAGTCTAATTTTCTTCGGAGATTTATCGTAAATTATGTTGAAGTTACCAAGGGATTTATGAGATTGTTGAAGAAGGGAGTTCCATTTCTTTGGGATGACTTTGCTCAACGCTCATTCGATGCTTTGAAAAAAGCATTGACCTCTGATCCTTTATTGAGTCCACCTGATTATAGCAGGGATTTCCTTTTGTATCTGGCAGCAGCAGAATCTACTATTGGTATGGTTCTGGTTCAGGGAGATGATGCTCTTGCTGAGCATGTTATTTACTATCTTAGTCGAGGCTTGGTAGGACCTGAACTCCGGTACACTCCGATAGAAAAGTTAGCTTTGGCAGCTGTTCATGCTGTGCAGCGACTCCGGCATTACATTATTCTACGAAAAACTTAGGTTTTGGCAGCAGCCAATCCATTTCAGTTTTTCCTCAGTAGGCGAGTGATTGGGGGAAAATACAATAGATGGATTGTGATTTTACAGGAATTTGATCTTGAGTTTATGTCTGCCAAGTCCAAGAAATCATTGGTTTTCGCGGAATTGATCTCCGAGTTGCCCTGTGGAGATGAGATTGTTTATGATGAATCCTTCCCGGGTGAACATTTATTTCTTATCTCTTCACTGGATCCTTGGTATGGAGATATAATTGTGTATCTTCAGAGTGCGAAGTTTCCCTCTACTTTTTCGAACGATGAGCGTCGTAAGTTGCGTCACTTGGCTAAGAGTTACTTGATCATTGGTGATGCATTATATCGTCGAGGGGTTGATTCAATCCCGAGACGTTGCTTAACTCTCGAAGAAGCTGAGGCTGTGCTGAATGATTACTACAGTGGAGCTTGTGGTGGTCATTTATCTGGGCTTGCTACAGCCCAAAATATCTTGCGTGCTGGGTACTTTTGGCCTTCGATTTTCAAAGATTGTATGGAGTCGGTCAAAAAGTGTCATCCATGTCAAGTTTATACTCGAAAAATGCGCGCTCATCCAGCTCCGCTTTTTCCAGTCATTACTGTCGGTCCCTTTACAAAGTGGGGTATTGATTATACTACTTGTAACCCGCCTTCGGCTAAAGGTCACAAGTACATTATTGTAGCAGTAGACTACTTTACGAAGTGGGTTGAGGCTATGCCTACTTTTGGGAATGATGGTGAGACTGCAGCTCTTTTTATTTTCAACCAGGTTATTGCTCGTTTTGGTATTCCTAGAGAGATTGTCACTGATCATGGCAATCATTTTCAGAATAGCATGATGGCTGAGTTGGCTCTAAAATTAGGTTTCCAGAAGGAGCATTCATCTCTGTATTATCCTCAAGCCGATGGGCAAGTGGAAGCCGTGAATAAATACTTGAAGACAATCCTTCAAAGGAAAATCGATAAAGCTCGATCCAACTAGCATATTATGCTATATCCTGCACTTTGGGCATACAGGACGTCAGTGAAAACTGCAACTGGCTTTACTCCGTTTCAGCTAGTTCACGGGTTGGAATCCGTATTTCCCATTGAATGTGAGATTCCTTCTCTTAAGTTAGCTGTTGAACTTCTTCCTGACACTTCTAGTCTTGAAGAACGGCTCCTTCATCTAGAACATCTCGATGAGCAGCGTCGGGATGCCGCCACGATGAATGAAGCACATAAAAACCGAGTTAAAGTTCAGTACGATAAGGCGGTCAAACCCAGGGTTTTTTCGGAAGGTGACCTTGTTTTGGTCTATGCCCAAGAAAAAGATGCCCTGGGGGCAAGAAAGTTTAAGTCTATGTGGTATGGCCCCTTCATCGTTAAAAAATTCCTTAAGAAAGGAGCATATACCTTGGTTGATTTTGAAGGGAACGAGTTGCCGGAGCCCCGAAATGGGCTCTATTTGAAGAAGCATTATGCCTAGGCTTTGGCCTGGCATGTTGCTTTTGTATATAGTAGTTTTGTTTTGTACATATCTGGTTGATTTTCGATCTTTGATGAGTTGGTGATGTTTTTGATCTGCTTTGGCAGGTTGTGTTGGATGTCATGAGTCATTTTGGTTTCGCCGATGGTGCTAGTAGACACACCCGGAACTTAGCTTCCATGGCTTGGGTGCTTCATTATCCATCCGGTCAGCTGTTAGTATCAAGAGGGGTCTGCATTGGTCCTGCTTCCAATAATATAGCAGAATACACTGCAGTTGTTCATCTACTCTCGGAGGAAATATCTTTGGGTGTTGATTCGTTGGTAGTTTTCTTGGACTCTCAGCTGGTGGTGTCGCAGTTGAACAATACTTATCGGGTTCGTGACCCATTTTTATTACGGTTGTTCTTGAGGGTACGTTTGTTACAAATATCATTTCAATTTTTAACTTTCATTCATATTCCTCGAGCTGACAATTGGTTGGCAGACTCATTAGCTAATCAAGAAATTGATTGGCATATTAATCATTCCATACAATAAAATTTAATCATCAAAAACATCATACATTTTCATACATTTGTTACATCACATCAAACATCGTTGTATATATATCATCAGAGTGTTCAAAACTATACAAAAATTTGGATCCATAGGTCATACAAAAACTTGGGCTTATGCCCGATCATGTTCAGTCTCAAAAAATATACAGTCATCTGATACATCATATCTATCTACTACTGAGGTCCCTGCCTAGAAGTTGTGTTTCTATAGAACACGATCATAGTGGCAACACAGTGGAATAACCGTACCCAGTCACGGGGTACTCCTACCACCTGTCTCTGGATTGCTTCAGGCAGATCTTCCACTGCAGCCATAGGTACTTGGCGGGTTAATCCCTCCAAGTTCCTCTGTACAGCCTGGAGGGTTCTGTCTGGATCTACTGTATCCGCTTCACCTCTGCGACGCTTATGTCGTGGGTATCCCTCAGGTCGAACTGGTCCAAAATCTGTTTCATGATCATTTTAAAATTGTAAGTCATTTGAATCCAATAAAAAACATGTTTGTTTTTCACATTTTTTCATACATATTGAAAAAATCCAAAAAAAATTATATAAGTCAAAAAATTGTAAACTTACCGACTGTACCCCATGCTGCGCCTGGTGGAAGGACAAGATCTGGATCGCCACGAAAGTCCATCCCGGCATAGGGATAGTCGTCCACCGCGATGATTTGTTCTCTCCACCATTGGAAGAACTCATCATCCCACATGGTCCGGGGAACTTCACTTCCCCCCAATATCTTCATCATGTCTACCCAGCAGGCAATTCTTGGGTCTCTCGGGCTGCTGATGGTAGAGATCACTCTGGGTCTTAGTACTGGAATCTTCTCAAAGAAGAATGTCATCAAAATTGTACCATATCCAAAATGTTTTGTCTTTGCTTGGCGGATAGAGGTCAATTGTTGCTTCATGTTCATCAGTAGGGCTGTGCACCAATCATATACATGAGTTAAGCATTCCACTGCTATGCTCATTTGCGTCCTGGACGCCTGGTGTAGGGAGGCAGATCCTGCCACTCTGCCAATGGTGAAAAGGAGGATTTTCATGTGCAAATCCCTTAAATCTTTGATTTCAATTTGAGTTCCAACTTTCTTGGAACCCTGTACGCAGTACACGTGGACGTAATCTTCCACGGTGAGCCCTCCCAAAGGCTTACCATGCAAGTCTACTGGCTCCCCCCTCCGGGAGAGTCCAGTGATAAAATATATGTCTTCCACTTCAATGCGTACAGGCATATGATCTATCATAAAACAGTCCTCTTCCGGTTCCCAATAGTTCACAAGCATTTCGAGCAACCGGACATTGCGCTTCATATTTGGCATTTTGAAAAACTTGAGTAATCCACAATTCCGAAGAATATTCAGTGATGCTTGGTTCTACATGACTTCATTGTCAATAGCACTGTGTTCACGCTCTCTCCATGATATGGTCATCCTGCAAAATTTCAATTATTCGTTCATTAGCCACGCATTTTTGACTTTGGGTCGCGCATACGCGACTTTCTTTGTGCACAGTCGCGTGTATACGCGACTTGGTCATTACCAACCCGTGTATGCGCAAACCCATGATTTTTAGCAAGAGATTCTACGGTGAAAATTCCTAAATTTTAATTTATGAACGGAAAAAATGAATAGCAAGGATGGTTGATGAGCTTACCTGACAAATTCAATGAAGATTGACGGTCGGTTGCTCCTGTTCTGATGAAAGAGGCTTTTTCTCTAGAGCACTTTTTCCCAAATCAGCAATGTAACAATGAACCAAATATGAGGTAATTTGTCTATTTATGCCCAAAAAGTTGAAAATTTTTGCAAAAATTTGTTATGCTTATTTTTTCAATCTATCCTAAGCTGCATAACCCGGATGCTTGGAAGTGCCCAGATTGGTATATTTTCAGGTACATTTTGACGAATTCGAGATTTTTCCCGGTTTTTGATCCATGACTGCTGACCCGTGATAGCAGGTATATGATCTTCACTGGCATATAGGTTAGGGAATCCACTTTCCGTTGCATTCTGCATACTAGCCTCCATTCTGATCACTTGCCATAGGGTCGATCCCATCAGGTCATGAGTATTACACCCATTTCACTCGCCGATTATTTAATCATGACTTGGTGGTAGAGCCTTCCTTTACATGGGCTTCCTAGTTAGTTCCTTGCTATCACTTGTTGCCCATGCTGCGTTTTATGTAGGCTTGGGAGTCCTCTTTAGTCTCGCCATGACTTATGTGTTGAAGCTTCATTCTTCTTCTTCCTCACTATCATTTTTCTGGCTATTACCCTAGAGGCTCCCTGGTGTTGTTGAGTTGTATTACTGCATTGCATATTGGCTACTTGTTTATCCTGGCCTTTAGCTGACTTCATTTGGACTCAATGTTTAAGCCAACTTTTGACCTTGTCTATCTGTACAAGTTAAACCATTGCATGCACTTAGCTATCGTGACTTGACACCCTTTTACCCATGGATGGAACATTCCTCTGAGTATCGCTTACCAGTTTTCGCCACCTTGCATTGAGCATAGGATCGTTCCAATCCCAGGAACTAGTGCATCTGTTTCTTGATACTCGTTCTATCCATTGTACCATAGCATTCTTTTATTTTTTTTCAGGCTTATTATATGAAAAAGACAAAAAAAATCATATATAACAAAAAGAGCGGGAACGGGATGTAACTTCATACTTTTATGGCAGTACAGTGTCAGTTTGTCGCCCTTGAACAAAGCATATACACTTATATATCTTTCCTCCATTTGGGATGATTTTAGTTTTTACCTAGGTTCAGCCTTTACCTTGTTTCACTGGTCAGTTCTCCCCCGGTTGGTTATCTCTTCCAATCATATGGAGAGTTTGTTTTTGCCTCCTGCATAACAGACTTATACAGTGTCACTTTTTACTGCCATGGTCATTACGAGTCATGCTTTTGTTCAAGGGAAGTTTAACCAGAGTCGGCCATTCTGCGGTGTCTCTTGACTCATTATTCAGTCGGCCTTCCCGGTCTTGTCAGTATCTTGTTCTATCACATCAGATGTTTTGGTCCTCTGCTCGTGCTAGTTTGAGAAGGTCTCCATTGACTTCTTGCTGGCGGGTTTGTCTCTTATCGACTACGACACATTGCTCTGAGAGCAAACCTAGAGCCGCACCCTGGCCCTATTTCCATCATTGATAGGTGACCTTGTGCTCGGCATTTGATCATCATTATGGGTCTTTGACTGAGTGGTTTCCCCTGTGTTCGACGTCAGCATACATTATCACACTTGGGATTCGTGCAGTACCTTGATTTCCATTTGACCCTATCGGTGGATTTCTCGCCTCTGTGTCAGCTTTCATTATTGGTTGGTTCAGAGGGTTTCTTCCGTGCGCTAGTTTCATCTTGTGCATGTCGGAAACGTACTTCGGTTTGGTTCCGTCACTCTACTTCGTCCGATTCCTTCCAAATCTTGGCATGTGGGTTACACTCGCGCTGGACTGATGTGGGATGCCTTAATGCCTTCCTTCCAGCAGATCTTTTCCCATCGACTTCGACTCATTGCTCTGGGAATAAGGTCTAGAGTCTTTTTGTCAGTACCTTAGGGTTTGCAGTCATCAGTGGTAGACTCTTCGCTATCGACAGTGGGGATTCATCATTGCGTCCTGATTGGTATATTCTTTCAAGTGTTCGACTTCAACTCATTCATTCGCACTTGTTAGATTGTACTGAGGCACCTTGACACTCATTTTCATTATTGGTGGGTTGTCTCGCGTTGGTTAATGGTATACATCATTGACTAGTAATCCAATGATTTCTCACATGGTCGACTTCAACTCATTTATTCCCATTGTGTGGGATTGTGCCGTTGTGATCGGTGAAGACCTCGGGTTGCATCAGCATTTATCGGTTCACTTTTGACAGTCCATTCAGGTTCTACCAGTGATGCCGTTCACCCTTATATGTCGTAGTTCAGTACATCAGCATCTTATATGTTGGCTCCCGAGTTGCGTGATTGTACTGTTTTTTCCACCCCTTATGATTTGGTACATGGAGATTCAGTTACTTATATGATCAGACATCCAATTTCAGCATCATTGATCAGCTTTCTATATGTGATACTTGGAAATTGATTCAGACTTATATTTCCGGGCCATGCTCAGATGATTCATTGTGTACTTTCAGTTCAACTATACTTGTATACATTTTGGATCTATTATGTACTTTCCATATGATGTATTTTTGACTGAGCATGGGTATGCCCGCCTCAGCATGAGTTGACTCTCTATTTTCTTTCATTGGTTTTTGGCAGGATGAAATCTGGTGAAGTCCTCTCTTGTCCTTGCGAAGTTATTTTTATGTTCATAATACATTTTGGCCATCATGTACCCCTTCTGACCTCATATATTATGGGGCATCTATTTTAGCATCATTTTTCACCTTCATATGATTCATGATTGCTTTTATGGCTTTGGGCACCCATTCCTACAGACTTGAACAAATTCACTAAAAAACAGTGTTAAAAGTCCCATACGCGGTTATGCCCAGACTTTTCCGCATGTATACACGAGTCCATATGTACTTTTCCGCGTATGCCATTAAAACCATTAAAAATATATATAAATTCCCTATTTTCGGGCTGGGTTGATGGTTACTCCAGTAGTTCAACCACCCCAGCACGTGGCCAACTGTTTCCAACTGATTGAAACTACTTTGAGGGAGTATAAAAGCCCATCATGTGCATGGCCTAAGGGAGAGAGAAATTTTATAGACATTATACTCTATTGGAATCCCAATTCAAGTCTGAATTCCCGTGCCTCCTGCACTTTCCCAGATTTATACAGGAAACCCTTGTTTCCTGGAGATGTTCATCAGTTTATATGCCATCTCGAGTGCACAAGTCTTGAAAGTATCTTAGCGAGGCAAGGGCGGGACGGATCCAGACGACGGTCTGCTCGAAGATCGTGGAAGGATTCAGGTGATCTCTCCACTCTTTATTTCTGTACATGCTGTTCGTAATAATGAAGAACCATCTTGTTCCTGAACTTACGTGTTAACATCTAATTGCATATGTGAAAAGATTGATTATTAAGCATTTATTATGGTTTATATAATGTTTCACATGGATTACACTAACGTTTAGGAGAAGCATATGCTGTACAACTAGGTTTCCGTGCACGTTCTTTCTTGTTTTCCAGGTTGAAGGACGAAGAAGGGTTGCTGGGGGTTTGGACCCTGCGGGATCTACATCGAATGTAGGACTACGGGTGAGTTCGGATATCGTTGTTATCTAGTTTTTAGCATTTAAATATGGTTGTGTGTGAGTCCTTCTGAATAGCATGCCCTGATCTGTGGAGGTTTTGACCCAACAAACCTCTAGGGTGATTTTCCCGGAAACACTTTTCGTGGGACTAATGCATTTTTATTGCAAGATATAACTCGAGAAACAATATTAGGAGGGTTTGTTAATGGTATTTTTCTCAATAATTACTTCACCTAAACTCAGTTGGTCACAAGATACATCATTGTATATATGATTTTATTATTTTTAATGTTGCAAGCATGGATGAATACTATCAGGAGTTAAAGCTTGTAGAGAAGGCCCTAATTTTCTTAGAAGTTCACAATAATATCTATAGAATAACAGTTGATCAATTTTATTTTAGAAAATGGACAAACAAGTTGCTTCCCAATGGAAGAATGTTACTAATCGACAACATTCTTGATACATCTTAGGGAGGTTACCATCCCCATTGGAACTATTGTTAGGGTCCTATAAATTATAAAGATAAATTGATGATTATCATTTTTATGATTCATGGGATATTATAAATAAATGTTACATTCTTTGAATTATTTTTAGTTACTAAAAGAAGGGAAAAAAATAAAAATAAAATAAAAACAGAAAAAATAAAAGAAAAAGAAAATAAAGAGGTGATATGAAAAAGTGTATAAGAAAAAAAGGAGTAAAGAAAAAGAAATTAAAGATATATATAAAAAACATAAACCCCTATAGCGAGGCAATCAAAATGTCTCTTTTTGAATTTTATCATAAAGTTTGATTTTTATATCTTTATATATAAAATATAGTATATTTTTAAAGATTGGTGCTCGATGTAATGTTTTGTCATCTTGTTAATAATTGTCACGCATCAATTAACAGCCACAGATGTCCAAAAATCTATCTAATCGTCATCTTCCTTGGTAGCACAAACCATAATAACTAGTGTCACACATATACCTGAAAACTTGTTTCACTTTTGTCCAATGCTCCTTCCTTGGTCTTGAAATAAACTTGCTCAATACTCCCAGTGCATTTGCAATGTATGGTCTAGTATAGACCATTGCATCCATGAGGCTATCAACTCCACTTGCATATGGAACATGAGACATGATGTCTTCCTCTTCTTATATCTTGGGAAACTGTTCAAAAGATAGATTTACACCTACATGAATAGGAATCTTCATCAATTCACTATCTTGCATATTAAACCTATGCAATATTGGCTCGACATACTACCTTTTTTTTAGCTAGAGCTTCCTCTTTGCCTCATATAATTTAATTTCCATGCATAAAATATAGTTTTCATCACCAATATCATTCATGTATAATTTGGAGGACAATTGGGTCTTCAAATTTTGGATAATTTCTTTGTCATTTCCAATCAGCAACATATCATCCACATACATGATGAAATAAATAATACGGTCACCAATAATTTCAAATATGCACATTGATTTGATTTTCTTCTTGTGAAGCCAAGTCCCCATATACATGTATCAAATTTCTGATATCAAATCCTTCGTGATTATTTTAACCCATACAAATATTTTTTTAACCTACATACTTGTTCTTTCTCACCCTTCACTACAAATCCTTCATGTTGCTTCATATAGACATCTTCTTCCACATCCCTTTTAAGAAATGTTGTATTCAGATCCATATGTTCTACCTCAAAATCAAAAGAAACAACAATAGATAAAAGTAATATAATCCAATATAACATGGAAACAACCGAAAACATATAACCAAAATAAATTCCCAACCCTTGGGAATAACCTTTTTCCACCATACGAGCTTTGTATGTATCCAACTTGCCTTCTGCATTATTCTTCTTCTTAAACACCCACTTACTGTGAATGGGTTTGCTTCAATCTAGCAACTCCACGAGGACCCAAGCCTCATTTTTTTCCAAATATTCCATTGAATCATCCATGGCGTATTCCCAAAGTTTTCCATCCTATGAATCCACTGTCTCCCTCATAGTTATGGGATCTTCATCACTAATAGATAAATAAAACTTTTAACAGAAATAAGGTGGACTATACCTCTTTGGATGCCTCCTCTCTGAAATTAATGTTCTCAAAATTGTAGTTTGTGGCTCTTCTTATTTTCATTCTTATTCTGTTGTAGAGTCTTATTCCTTATCCTTTAGTTCAAACTCTATATTTTCAGGTTCCTTTGGTAGGAATTCTTGTTTAAGAACATCCTTCACCTATATAAAAACCAGATCTCAGTTGTACACAATCTTCCTTGTTTCTGGGTTCCAAATATTATAAACTTTTAAACCATCCTTATATCCAATAAAAATGTGCCTTTCAGACTTATTATCAAACTTGGTTTTTTTCTCCTTTGAAATGTGTACATATGCATCGCAATCAAATATCCTCACATGTGAAAGAGAGGGTTTCTTACAAGTCCATGCCTCATGTGGATTCTTATCCTCTAATTTTGATCAAGGTGATTTGTTAACGAGAAACATGCAATATCTATTACCTCTTCCCAAAATTCTTATTGTAACTCGACACCATTGAGCATGCTTCTTTCCTTTTCCATCAACATCCTCTTCATTCTTTCTACAACACCATTTTATTGAAGTGTGTATGGAGTAGTATTTTTCCATTGTATACCACACTTCTTACAAAACTCTTCAAATTCATTCTTGGAGATATCTTCACCATTATCTATCCTCAACACCTTGATCTTCTTCTTTGTCTGATTTTCCACCACAACCTTAAATTATTTAAACTTGTCAAAGAATTTAATATTTATTCCCAAGGAAATCTATACATGTATTCCTAGAGATGCAATCTATAAAGGAGACATAGTACACAAATTACCCTATGATGTAACTCACACCGGTCGAAACAAATCACTCTTAACAATCTATAATATCTCTTTCTCCCTCTTAGATCTAGAGGGAAAACTCAATTGATTCTTCTTCCCATATACACAATGCTCACAGAAATTGAAATTGATAGAGAAACTAGAAATACCTTATAACATACCATTAACATGCAATATTTGAAGGTCGTTCTCTCCAATATGTCCAAGCCTCTAATTCCATAGCATGGTCTTTTGTCCAAAGACCACTAGATTTTCTCTTCCAGGTTCAGGAACCACATAATTGTTGCAACCATCAGTAAAAGTGCTACCTAGAATATTGTAAATATTTCTGATCCAATCCTTGCACCAATAAGAGTGCTCCTTGAACTATCTTACATGAAGCTTTCTTGAACACTATTTTTACAGTGGCATCATCCATATTACTTACATAAATCATATTTCTGGCCAATACGAGAATATGCAGAACACCATCAAGTGTTATAATCCTTCCACCTTGTAACTTCAGCTTGAAATTTCCACATCGATGATTCTAGCCTTCCGAACATACCCTACGAATACATCACAACCATTATATTTATCATACTCGCAGAACCACTCCCTTTGGGGAGTGAAGTGAAACGATGCACCTAATTCAATTAATCATGCCTCATGATATACATGTGTACTTGAATACGAGGCTAAGTACACATCCACACATTCATATGATGTGGTATTTTATTGTGCGGAAGGAGCATCATCAGATCACATTCCTTTCTCACGAGCTTTAGATCTACACTCCTTTTGGTAGTGCCCTTCCTTTCATTATTTGGAGCACACATTTACAAGTTTTCGTGGAGATTTAGATCTCCCACTCGAGGACTTATCTTTTCTTTTGTTCTAGGACCATCCTTGTACCTACAAGGAATATCTATTATGGGTCTCCAATTTGTTTTTTCTCATCTCCTCTCACAACATAGATGAGAATATTTCATGAAACTTCTAGGTATTTGTACTACTACGTATTCCAACAACGACACTATCCCACAAATCTCGTAGAGAACATAGAAAAATGATTTACTTATCTTCGTGTAAATTTTTTATATCAATAGATAACAACTCATTTACCACAATAGTAAAAGCTTTCAAATACTCTTTCACCAAGTCTCCAACCTCCATCCTTAGGTGATACATATTTTTCCACAGGAACAATTTGTTCACGAGAGACTTATATTGGTAAAAAGTCTTTAACTTGACCCAGAAATCGTTCATCTCATCTTCCCATGATACATTCAACAATACTGAATCTCAGATACAAAACCATATTGTGCTATTTTCCTTTTGATCCAAATTTTCCTAGACTTATGCTAACATTGACATTGGTTTAGTACCAAGATCTACCATGATCGACTTATCGTTATCCACTAATACATCCTCCATATTGAGCTTCCACAACTCAAAATTTTGTCTATTCAATTACTTAATCTCTATATTTCCATTGTTAATCCTATTCTTTCACTTCAAGTATCGATCAAGGAGATATCCCACTAAATAGGGTCTACCACAGGGCCAAGCATAACCCCTTAGCACCAAAGGTGTCCCCTTTAAGCTAAAACAACTTTGATACAAAATGTAGGTTTTTACCTTGCATAGAAATTTCGTGCAAAAAAGTTCTTAAAATAGAAAATATATGATGGCGAGAACATAAAATAAAGATACATAGCGATTTTCCCCTCGATCACAAAACCCAGACGACAAGATTTATTTTTCATTATATCCCTTTCAATGTTACAATGCATATATATGTACATGTCTAAGCATTCATAAATCCCAATACAATAACCCTTGATTAGAACATAATTGTATTTCCCTTTACGAGATATAAATAATACCATGGAAAAAGACCATTACACCCAAAACCAACTAGAAAACCATGGGTAGGTCTGCTCACTATCTTTTGGGCTTGCCCCCATCCTTGGGTCCACCCAACTATTATCTCATCTGCATTAAAAAAAAAAAATCTCGGACGTCGTACACGAGTGGCTGCCACCACCTCGGTGCCCGCAACATGTGCTACCCTCATGCCCGAAACATGTGCTGCAATGTACAATGCATGGAACTAGTCATGGAAATAATGTAACACACACCCAACAATTTGTGTCAATGAATTACTTTGGAGGAAAAAATTTGACAAAGGTCCACCCTTTATGGATTTGATTTTTATTAGGGTCCAAATAGGGATACATATGAATTGTAGGGCATTGGATGAAATAGTGGTTCATATTGTGAGGCCATATTTATAATCGTAATGGAAAGTTGTATCCACACATTATATTTACCAATGGTATTTGACCATGGTATTGAAGGCATGAAGAATGCTATAAATAATGAGCCTCCCCTCCTCTCTTAGCATTGATGGCTCCCATCTTAGCCCCAAAGACCATGATCAAATTAGGATAACCCCATCCTTATGGATATTCTATAATAACTTTGGATAAAGTAAGAACTAATTTGGTTTGACATGGTTTTTTGGAACGCTTTATATTAGGGTTTATAATATTGCGTTTAATATTATGGCTTAACATTGAATTTAATATTAGAGTTTATAATGTTGGGTTTAATATTAACATTTACAATATTGACTTTGATATTGATTTTATAATATTGAATTTAATATTAATATTTAATATTGAGTTTAATTTTAGGTTTTGTAATATTTTGTTTAATGTTAGGATCTATAATATTTATTTTAATATTGTAATGTTGAATTTGTACATAAATATATAGAATGTCATATTGTGACAAACATTGCTACAATGTCACAATCAATTTGACAATGTTACATTATAATATAATTTATTCAATATTGAGGTTTAAAATCGGGTTTATAATAATGGTTTTAATAGTAATATTTATAACATTGAATTTGAAATTAGAGTTTAATATTGAGTTTATGATGTTGGGTTTACTATAGGGTCTTAATGTTGATTTAAACATACTCATTTAGTTGAATACTTAAATCACTGTTATATTAAAACCATTTACCAGAATTTATGTTATAATTATATACTAATTAATGTAAATGTTATAATATTAATATAATAAGGAGTTGTGTTTAATAAGACCTTTTGAAGTTGAAAATTTTGACGTGAAATCTTGATTTGTGTTATTTTAATTTTTTTTTTTTATTGCATATATGGATTCACCAGCGTGAAAAACCCTTAGCACACTTAGATTTTGAAGAGTTTACCCATCAAACTTGTTATTTTAATGAAATCCTTCCCCAAATTAGAAAAATAAGATCGAAAAAACAAATAGGAAAACTTTTCAAAAAGTAGCATTAAAGACGACTAGATATAATAATATTAATATATACATAAATGTGTTTAGGATTAATCCTAATGATGTGATTAATGCCAAAGACATTTATCTACATTATGTATCACAAAATTCTTAGATCTAATAATATTAATATCTTTAACTATAATATATAACTATATTAATTATTATAAATATAATATAATAATACTATACCGTACTTATTATATATGAGTTAAAATTTTAAATGTAATTTTTCACTGGAATCTAGTAAAACAATTTCGATAAAGAATGTGATTTTGTTGTTGTTTAAAATTCATTTTTGAATGCATAAATGGATTAAGTGACCTAAAAATCCCCTATGGGGATATAATTCTACCTATTAAACAACTTAAACTTTTTCAAAATCACTTACCTATTTTTTATTAAAAATAACAATGACCATTTACTTTATAAGCTAGACTAAGTCTATTAATTAATATTAATATTAGAGACTAAACCTATTAATTAATATTAATATTAGATTCCTATCATACAACTTCTAATTATTAACATGGTTGATATATCCATCTAGTGTTAGAAGGACAATATTTATTAATGAATTTGTGGCAGTATGATCATAATAGAAAGTGTTTCCATTCATGGTATTTAATCGTGGTATTAGCCCATGGTATTTATCTATGGTAATTACCCTTGGTGTTGAAGGCTTAATGAATACTATAAATAATGAGCATCTTAGCCTCCCAACATCATGATCAATTTTGCACAGCGCAATGCTTGCTTATGACGCTTGGGAGTACCTTTGAGCTAACCTAAGGATTATTTCCAAGTGTTGTGGCACTTTGGAAGCATCCAAAGACAATTGTGGGGGCTTACTCTCCTATAATCTTGTTTTCAAAAAAGGTGGAATAGATTAAGGTTTGGAGCACAAGAGGGCTAATTTGGCATCAATAATAGCCACTAGTTAGTTTCCAGATACAAAAGGTTTGAAATGTGGCGGAATGAAAACTTATACTAAAGTATCTATATTATTGTGGTTGTATCTATGTTAGGGCTTTATTAGGAAAACCTAATCTGTAAGGTACTGTAAATATTTGTGAAGCTATTTCCTAAGGAAGCAAGGAAACTCATGATTTTGTAAGTTGGGTCTTGATGGGTTAAATTAGAGAATGTGCTCTATTACTAATAGGGTTTAATGGATGCTATACTTATTGGATAAATTGATGGCTTATGCAACAAAAGAAAAAATGACTGTTTATGAACTACACAATTACATTTAGTTCATATACCCTTATGACCATAATTTGTAGCATAAAAGATTGTTTTAAAAACCATGGCTCTCCTCATTAGTTATATTTTCTTTTTATTTTTCTTATATCTATGGTTTTGATAAGTAAACTCTATATATATATTCCTTTAATTTTTTCTGGACCATGTTTTATTTGAGTTTAAATGTAAAAAAGGTTATAAAGGTTTATAAGTAATTATTGCAATTAAATTTTAATACAATTTGAAATTATATAAATTGAAAATAGCATAATTTAATTAATGTTGAAATATATATTTGATCTATTATATAATTGATATTAATATGAAACATGCTTAATGTAGAAATAGTATTAAAGCATTTGATATTAAGGAGAAAATGTTTGTCCAAATCTTAGTTCCTTATTTTTTTTTTCCGTTTCTTAAACCCATAAAATGGCACAGACCAGCAGACTCCTACATCTAAAAATGTGAAGAGCCCATCAGCAAACTTTTTTAGTGATTAGATTTCTGTGTAGTTTAATTGCAATTCCTTATTAGGTGGGTGTGTTTCTACTAATATTAACCATATTACAGTTATTTTATTGCACAAAAATAACAGTTCTGACGGGCTAACAAGAAATGCAGAGGGACACAAATGAGGAAACAACTGAAAAAATATGACAATGCCGCTAAAAATTTAAAAGAGCCCCATGGCAAAACTAATTTCCCAGCCCCCTCGCAGTCCCCAACAGCTTCCATTACAAGGTCCACACCGCCACCTTAAGCAGAGGAGCCCGAACTATGATAGTGTGGGTGGTCGTCTGGCCGCTGCGGAGGCTGTTGGGGCAAGGAAATTAAGCTTTGCATGAGGTCCTTTCAAAAGGCTGCCGCATTGTAGAAAGTGTTTTTCGACTTTTTTTTTTTATGGTTTGCTGTGTCATTGTAGTTCACCAAATAATGTGCACTAAATTACCTCTTAGATATTTCAACTTTAGTTAAATTTATAACAAGATCATATATAAGAAGATTATCTGATTGTTTTCAAGTGAAGCAGCATTAGCCCACCTATAGAACTCAAAAAATGCTATTACACCACTAACACCTGCTTCTATTTGCTATGATTCGGTAGGTACCACTAACACTTGGTTCATGTGCTTTGGAGTGATACATGTACCCGGTTCGGTTTCCCTTAATGGTCTTCTCCTCTTCCATGCAATTTTCAAGTAGCTTGCCCCAAATTTCATGGCTAATTTTATTTTTTCTAAATTAGTTTTGGTCAAATTTACTGAGAAAAGGCCCAATGTCGTCCTTTATTTTTTTGGACTCTTATTTTGTTTTCGCTCTCCCTTGGAGACCCCAACATTTAACTGCAGGTAAAATCTGGGTAATGAAGTAGCTGGATTTGTTGGAACATTAATATAGAGTCTCTTTTAAAATTGTGTATGTTTCTCTATAAACTAGTTATAATTCCCAGGGCGGCCGCTTGAATTCAAGATTAAGAAATCTTACAGTAACAGTGTTTGAATGATGATTTTGATGGTAGAAATAGATTCAGCACCATTAAAAAAATCTAGGGCACCCAAAATATTAAAGTTTGATAGTTATAAAGTGGATTTACAAAAATCCCTGCCTGATTTTCTGAAAATCTTTCTTGAATTTCCATGATTTTCATGGCAAAAAAGCTGTATAGTTACACTACCCTAAATGTTAAATGTTAAAGGGTAGTTTAAGTATCCTATTTTTTGCCCTCAAAATCATGGAAATTCCAGTAACATTTTAAGAAAATCCCACATGGATTTTTGTAAATCTGTTATAACTATCAAACATCAATATTTTGGGTGCCCTAGAGGTTTTTGATGGTGCTGAAAATTCATTTCCATCATCAAAATCATCATTCAAATAATGTTACTGTAAGATTTTCACCATCAAAATCATGATTCAAATAATGTTAATGATTTCTTAAATTTTTTGGGCCACTATTCAACCCAATTTTGACAGTCCCTGCAATTCCTCCTTCTACAACTAAAAAACAATATTTTTTTCTATTAACAAAAAAAAAGAAAAAAGAAAAGAAAGAAAGAAATGTAAATCTGTAATTTTTACAATCATTTAAAAATTTCTATTTTTTTCATTTTACTTTTGCACTATTTATCTATCTAGTCATAATATTTTATATTCATCCTAATTCATGATTGTGAATATTAGAAAACTTGTGGTTTCAAAATATTATATAGTAATTCTAAAAGTTACTAGTGTCTTCCATGAGGCTATGTTCTTCCTACTATGAGATATTGTTGTTACTTTCATTTATCATTTTTCCTCTGTAAATTCATTGAAAAAAACATAGCTTTATTCATATTGATCATTTTCTTAGATAACAAGCTTGTTATCCATTTTTGTTTAAGTTCTCCATAAACATGATGAAATTGTATGCTCTCAAATGTTCTAACCAACACACTAGTCCTCTCCATATACGTGCAATTTACAGATGCTCAACCACTTTGTGGTTATAAGTACTCCTAGTAGAGCTAAGGTTGTTGTTCCATCCCATTCCTCCCTCCCACCAAAAGTGGAAATATCTACCTACTTCCAAAACAATGACAACCACACAATCTCATATTCTCTTTTTACATGATCCATCAAAGAAGATGAATGGAAAAGAGTTATCCACTTCTATATATTTGAATGCTCCGAGTTTATAGCATTTTCTTGGATCCCATATCATTAAAAAAAAATATTGCCTTATTAATGTCACCAAGGTTTCTCTCAAATATGAGGGCAATTCTACTTTCCACATAATCCAAGTGATGATTAGTCCACCTTATGTTGTTGCATTACATTCCCCACCTAATTAACCTTTAATAATTCCCTACATCCATCTCACTCATGTGTGGCATATCCACAGGAAATTAGAAGGTGGTACATATTTCCTCGCCCCTTCAAACAAATCACACACATCTAGGGATCCACAAATCCACATTTTTGTAGATTATTCTAGGTCATAATTATGTCATTGGCAACAAAAGTTCATAATCTTATAAGGAAAATTTCCTTTCCAATTATTTTGTGCCTAAAATTTCTTCATTGTTCTAGGCATTGCCCCATAAATTTCCTTGACACACAACCTACCCTTCTTTAGTGTGCCACCCCATACTAAATGATCCTAGCATCCCTCTACATCTAAATTGATAACTGCAATGTACTTCTCTATTAGTGTGGCCCAATATTAGAGGGTCAATACTTTCAACTCCTCACTCATAGATGTGTCACAATACATAAACTCCGTTAGAACAAATGTAGTTTAATAGTTGTATTGAAAGGGTATGATTCCGCTTAGTGCCTTTAATCCCATGGAGTCTCATTTGAATCCTACTCCCATCACATGCCTTCTATTTAATGAACCCTATCAACCAATTTAGATTGTGCATAATGCTTCTTCAATCATAGGTTATATTAGATTTTTTCCTACCATGGGTTTATCTAACCAAGTAGAATCCATACAAATATTTATAGTTAATAACCTTTTCTCATATACCCTCCCCTGATACAACTCTCCACATGTTATTAATTACCAATGCCCCCTTAAAAATTGCACTATCTATAATGCCCCAACCACCCTACTCAATAGGTTGTGCAATATTTCACCAACCAACCCATAATTGCATCAATCATTGTAGTGACCTCTCCAAAAAAGAAAGATGTGCATCTAGTAAACTCATAGATTTTGAAGAACCAATTTTAGCATTATAATCCTAAGTAGCCATTTTTGTTTAGAACTTCAGATCTTCTTCTGAAATATGTCTATCATCCATTCCAAGTCTTAATTATGGTATGCATTTGGTTTTAAATAAAACCCCAAGTATTGGAAGCTTTCATCTATATCAATATCATTGATCCCAATAAATTTTGCAATTTCCTTATTCCTATGTGCTGCATCTCCAAAGGGATAAGCACTTATATTGATCCCAATAAGTTTTGCAATTTCCTTATTCCTATCTACTACATCTCCAAGAAGGATAAGAACTAATTTACTTTGATACAGATTCCAATTGCCATACCTAAAGAAAATATAGTCCTAATACAGGTTTCCTATCCATCGATGGCATATTTCAATCCAAACAATAAAGCATCAACTAACATTAAATGTGTGATGGAAAGATATCTATAAATTGTATTACTAGTAATACTACCTAACTCCCTCACGCTCTAATCCTCCTGCTCAAACAATCATGAACTAGCACAAAGATTAGTGGTGATAAGATGGAGCTCTCTCTCAAGTGCCTCAAAGAATTTAGTGCGTTGCAAACAAATTGGTAGTTTTGATGTACCCCATAATCAAGTTTTTAGTCTTCATGAGCATAATAGTTTTGATACGAACTAGTTTAATAAATTCCAAGTCAAAGAAATCATTTGCATTAATGTGATCAGCTTTAAGTAAACACCCTTTCTCTTTCCTAGATTTAATAGAATGGAGAATTTTATGTGCAATCCCAATCGCATATTTTATGTCTCCCTTCAAGGAACCGATATTGTTCCTCAATGATGAAATTACATAAAATAGTCTTGATCCTACAAGAAATCAATTTAGTGATCACCTTGTAAACCGAATTAAAAAGGAAATCCGTCAAAAAGCAACAAATTTTTTTGGATGATACTATTTTGTGATCATAATTATGAATGTAGCATTCATAGCCCCAATGAGATACCCAACTTTTCTCACTTTTTCCACAACCGAAACCAAATCCCAAACCATCAACTCAAGGAAATGAAGGAAGAAATCCACCCCCCATTCTTCTAGTCCAAGGATTTTTTCTTTAGCACAATCCTTCATCACAACAACAATCTCATTTTCAATGATTAGACCCCCAAGTACTTGAGCTAGTGCATACAAAATTTTGTGGACCTATAAGTACATAGTTGATTGGTGGAAGCTGTTAAGTGAGTCACTTTAATTTATGATTATAACTGAAAGACTTGGGTTTACTTTCTCAAGAAGAAGTATCCAACTTTTACAACTTGTGTTTAGTAGTCATTTTTTTCTTTTTACTCTTATTTTGTTTTGTCTCTCTCATGGTGACCTCATGGAGACCTCAAGACTTAATTTCATGTGAAATTTTGATAATCCAGTGGTACTTTCAGCTAGATTTGTTGGAACATTAATACAAAATCTCTTTTAAGATTGTGTATATTTCTCTATAAACTAGTTATAATTCTAAGTGTGGTTTATATTTTTCCTAACTAAAAAACACTACCTTTTTCTATTAAAAAATAAATAAAGAAAGGCATATGTGTAATTTTTAAAATCATTCAAACATTTCTCTTCTTTGAATTTTACTTTTGTCGTGTTTCTCTACCTAGTCATAATATTTTATGTTCATCATAATTCATGATTGTGAATATTATAAAACTTCTTGTTTCAAAATATTATATAAAAGTTTTAAAAGTTACTAGGGTCTTCCATCATTCATTGAAAAAAAATTGAACTCGTTCATATTGATCCATCTCTTAGATAATAAGCCTCTCATCCCTTTTTGTTCTCCATAAATGTGATGAAGTTGTATGCTCTAAAAAGTTCTAACCAACACTTTAATCCTCTGCATATACCTGCAATTTTTAGATTCGTAACCAATTTGTGGTTACAAGTACTCCCCATAAAGCGAACCTTATTGTTTGATGCTATTCCTCCCTCCCACCAGAAGTAGAAATATCTACCTACTTCCAAAGCAATGACAACCCCACAACCTCATTTTCTATTTTTACATGCTCCATCAAAGAACTTGAATGAAAATGAGTTACCCACTTCTATATATTTGCATAACCTGAGTTTATAGCATCTTCTTACACATCCCATATCATTAAACAAATATATTACGTTATTAATGTCACCCATGTATGGGTTTCTCTCAAATATGAGCTAAATTCTAGTTTTTGAAATAATCCACGTGATTCGTCCACCTTATGTTGTTGCATTACCAAGCCTTTATACAAGATATGAGAGTAACATGATTCCCCACCAAATTAACCTTTAATAATCCCCTACATCACTCTCACTCATGTGGTCTAGATCGTGTCCCTTCAAACAAATCACACACGTCTACGGACCCACAAATCCACATTTTGTAGATTATTTTAGGTCATAATTCTATCATTATCAACAAACCAACATAAGATCCTAATCTTATAAAGAACATTTCCTTTCCAAATATTTTGTGTCTAAAATTTCTTCTTTCCTCTAGGCAATGCCACATAGATTTCCTTGACACACAACGTAGCCTTCTTAAGTGAGCCACCCCATACTAAATGATCATAACAACCCTCTACATCTAAACTCATCCATGTACCTCTTATATGAGTAATGTACTTCTCCCATTCTAATTCAAGATGATCTATTAGCCTCACCCAATTCCATCTTTGTTGATCAATACTTTCACCTCCTCACTCATAGATATGTTCCAATGCATAAATTCCATTCAAATTAATGTAGTTTAATAGTTGTAATGAAATGGTATGATTCCCCTTCATCCATTTAATCCCATGGAGTCCGATTTGAATCCTAGTCCCATCACATGCCTCCCATTTAATGTCCCATCACATGCCTCCCATTTAATGAACCCTCCAAACCAATTTAGATTGTGCATCATGCTTCAAACATAGGTTATATAAATTTTTTTACTAGCCTACCTTTATCTAACCAAGTCCAATCCATACAAATATTTATATTTAATAAGCTTTTCCCATGTACCTCCCCACGATAGCCAACCACCCATAACCAACCATTTTTGTTTTTTAAATATGCCTATCATCCATTGAGTCCAAATTATGGTATCCATTTGGTTTCAAATAAAACCCCAACTATTGGAAGCCTTTCTCTATATCAATAAAGTTGAGCCATATAAGTTCTGTAATTTCCTTATTCCTATCTTCTTCATCTCCAACCCTCATAAGCACTAATTTCCTTTGATTCGTAGAGATCTGACTGGAAATATAGTCCTAATACAGGTTTCCCATTCATTGATAGCATATTTCCATCCAAACAATAGATCATCAACAAACATTAAATGTGTTATGGCAAGCTGTCTAGAAATTGTATTACTGGTAATACTACCTTCCTCCCTCAACCTTCTAATCTGCGTGCTCAAAGAATCAATAGCTAGCACAAAAATTAGTGGTGATAAGGCGCATCCTTCTCTCAAGACCCTACGCGTAGAATTTAGTCGGAAGACCATTGATGGTCGTAGAAAAATTGGTAATTTTGATGTATCCCATAATCAAGTTTTTATTCTGCATCGACATAGAAGTTTTGATAAGAACTAGTTTAAGAAATTCCATGTGAACACAATCATATTCTTTAATGATATAAACGTTAAGGAAATACACCTTCTCTTTCCGAGATTTAATAGAATGGAACAGTTTCCGTGCAATCCCAATCACATATTTTCCGTGCAATCCCAATCACCTTCTCCATTCAAGGAATCTATACTGTTTCTAAATGATCCTACAAGAAATCAATTTAGTGAGCACATTGTAAACCTAATTACAAAGTGAAATCGGTCTAAAATCGATAATCACTATGAATCTAGCATTCATAGCCGAAACGAAATATTGAACCATCAACTCTCGAAAATGAAGGATAACTCCACCTCCCATCCATAGAGTCCTTGGATTTTATATTTAGCACAATCCTTCATCACTGCGACTATATCATTTTCAGTTATTAGACCCCTCGAGTACTTCATTATCTGCCACAGAAAAAATCTGAAGGAGTAAGGAGGTGAAAACAATTTTTTCTAATATAAGATGATACTCACCCAAGAAATGATCCTTAAAATGACGAACTAGTGCTTGATCAATTTCTTCCTCAGTTCTAAATATATTACCATCATCATCCTTAATACACCTCATCGACTTGCTCATTTTCTAACAGTTAAAATGTGCATCGAAAATTTTCTAATTCTTGTCCCCCGCCTTGATCGAGATAGCCTAATATTCATGTGGATCTCCTCCTCCTGTGTTTTTAGAATATCCAATCTCCTTCATTCCAGCTCGATAAACCGAGCTCTATATTCCTTAGAAAAATAATGAGGGCCTTCTAAGTCATTTTAGTAGTGAAGAGAGGTTTCTATGTCTAAAGCCTATTAAATCGCGGTGGTTGATGTCCTAGAGCCTATCTCGATCAAGGCGGGGGACAAGAATTATTCAAGCCTAAAGCCTATGTATTTACGTCTAAAAGATAACAATTAATTATTCACTAGAACTAAAGCCTCCCTTATCTAGACCCCTTTAGCCAAAGTATTAAATTCCTTCGACTACAACCATTTCGAGTTGAACTTAAATGGACAAGTTCTCCTACTTATCTCTCATTTCCAACTGAGAGGAATAAGATTATGATCAGAATAGAAAATCGGGGAGATTCAAGAAAAATGTCCCATAAATAGGTTACATAATGAAAAACTAATTAGGAATCTATCGAGCCTCTTAGATATTCCTTCACTTTCAACTCTATTATTCCTGCATGCTAGTCGAGTGGAACGAATTGAATGTCCACAAGGGAAACTAACATTAAGATATCCTTCAAATAGTAAGTTAATGGATCGATCCTTGTTTCCACCCATGAGATCTCTTCCTTTCCCACTCAGAAGTTAAGTTCCCCATCAACTATCACTAAAATTATTTTGAGGATGTCATAACCAACTACACGATCCCAAAAATCTCTTCAACCACTCTATGGGGCATATGTATTAATAATACATAGCCTCTGTCTAGTGGACAACAAATGACCCATAAGTATGATACCTAAACTATTGAGATTTTGAGGTAGCATCGGGTGTGCTCTAGCCCTTAAATTTTGTGGAGGGGCTAAGACACAGAAGACCTCCAAAATGCAGAAATAGTTTGGAGAAATTTCGTGTGGTGTGTGATATATATATATATATATATATATATATATATATATATATATAATGAGGATTCTAAGTGTAACTTTGGGAATTAGAAAAATTAAAGTGAATTAATTAAACACGTGATGAAATGTTGTAAGTGACACAGATCAAGTAGTCTTTTAATCTAAGCCATCAATAACATATTAAATCACGTTCGTTGATGCGTCAACGAGAAAATTATAAAGGAAAGGCCTTGGTTCAACTCGACACACACACACAGAGTCTTAGAGATCTAATTCTTCTCACGGAGCAGTGCCCGGGTGAAGATCAAATCTGAGTGACTCACAGTTGTAGCGAGGGGCAGATGCAGTGATTGGTTAGGAGGGCCAAGAGCACAGTGTAGAGTAAGGGTAGCAGAGATGCAGTGGAGGTAGTGTATCCATCCTAGGGAGCTATGCAGTCCCTTAGAAGGGTGACCGAGGCCCACACAGGGCCCACGCAAAGGCAACACAATATCTCAAGGAGAAAATTCTAAAATTCATCGGAAGAAGGGTTTTTGAGTGAGGAGGTATGAAACCAAGATCCGAGAGATGCATATCCGTACAGAGCTAGGATGACGCAATTTTTTAGCCATGCTACGCATGCCTATGAAGTTGTTGCGCAAAGAAAGCTGGGGTTTCATCAGTTGCTTATCCGGGTCAGCCGAGACTTGCGAGAGTAAGGTATATGTGACATTTTCTCTCATTGCCTAGGTTTTCTCTATTGTGTCAGCCAATTTTATGGAACCCTAGATGTACTCAAAAAATGTTGCTTAATAATAATAAACCCTCATACCTGTTGCACTGGTTTTCCCACATTGGGTTTTTTCCGGGGACATTTGTCTAAAAAATATGTGTCACTTTGTCATATGAGTGTGCTATTCAGTAAATGATCTGTATGTGTAGGCTGTTAATTGTATTTAATTCAATGTTAATTATGAATATTCATATTAATAACTTGTATGTTTAATCAAGCAGGAGAAGTAAATCGAGATTTAACAATAGGCTTTCTATGTTTAGAAATTTTCACATGCGAGGATCCTTAGAGTCCTCGATGAGTACGACATTAAGGACCATGCAGAGAATTTCCTAACTATTCCTGCCGATCGAGATCCTTTGAAGAAATTCATGAAAAATCAAGCGCGGGCTAAGCATTTTATCATGGATGGAGTCAAATATCGCGTCGTGCCACATATTTCCAGGAAGAACACGACAAATGAGATGGGGATTGCTTTGGAGACAATGTATCAAGGAGGCTCTGTGTAAAGGAAAATTCTTCTAGAAAATCAGATGTGGTTGTTCCATATGCAGGAGGATGAAGTAATAGATACCTTTCTCTTCATACTACAGACTATCTGGAATCAAATGATTTCCATGGGTGCAACTCCAAATGAAGGGCTCTTGGCAAGGATTTCCCTAAATGCAGTCACCCAGGGATGGGAAACTTTTGTCCAGAGCATATTGGGCAGGGTAGAGTTACCGTCGTGGGTAGACATTTGAGCAATCCTCTATCACGAGGAAATGAGGATATTTACCATGAGGCAAAGCAGCGACAACAAAATAGTCAAGGTGAAGAAAGAAGAAGAAGACGATGCATCCCTTGCATCAAAGGAACCAAGGAAGCAAGGGAAGAAGAATAGGGACCTATCCAAGGTCCAGTTATTTAATTGTAGAAAAATTGGACATGTCGCGAGCACTTGTCCTAAGAAGAAGGACAAAGGATCTTTTGAATCCAAGGAAGCAGCAACAAAGGACGATGGGAGTTGTTGGTTCTTAAGAGACAATCCCTTGGTTATGAAAGGGATCAGTGCTTAAGACATTTTAAAAGTGTGTCACAGAAATAATTTTATCATGAGGTCCTTTTTCTATCCCTCTCGAAACTAGTTTTCTAAAACCCTTACTGATATGGAAGAATAATAGTTTTCACAATGCCATTGACTTCTGATATCTCAATGGAAAAGAAGAACTGTCGAGGAAACTCAGAGTAAAATGATGTAAACACCGAATCTATTAATTTTAAGTTTTAGAGAGTGTTAGCACTCGAATGCACCTCGAGTTTGAAGAAGGCGAGGTTCGAGGCAACATCAAACCAAGCTCGGCCTCGCCCCAGCCCTACGAGGACAGGAGAGGGCTCTCTCCGTCAATCTCGAGAAAATAAGCAATAGGATGCGAGATGACTTACAATAAGAACTGATTTTAGGCTAGTAAAGAGATAAGAATGTTTTTTTTTTGGTTTTTTGGGTTTTCGCTGGAGTAATGGGAAAACAAATTTTGGGTCCGGGGATAAGGTCAGACCTTTGCAGAGTTCGAGCTGGGGCGAGGTAGGTGATGATCTTGATTCGAGAATTCATGGAGAGAGAGGAAGCTCAAAATAATATGTTGTAAACACATAATCTATTACTTTTAAGTTCAAGAGAGAATTTGTGAATGGAGAGGAGTTGGAGTGAAGGAGCGCTTATTAAGGCTACTTAAATCTTACTTACAAACGTAAATTAGAGACCAACTGCATCTTTAATTCACTTCATTCAAGGAAGAAACAACATAAAATGACACAAGAAACATGAATCACCATCAACAGTTGCACGAAACTTGCTACTTCTTTCATTCACCCATCATAAAAAGAAGTACAAAATGTAGTCTCCAAGAGGTCCACAAATCGGAAAACCCTTTCCTTTTCCTTTCTATATTGTGTATATACATCAAAAATTGTTCGTAACTGCTAGAACTTCTTGAAACTACTCTGACTGCCTAAACTATTAAAACTACTTATTACATTTCAATTGAGGACATCACTATAGCTTCAATCTTAACAAAAAAAGAAAAAAAATCAAAACTTGAAATAATATTCTTTTTGCTAAATCTGATTTGTTGTTGATGTGTCTCCCTGTGTCACCCTGATAGATTAGACATCTTTCCCTGCATTTCTTCCAGAGTTCAATATTTTGTTTTTTCTGCTTCGTGTCATGTCTTTTATGTTTATGATGTGGTATTCGAATAGTTCTGTAATAACGCATCTTTTCCCAACTTGACCGAGTTCTTGTGTTTCCAACAGTGCCACCATATGCTCCTTTTTCCTAACTCTGCCTATGCCTCTATGTTTCAAACAATTTTATCATGTCCCCTTCTGCCCGACTCTACCTCTTCTACTCATGCCCTCATTCACGTTTCTTCATAAAACAACGCAATTGCACATAATCCTAGACTTTAAATAAATTCAAATTTTTTTTTGAAAACTATCGCGTCTGTCCCTTTATCGCATTTCACATTTCGGTATTCATAACATATTCATGAGCATCATTCCTCCTTATCTTTTGATGTGCGATGTGCGATAAAGGTAGGGATGATGTGGCAAGTGAAGGTGGGGCCGATCGCAAATCGCAATCGACGATATAAAACCTTCTCGCATTTCGCATTTCGAAATTCATAACATATTCATGAGCATCATTCCTCTTGAGCTTGCGATGTGTGATGTGTGATTGGAATATATTAAATCATAGTTCTAAGGTTCATCGCGTCTGACCTTTGTCACACTTCAAATTTCGGCATTCCAACGTTTGACGTTATGATGCCCTTTTTCCCTTTGATGTGATTTTTACAAAGGAAAATCCAATGTACCCAGACTTAAAAACCTTTAGACTTTAGCGATAACTTTCATTGCTTCTGCTTCATTATCACTCTTCGCAATTCGACGAATCTCGTTATCTTGTGTAATATCCCAAAATCGAATAATGCATTGATATACAAACATAATATTTGAGACACGGAAAATGTACATAAAGATTATGATTAGCACAGATATAGATAGAACAGATGAGCCATTTCATTATACATCAACAACAAATGAAAGTACACAGTGCTCCAAAAAGAATGCACTCAAGCCACAAGATGGATGAAATACACTAAAGAAACCAAGCACTAGAAATGTTGTGTTGCTACTTCTCTTGCTGTTGCGGGAAACTACTGCTACTGAGGAAAAGAACCATGTGCTGAAGGTTGTTAGAATGCTCAGAATGATCCATGCTTTTAACCATGGATTCTACTCAACAAAACGAGAAAAACCCAGAAATGGTTTGGCCAGCTTTTAACTTTGGATTTTATGCCCTTTTTGGGTTGCACAGTGCACCCCTGCTGGCATAAACTGTGTTTTCAAGGATGGAGGCTCTCTATCCTGCTGTAAAATATGTTGATGAAGCTCAAGGCTGATGGAAATAATGCATGTAATGTGAAGGAATGGTCCTCCATTGGATTACTAGCTGAAATGCTAACAACTTCCCTTCTCCTTTGGATCTTCAGGACTGGACTGCGCAATTCCTCATGGAATTGTTGCTGGTGGGAGATGAATAATAGTTGGCCAAATGCCTCATATAGATCTAAATCATTGGAAGGCTTATCTTGAAGCTCAAGGTGATAGGATGAATCCTACACCGGTTCTCGAGCTGAAATACTTAAGACAACCTCCTCCTCTCAAACTAATCTTCAGAAATGTGCAATTTCTGAATATGGATGTTCTATAGAAAGTAGGAACAATATGGCACCAATTCCTGATGATGAATGAAGGGAAATACTCTTTCAAGAGATACTCAATGAAATATGTGGGATTCTAGACCAGGAACACTCAATGCTAAACAACACTTGCAATCTTAGCTAAATAGCCAAAGAAAGCATGGAATGTCAAATGAAAAATCCAGATCTAAACAGATCACAAAATCAATAATCCAAAGCATATATTCTATGTTTCATTCATCTCCTTTATATAGTTTATTAGCCTTCCCAAGTGTTGGCCCACCTCATAACTGCACTGTACATGTGGACATAGGTCTCCATCTTGACTGCGTTGTCTCTACATGAGCTCCATCATGTGTGAATGTAATGATCACCCTCTCCATCATGTGTGCATTAAATGCACTAATTCCTCCATCATGTGCACATTATATGCACCCTTCTTCACTAACTTATCATAATTTATTTATGATCTTACTTTTAATGCATTATGATTTTAGTTAACCTTTTCAAGATCCTCATGATTTGACATTTATGATCCACGATCTTATTTGACTGTATCATCCTCCATGATCTATTTCATAAATGAGACATGATCTCCATTAAATGACCTAATGCACTACTCCATGATTTTATATCTAAATCTAGAATATCCACATACACACATCAAAAGTGGATTTTATTTATCTTTGAGGATTATGGGTCCCTCCACCCTTTTATTTACTTAATTAATTAAGTTTATTAAGAACTCTAATATTCCAGTTATCTTGTGGAAAAATTGGGAATATTGCAGTCCTTCCCGAAAAATTTTTGCTTGTCCTCAAGCAACTGCAAAAGTGGATGCTAAAATAAACATCCTCCTTCCAAATGGCATCCTCATATGAAAGCTCTTCCCATCTATCACAATGTGCCATGCATGTACAGATCCAAAGCTGCCTTTCTAGAATGTCTAGAATGACCTCCAACTAGAAAGTTAGATACCCATCCTTAGCAATGAACCTCCAAGTTGCAACCATCTGATGAGCAAAGATCTACTTTACACATGAGATGCATAAAATGAAGTGGTTCATTCCCAAAGTGTAAAGTCCCAACTCATGTATTACCTCTCCAAGCCATGATACATAGAGTAGATTGCATTTATCGATGCTCACATCATTAGCCCTATTGGCCATGTAAGATCTAAACATCACATCAACATAGGGAGAAATAAGATGTAGAGACATATGGATGAATATGAACAATGTCAAACCATATTCTCCTAATAACAACCAACGCAGCAAAGCCTTCTGCTCACAAGCTAGATCATCATGAAAACAAACAAGAGAGCCATACTCTCTCAACGGAAGCCACCACAACAATGCTCCTTGTTCACATGCAAAATCTGCATGAATATAAATGTGAGTGCCATACTCTCTCAATAGAAGCCACCGCAACAATGCCTCTTGCTGCCATACCACATCATCATTGTACCAAATGTAGTGGCCATATTCTCTTAAGAGAAGCCACCTTAATAATGCATATTTCTGCCCCATCACATCATCATTATATCATGTACAATGACCATAATCACCGAACAGAAGACGACGATGTAAGGCCTCCTATTTCCATTCTTTAACAGTGTTATGCAATGTATGGGAAGAATTCAGCCCATACTCTCCCAATAGTAACCATAACAACAAGGATTCTTGTTGCCTTCATGCATTATCATGATGCAAGTCATGGAGCAACAATAGAGTAATGGACATATGGGATGTTCCATCAACATAATAAAAACAAGCTCATTTATGCCACAACATATGAGAGTTACACTTTCTCCCAAACCCAAGCACATACATGAACATGAGATACATTCCAAATAGAAATATATGTAAATGCATGAGACATACCCCAAACAAGAGTAAATACATGGACATAAGATATAACATGTGATGTCCAAACTCTCTCCTCAACAACCATAGTAACCATGCCATTTTCTTATGCATTCTACCATTGAGACATAAGGTATGAGAGAAGAAAATATGAACCTTTGCGTAGTAACCATACTCACCTAAGAGCAACCAGCATAGCCATGTTTCTTTCTAGCATGTATCATAGATTTGCAAGTGGTTTGGCAACCCCTTGCTCCATACTATCAACCATTCATCAAATTGCAGATGATGTATCTCATTCTGTAAAAACTTGGCATCCTCCCATTTTAGGACACCAACCTCCTCAAAATAATGAAGAACTTTGCACTCCATGAAAATTTTAAGTGCACCTCCAATGAGATCTCTTAATGAGACCTTCTTCTCATTCATGGCCTTCCAAAACCAATGACATTGTGGATATGTTGCAGGTATAAGTTTCTCTTTGAGCTGTGAGATGCTCATTGATAAAGTGTCATCAAGAAAGGAGAAAATCTTTCTCACCTCAAGATGTCTACCATTCATCATCTTATCCTCCATTTCTTCATGAGTGAAGCTACCTTCACAATGGGGCCTCTTCATTATCACTGCTACTAAGTGACAATGATGTAGATCTGAAAGGTAATACATATGTTGTCTCAAAGCAAGGTACAATATTGATTTCATAACCAGTCATTGTACATAGGATCATGCTCATCCCATTTTCTGGAAATCCACACTTCAACTCAAAGGGTTCAATGTAGTCCATCCATGAAAAACTGGGATAGCTTTTCATCTCCTCCTTGATTAGATCAAGGATCCTGCCATTCAAATTTCATCATCAGTCGGCAGTTTTATAAATAATGTAAATCCATTCTGCATGTTTATGATGTAAATGATCTAAGTAAGACCATCATGTATGTAACAACCTAGGTAAGCCTAGTATTTTGGTGACTATTTCTATCCTAGGAGGTTTTTTGTCTCACTAATTCATTTGTGTTTCTCGACACAAGTGATTGACAGAGTTTTTCCCTCGAGCTTCACCCCAAATCTAGGGTGGATTTTGTCATCAAGATGCTAAGTGAGTCCTAGTGTTTTCTATCGAGTCTTTGTAAAAGTAGTTTGGAAATAATCCTAGTTAATTGGCTAGATTATTTTATTACAAGCTACTTGGTCTACTAGATCATGTTTTGAGTCGCAGAATTGAGAAGCTATTTGAGGGTTTATCACGAATGGGCATTCCTCTTTTATGTTTCTAAATTTGTTATCTTATGTAAATATGGTTGAAAAATAATTAAATCCCCGCTCAGTCAATTAATTAAATTTTCTGGCCAAATTAAATTAAAAATCCTAAGTGGGAAATTTAATTAATTTTAAGTCCTAGGTGTTTTAAAATTCTTCAAAGGAAAAATTCATGGGTCCCTGAAAAATAAATTTTTAAAGGTTTCAAGCCAAAGGAATATTGAAAATTTCGAGGAATATTGGACCCTTGGGCCTTGGTGGTTAAGTCAAAGTCAATTTTTTGAGGTAATTAACTCAAAAATATTATTTTTGAATTAATTAAAATAGAATTAAATGATAAATTTGAATTTTCTCAAAAATTTATAATTTCGACGGTCAAGATTAAAAGATGATTAAATCTTTTTCGACGGTCGAGATTACTTTGACATGGATCAACCGAACTAGCCGTTGGAGATTTTATCTTATAAATTAGAGGTCTTTGTCAGTCTTTCAATCATCCGATATTTGGATCGTGCACTTGTTCTCAAAAGCTCTTGTAATCTTTTGATCAATAAAGCATAAAGACTTTGGGTTTACAAACTTTGGTGTTCATTTTCTAGATCTACGTGGTGATATTTTCTCTAAACTCCACTACTTTTATTTGCATTTGATGGCTGATGACCTTTATGGATTGATCTACATATAGGTATCTTGTGCAGTTTTTTGGGTTTTCTTAAATTGCATTTTGATTTGACAGAAATATCAGTTATGTATATTTCTGAAAGGTCTCATGGCTATTTTTTAAATCTCTATTAATCTAAAATTCAGATATAAGTGCGCAAATATCAATATTCAAGATTTGAGGAAATATTCAGTTAGATCAGCCAACTTTCAGATTTTAGAAAATATGATAAAACCCATTATTTCCTAATTTCTAAGGTTATGTTACGAAATATTTTTTCTAGGGTATTTCTAGAGCTTGTGCCTAAATAAGAAAATTTAACTTAATTTTATTGAATTTAAAGTTAGATCTGGTTAGTAAGAGCCTCAGATCTTCAAATCTCGGACGGAAGTCATACTTATGCTCCTCAGATTTGACAGATTTGCAACTCTTGTGCATAGATCTGTAAATATATTATATAGATATGTAATTTACATGTGTAGATCTGAATTTTTGTAACATAATTTTGAATTCTAACAAATGGGTTTTTAGAATTTTCTCTATTATTATACATATTGGGTATTTGGTTTTTCTTTTTTCACTTGTGCAGGGATAGATCTGAAAAATCAGCCAAGGAAATATTCAGATCCGAGCTAGATCTAGACCCTCGAGGGCAAGATCTGGGCTCAATATTTGTTTGCAGGAATAGATCTGAAAAATCAGCCAAATAAATCCTTAGATATGAGCCAGATCTATATCCTTGAGGACGTATAAGCTTTTGAGACTATTTTACAGGATTTTGGTCTCCAAAATTCTAATTTTCAAGCGGCAACATTATCCCAAAATCTCAAGAATTTTCAACGGTGGGATCTTCAAAGCCTTGGGCTAAGGGTTTGATCTCTAAACCCTTATTTTTTGAAAATTTTATTACAACAAGCAAATCACAAATAATTAGGTCCTGAAATACATTTTATATAGTCAAAATTGTTTAGAATTGCAAAATCTTCAATTTTCAGAATTTTTGGCCATTTGGGCATTTTTAATTTTGCCTAGATCTGGTTTTGAAGCTTGCTCGAAATTACTACATAGCTGTGAAAATTTAGATCTGAACATTTCTGATGCTTATCCTAAATAAGGTCCAAACAATTTGAATTCTCAGTTTTTTTGGCAAAACTTACCATTTTCAGACATTGTGGAGATCATTTTCAGTATTTTCAGTTTGTTGATCTATCATCAATTTACTGTTGTTATAAACCTATTAGTTCTAAAAATTACTGAATCAAACTCTCTTAAAGCCTTAAAATTTAAATTTTCAAGTTTTAACATATTTTTACTATTTCTGGAAGTATTTGGCAACTATTTTGGGTAGTTTTATCTTGTTGATTTGTCATTGCTTCAGTGCTGAAATAAAATATCAGATCTGAAATTTCTTTTAATTAAGCCCTAAAAATTGATTTTTCTTCAAGTTCAATAATTTTTACTATTTTTAATCATTTTTGGCATTGGTGCTAGCGTCGTTTGTTTTCTGATCCATGGTTTAAATTACTGTTGCAATTTATATTTCAGATCTGAAATCTTGCTGAAGAATATATTCTAAGTATGACTATAAGAGAAAATTTAATTTTTGGATTTGGATTATTTTAAGAACATCATTTAATCCATAAATTTCTTAATGAAGTGGTTTTATTAGCATTATACTTTCATGGTATATCTGGATGAATAATTACTGAGATTTAAGTTCTAGTAAATTTCATATGTTTTAGTTGGGTTTGATGATCAATGGCATCTAAGTTTTCGAACGTGTTCTATCAATTAAAATTGCTTAATGTTTAATTAACTTTTGTTTCATTTACTTGAATTATTGGATGTTTATTGAATACTAATGTTTGGGAAATATTTTCAAGTAAGTGTGATCGATATCTGATTTTGAGAGCTCTATTGTGGATTTGTATATATTTTAATCGTGTAATCTTGTGGGCATCTTCATAATTGACACTCTTGCTTAAGTACTTAGTGGTTAGATCAGATTATTGATAATCTAAGTGCTTTAGGTATTTTAACATTAACTCTCATATTCGAAGCTTGCTTCATCTCGCTCCTTCTTCAAATCATTTTCCTTACATTTTGCATTCTAAATTAACATTGCATAGCAACAGTTTCTCATCAAGTACTTGGTTGTAATTTCCTTAGTAGGATAGTTGACTCCGTAAGGCACTGGTATCAATCTTTATAATTCAATCGACTCATTTAATCTTGCTAGATATTTTACAAGTATTTTGTCATTTAATTGTGTCTCACGAACTGATTGGTTTCCAACTGGTTCTCCTTTGTTTCATTTCCATAGGGTCTACCCCCCTTAGTCTGCTATAAGGAGACAACTTAAATAGAGATATTGGGGGTCAATGTGACAGCCCTCGATCTGAGGCATTGTCGTGGTGCCTAGAAATTCTGTGTGACAACATTTTATGGCGTCGTTGTCGGGGATATAGTTTTTCTATCCTTGGTCTTAACGACATTTTCTAATCCTCTATTCTTTTTTTCGCCATTCATTAGCCCATCACATAGCATAACATTTTTTGGCGTCATCTAAACCTTTCATCATTTGCACCTTTAGGACCTCGACATTTCGGTTGGCTTCTTATTTGGGTGGTGACTCCACTTATTTATCTATTTTACTCCCAAACAAGAATCCCTTTGTGATATCCATCTTCTTCTTTCAACTTATTTTTTGGTTTTTGAATCAGATTCATGTTCAAGTGGCGACTCCAATTCTTTCATTTCTTACAAAAATTTCTATTAAGAAGCTCGCTTCTTGCGGATCTCTTGACTTTCCTTGAACAAGGATCTCTTTCTCTAACATCCATTTCATTTTTTCACGTAAGTAAGTCATCATGGGTGATCATTTTCATGACATGCCAAAATACGTCATTCAAAAAATGGCTGTTTTCTCGGGTGCTGATTCAGCCGCTGCTCAAAATCATCTCTTAATGGTTACTCATATAATAAACATATATTGTATTCCTTCACAATATAATTGTGAAGATATCAAGATACGTCTATTTTTCTGTTCCTTAGATGGTGATGCTATGAAATGGTTGAGTAATTTGCCTAAGGATTATATTGATTCTTTGCAAAGTATCGTCAATGCTTTTAAAGATGAATATATAAAACAAGGTGGCTTGCCTTGTGCCCTGAGTACTATGCAAAGGAATGAAATTAATCTTGTAGAGAACTCAACTATCAACAGAAGAGTCCAGGAAAATTCTCAGGATGAATCCAGTTGTACCATGACAACACAAATTCATGATGGTGGTGAAGTAGAAACAAGTTGTCAAATCAGTGTTGACAATGATAAGCATCTTGTTAAGGAATTGATTAATATGGTTAAGGATATAAAATTGAATCAAGCTGAAATAATAAAGAATACAGAAGTTAATCAGGCTCAACTTATTAAGGATATGGAACTTAACCAAGCAAGATTAACAGTTGATCATACCAGGAAAATTGATGTTAGACAAAACAAATTGTTGGCCTTAGAGGAAAAGATGATGATCATGGAATTAAATCACTCCAATAAAATGATTACCATGGAAGAAAAGCATATTGAAAAAAAGACGATCATGTAATTTAATCACTCTAATCAAATGGCCACCATACAGAATCATTTGATCACCATGGAAGAAAATAATGAGAAAGAAATAAAATACATGCATAATTTCTTCATGGCCATGAAAGCAGATAATTATAAAATTATAAAGGACATGGAAATTGGTAAAATGTATCTTTAGCAAGTTATTGACTGTTGAAAATATTCATGTGACGGAAATTAGTACTATAAAGGTTAAGCATTCTAATCAAATGACTGTTATTCATAATAAGTTGGAAAAAATGGAAATATCACATATACAGAATGTCCAACCCAAGTCAGAATTGTCAACAGATCATAGGCCTCCCAGTTTGCTGAAGCAAGCTCCATCCTATTATGAGGAGACCATTTCTTCCATTGAAAAGTGGTTGATTGAAGGCGACCTCAATAAAAGGAAAATCAAAGGGAATCAAGTTAATACATCACCCTTAACAAAGCAGATGTAGAATGAAGAGAGGCATGTCACACATATATTGTTTACCTTGTCTGAAATTTCACAAGTAGAATGTTCCACATCGTAAACAATACAATCTTCCATGAAGAAGAGCCTCAAGCAAAAAATAAAAAAAATAAGGAAGCGGTTTTATTCTTCTGATGGCTGAGACTAGCTTGACATTCGGATAAGACAGAGTCCTACATTATGCAGAATCGGGCATGGCACATTCGAAAAGTAGCCTACAAACTTGCTTGAAAGCAGGAAAATGCTTAGTATGCACTATATTGAACACATGTGATGCTACAAAGCATCCTTTGTATTGTATCTCTAACCTTACACCTTGTTATTTCAACATTTAATTTTGTAGTTAGAGTAGATTTACTTTACATGTTAAGTAGAATAATAAATGAAGTAAGAGCAACTTCGATTTTTCATGTGCTTAATGTTATATGATGATATTTGGATGGACGCTACTTATGTAATTTTATGTGTTTCTTGGATACAGATTCTAGATTCTCACATTCCTCCGATGAAGCAACATCTCCCCAAGTAGAGCCATATGTTGACCACACTTTGTCAACAACCCCATAGTAGTACACCCCCATTTTTTGAAATGGGATTCATCATGTTTGACGTGTTCACGCCATTCAGATTTCATCATCAGTCAGCAATTTTATATATTATGTAAACCCATTCTGCATTTTTATGATATAAATGATCTAAGTAATACCATCATTTATGTAACCACCTAGGTAAGCCTAGTATTTTGGTGATGATTTCTATCCTATGAGGTTTTTTGTCTCACTGATTCATTTTTGTTTCTCAACACAAGTGATCGGCAGAGTTTTTCCCTTCAGCTTGACCCCAAAGCTAGCGTGGATTTTTTCATCAAGATGCTAAGTGAGTCCTAGTGTTTTCTATCGAGTCTTTGTAAAATTTGTTTGGAAATAATCCTATTTAATTGAGTAGATTATTTTCTTACAAGCTACTTGGTCTACTAGATCATGTTTTGAGTCGCAGAATTTGGTAGCTATTTGAGGGTCTATCACGAACTGGTATTTCCCATTTATGTGTCTAAATGTTTTATCTTATGTAAAAAGGGTTGGAAAAATAATTAAATCCCCTCTCAATCAATTAATTAAATTTTCTAGCCAAATTAAATTAAAAATCCTAAGTCAGAAATTTAATTAATTTTAAGTCCTAGGTGTTTTAAAATTCTTCAAAGGCAAAATTTGTGGGTCCGTGAAAAATAAATTTTTAAAGGTCCCAAGCCAAAGGAATATTAAAAATTTCAAGAAATTTTGGACCCTTGGGCCTTGGTGGTTAATTCAATGTCAAATTGTTGAGGTAATTAAATCAAAAATAACATTTTTAAGTTAATTAAAATGACGAATTCGAATTTTCTAAAAAAATTATAATTTTGATAGTCAAGATTAAAAGATGATTAAATCATTTTCAATGGTCAAGATTACTTTTACATGGATCAACCAAACTAGCCTTTGGAGATTTTATCTTATAAATTAGAGTTCTTTGTGAGTCTTTCAATCATCCGATCTTTGGATCGTGTAATTGTTCTGAGAATATCTCATAATTTTTTGATCAATAAAGCATAAAGACATTGGGGTTACAAACTTTGGTGTTCCTTTTTCAGATCTATGTGTTGATATTGTCTCTAAACTCTACTACTTTTATTAGCATTTGATGGTTGATGGTCTTTATGGATTGATCTGAATACATGTATCTTGTGCAGTTTTCTGGGTTTTCTTAAATTGCATTTTGATTTGACAGAAATATCAGTTATCTATATTTTTGAAAGGTCTCATGGCTATTTTTTAAATCTCTATCAATCTAAAATTCAGATCTAAGTGTGCAGAGATCATTATTCAAGATTTGAGCATTTGGGGAAATCTTCAGTTAGATCAGCCGACTCTCAGATTTGAGAAAATCTAAAAAATCCCACTGTTTCCTAATTTCTAATGTTATCCTACGAAATAGTTTTTGCAGAGTCTTTCTAGAGATTGTGCCTAAATAAAAAAATTATCTTAATTTTATTGAATTTAAAGTTAGATCTAGCTAGTAATAGCCTTAGATCTTCAGATCTGGAATGGAAGTCATACTTATGCTCCTCAGATTTGACAGACCTGCAACTCATGTGCATAGATATGTAAATATATTGTATAAATCTGTAATTTACATGTATAGATCTGAAGTTTTGTAACATAATTTTGAGTTCTAACATTTGGGTTTTTAATATTTTCTCTATTATTGTAAATATTGGGTATTTTTTTTTACTTTTTTCACTTGTGCGGGAATAGATCTGAAAAATGAGCCAAGGAAATCTTCAGATCTGAGCCATATCTTTACCTTGGAGGGCGAGATCCGAGTTCAATATTTCTTTGCAGGAATAGATCTGAAAAATCAGCCAAAGAAATATTCAAATCTGGGCTGGATCTAAACCCTCAAGGGCAAGATCTAAGCTCAATATTTGTTTGCAGGAATAAATATAAAAAATCAACGAAGGAAATCTTCAGATCTGAGCCAGATCTATACCCTTGAGGACGTATAGTCTTTTGAGGCTATATTTATAGGATTTTGGTCTCCAAAATTCTAATTTTCAAGCTGCAACATTATCCCAAAATTTCAAGAATTTTCAACGGTGGGGTCTTCAAAGCCTTGGGCTAAGGGTTTGATCTCTAAACCCTTATTTTTTGCAAGTTTTATTATAGCAAGAAAATCACAAATAATTAGGCCCTAAAAACACATTTTATATGGTCAAAATGTTTAGAATTGTAAAATCTTCATTTTCAGAATTTTTGGCCATTTGGGCATCTTTAATTTTGCCTAGATCCGGCTTTGAAGCTTGTTGGAAATTACTACATAGCTGTGAAATATTAGATCTGAACATTTCTGATGCATATCTTAAATAAGGTCCAAAAAATTTGAATTTTCAGCTTTTCAGCAAAACTTACTATTTTTAGACATTGTGGGGATCATTTTCAATATTTTTAGTTTGTTGATCCACTATCAATTGACTGCTATTATAAACTTATCAGTTGCAAAAATTACTGAATCAAACTCTCTTAAAGCCTTAAAATTGAAATTTTCAAGTTTTAATATATTTTTGCTATTTCTGGAAGTATTTGGCAGTTATTTTGGACAATTTTATCTTGCTGATCTGTCATTGTTTTGCTGAAAAAAAAATATCAGCTCTGAAATTTCTTTTAATCAAGCCCTAAAAATTGTTTTTTCTTGAAGTTCAACAATTTTATTATTTTTAGTCATTTTTGGAATTCGTGGTGGTATCGTTTTTTTGTTGATCCATGGTTTAAATTATTGAAACAATTTATATTTCAGATCTTAAATCTTGCTAAAGAATATATTCTAAGTTTGACTATAAGAGAAAATTTAATTTTTGGATTTGCATTATTTTAAGAACATCATTTAATCCATAAATTGCTTAATGAAGTGGTTTTATTAGCATTATACTTTCATGGTGTATCTGGATGAATAATTACCGAGATTTAAGTGCTAGTAAATATCATATGTTTCAGTTGGGTTTGATGATCATTGACATCTGAGTTTTGGAACGTGTTTTATCAATTAAAATTGCCTAATGTTTAATTAACTTTTGTTTCATTTACTTGAATTGTTGGATGTTTATTGAATACTAATGTTTGGGAAATATTTTCAAGTAAGTGTGATCGATATCTGATATTGAGAGATCTATTGTGAATATGTATATCTTTTAATCTAGTAATCTTGTGGGCATCTTCACAATTGACACTCTCACTTAAGTACTTAGTGGTTAGATCAGATTATTTATATTCTAAGTGCTTTAGGATTTTTAACATTAACTCTCATCTTCGAAGGTTGTTTCATCTCACTCCTTCTTCAAATCATTTTCCTTGCATTCTGATTTTTAAATTAACATTACATAGCAGCAATTTCTCATCAAGTACTTGGTTGTAATTTCGTTAACAAGATAATTGACTCCATAAGGCACTGGTATCAATCTTGTCGATTCAATCGAATCATTTAATCTTTCTAGATCTATTGCAAGTATTTGGTCATTTAACTGTGTCTCCCGAACTGGTTGGTTTCCAACTGGTTCTCCTTCATTTTATTTCCATAGGGTCTACCCCCCTTAGTCTGCTATAAGGAGACAACTTAAATAGAGAGATTGGGGATCAGTGTGATAGCCCCTGATCTGAGGAGTTGTTGTGGTGCCTAGACATTTTGTGCGACAACAGGTCCTCTGCGCTGTGATAGTTTGTTGCTTCAAATCAACATTTTGATCTAACCCTCGGTTATGCATCGGCCCTCATGGCATGTCCCCATAAATATCAATAAGATATACTAAAACAATAAGTGATGAATGTGTATGAATACCTTGGATCAACTGATATGTGGGAACCTCTTCACAGAACACAAGAGTTCCTCAAACCGAGACAATACTGTCTCCAACTGCTGGCAAGACAGATGGATGCTCTTCTACTAATGTACCAGCACTAGAATCTTCCTCCTCTTCCTCATGCATCTCCTAAATTATGCATGGGAATCTATGTGTCAAGAGATCAATATTACTTTGGAAAGATTCAAGTATATATTCTGCAGATGTAAGTACTTCTACAGCTGGTGGTGAATGTAGTGACTTCTTGTCCAGACTGACAAGAATGACATCCTCCTTTGTTTCCTTAGGAAATGTCTCTTTGTCGCAAATCTTTTTCTTCTTCATATCAAACTTCTTTCTCAACTTGTGAAATAAATTTGAATATTTAGTCACCTTTGCATGCTCCATGTGACTAAACCACCAAACATTGGGTTCACCTAGAAGATGAAGTGTTGCAATTTGAACAACCTCTTTTTGAGCCAGAGGATGTAGCATGAAAAATGCATCTAACTATTTCCTCCAAGCCTTAACATTGCTTGAGGAAGGCCCAACAAATGTAGGCAAATAGAATCTATTGTGCCTCTTCCTCCTATTGCTGCTATAGGATCTTATTTCTTTTTTGAGTTCAAAGAATTCTTGGAGTATTAGACTCTCTTTGAATGCTCTAGACTGTTCCTTGTACTCTTCAAGATACAAACTCAGAGTCTCATGAGTCTCGGGTTCTCTTCTTTCTTCACTTATATACCTCTCACCTCTTTCAAAGAAAGTGGGGATAGTAGATCTATGAGGAGATCTATGATTCTCCAGTCTCCTTTTCTACTGATAGGAAGTGCTCGGACCTTCCTTTTCAAATCTTCTTCTTGGATCTTCTTTTTGCCTTTCCTTCTTCATTTTATTGACCTCCTTGGAGAGATCTTGCTTGGATCTAAATAAAGATGAGGCAAAACGAAATCCCTCCATCATGATAGATCTCATCTATCTACTTCTTCTTTTGATGCAAAATATGAAGTGTCCACAACATGAGCCAAAGATCATGCTCTAATACCACTGTAATATCCCAAAATAGAATAATGCATTGATACACAAGCATAATATTTGAAACACAGAAAATATACATAATTATTATGATCAACACAGATATAGATAGAATATATGAGCCATTTCATTATACATCAATAACAAATGAAAGTACACAGTGTTCCAAAAGGAATACACTCAAGCCACAAGATGGTTGAAATACACTGAAGAAACCAAGAACTGGAAATGTTGTGTTGTTACTGCTGCTGGAAACTACTACTACTGAGGAGAAGAACCATGTGTGGAAGGCTATTAGAGTGCTAAGAATGATCCACTCTTTTCACCATAGATTCTAAAAACCCAGAAAAACCGAGAAATGGTTTGGCTAGATTTTAATTTTGGATTTTAGGCCCTTTTTGGTTTGCACGCTACACCTTTGTTGGCATAAACTGCACTATCAAGGATGGAGGCTCTCTAGCCTACTGCAAAATATGGATATGAAGATCAAGGCTGATGTAAATAATGCTTGCAATGTGAAGGAATGGTCATCCATTGGATTACTAGCTGAAATGCTAGCAATTTCCCTTCTCCCTTGGATCTTTAGGACTGGACTGCGCAATTCGTGATGGAAGTTCTCCTAATGGGAAATGAATAATAGTTGGCCTGATGCCTGATATAGATCTGAAGCACTAAAAGGCTGATCATGAAGCTCATGGTGATAGTATGAATCCTACACCAGTTCTACAGCTGAAATACTTAAGACAACCTCCTCCTCTCAAACTGATCTTCAAATATGTGCAATTTCTGAATATGGATGTTCTATAGAAAGTAGGAACAATATGGCACCAATGCCTAACGTTGAATGAAGGACAATGCTCTTTCAAGAGATACTCAATGAAAGAGGTGGGATTCTCGACTAGGAACACCCATTGCTAAAGAACACTTGCAATCTTAGCTAAACAACCAAAGAAAGCATGGATACTGAAATGACAAATCCAGATCTAAAAAGATCACAAAATCAATAATCCAAAGCATATCTTCTATGTTGCCTTCATCTCCTTTATATAGTTTATGAGCCTTCCCAGGCCCTGGCCCACCTCATAGCTGCGTTGTACATGTGGACATAGGTCTCGATGTTGACTGTGTTGTCTCTACATGATCTCCATCATGTGTGAATGTAATGATCGCCCTCTCCATCATGTGTGAATTAAATGCACTACTTCCTCCATCATGTGCAAATTTGATGCACCCTTCTCCACTAACTTATCATAATTGTTTTATGATCGTACTTTGAATGCATTATGATTTTAGTTGACCTTTTCAATATCCTCATGATTTTACATTTATGATCCATGATCTTATTTGATAGTTTCATCTTCCATGATCTATCTCATAAATGAGACATTATCTCCATTAAATGAGATGCTCCACTACTCCATGATTTTAGATCTAAATCTAGAATATCCACATACAAACATCAAAAGTGGATTTTATTTATCTTTGAGGATTATAGGTCCCTCCACCCTTTTATTTACTTAATTAATTAAGTTTATTAAGAACTCTAATATTCCAATTATCTTGTGGAAAATTCAGAATATTACATTATGATTTCTATCCCTTATGAGCTTCTGATGTACGATATGCGAGATGATCCTATGACCAAACTTTAAATACTTTAGATTCGAGCTTTGAACTATATCGCATCTGGTCCTCGTATCACATTTCTCATTTAGTCTATTCAACCTTTTTCTATTCCTCCTGAGGTCTGCGATTGTGATTTGCGATATGAGATCAGGCCTTCCACATTGGATTGTGATTAATCCTCCGAACATTGTTTTGCACATATATTTTCATGACTCGGCCTTGACTTATGTGAAATGTTCTGAACGCATCAATCACCGTGCCTCTTGAACTATTCTGCACGAGAATAAGCCTGACTTGGACCTTGCTGCACACTTTTCTTCTTTGTTGCTCCTCTGTCTTAGATTACACCTCCAATTCTGCTACTTCCATGATTTTGGTTCTATTGCACAGGTCATGATGAATCCTCATTGAGCTTATCATTATCCTTTTGAGCATATTGCATGTCTTCTTGAAATTTTAATAATTTTTCCTCAACAACCTTGAATTGCTCAAAGCCTCTCTTGAATTTTAGCTGAGTCAAATTATGCTACAACATATGGCTCCAATTGGGGACAACACTTTGGTAGCAAAGTGCTAAGAACTTGTAGATCAGTAGAATTTATTGGGCTTGGAATCAAAGATCACTTGTATATCAGTGGTTGTTATTGGGCATGGAGTCAATCTAAAATGGGAGTTGATCCAGTATTAAATCCTCCCGAAACATGCTACACTTTGGACTTCTTTCTTTATTCTTCAACTGTAAATATTGAACTAGAAATACTACAACTAAAAATGCTCAACTTCTGAGCTTATTTATCCACAACTCCTATATATGTATTCATGTTTGAACTTAATTAGGTGAAGTCATCCTTTGAATGGCACCAATCAAAAATTTGCATGTTAGACTTAATGCCTCCATATCGTTGTATCACAATAAGGAGGTACCATGAAATTTTTCCAGATACAAAGCCTAGCACATACCTTTGTATAATTGCTTGTTCCTGACAAAAGAAAGTTTTCATATAGTCAGATATTAGATCATAGAACTGAAGAGACCAATTTTCTGTTTCCTCCTTTTCTTAAACATCTTGCTGATGTAGACCTCTTTGAACATGACAGCTTCCTTCACTATTTGACTCCTCAATTTTAGGTTGTATGTGAGAAGATTGATTGTTGTTTTCTACTGACAAACATTTAGGTCAAAAAGAGAAATATAAGGTTTGTTCCTCATAATGCTGAAGTTCTTTGTATAATTCCAATTCTTGAAAAAATCTTCTTCCTCATGCAAACACACATGAGGAGCTCCACTAGTTTCTCCTCTATTCAAAAAATCATTAAAATTATGAAATTTTTAATGATATTCCACGTTTTCAACGTGTAGTTCAGTTGTTGCAATGAATTTTTTATCATAATATTCAGAATGCTTAAATTATTGTGTTTCAAAAATACACGAATCATCTAACACCTTTTGAAAATCCTTTTTCATCTTTGAATTTGCATTCTCTTGTAAATAAATCCCAACGTTTTCTTGCGAGACCCTCTTGTCTTCAACAAAACTTGTTCTTTCAACATGACAAGAAAAATTTCTACAAGCCCACACATTATCCTTGATTTCCTGTTCATAAAGAAACATCAGCTGCAGAGTGCAAGGATTTCTCTCCTTGAGATAAAAGCCAAGACAATAGAAAGAGCCCTCAAATAGTATATCATAGTTGCATCTTCAGTAGGTCGAATTTATTTCGACATGTTGAAATATATTTTTTGAAACCTCCTATTAAACTCAACAATTGATTCATTACTCTGCCTCTAGATAGAATATAACTCGAAAAGGTGTTTTTCGTACGGCTTGTGCTCAACCCAATATTTAAGAAAGATATCTTGAAGACTCTGCCATGAACTAATTGAACCTTCTCCCAAACACTAGAACCAATCGTGAGCACCCCACTTTAATGAATGAAAAAACATCCTTAAAGCCACATATTCACAGATAATTTGAAATTTGTCCAAAAAGTATTCAAATTATAGGAGGTTTTGCTCAATTGCAACCTCATCACTTCCTCTAGAGAAACTTGGCAGAAATTTAAAGCTTTTTAAAGGATATTGATGAAGAACTATAGGCAGCACCAAGGGTTTGAAAATCACCTTGGTTCTAAGCTGGAAAGAAGCGGATTGTTTATGAGGTAGAATATTATCATCCAATGACGATGAATCCTCACCTTTATGCTCAGAATATGACAAATTATCTTCTGGAATTGTAATGCAACAATCATCTCTCCTCTAATATTTAGGAGATAAAGTTGTGTCAAGATCAATAATACAAGCTGAAGAAAAATCTTCTTTGTCCAATCAAGAATGTACTTTTTGGGCTTTATAATCTTCTATGAATATAAAGAAAGAAGCAATATTCTTGATATGTAAGGGAAAATAGACGACTAAACTGATAGTGAAAAATAAAAATTCCCTTAAAATATTCAAACTCTGATACCCATTTTTTCCATGATGCTTTGTCATTTTATTGCCATAAATTTTTTTTATCTAATGAAATCTTCATCATTAGAGTCACCAAGTGAATAATAAACAACCAAATCTTATATCTAAATCTTGTTCAACATCAAGAAATAGATATCAATACCTAGGGAAAAATAACTTTGTGTCGTTGTCCCCGGCAATGATGCCAGAAAATATTGGTTCTTAAGAGACAATCCCTTGATTGTGAAAGGAATCAGTGCTTAATACATTTTAAAAGTGTGTCACATAAATAATTTTTTCACGAGGTCTTTATTCTATCTCTATGGAAAATACTTTTCTAAAACCCTTAGTGATCTAGAATAATAAAATATTTCACAATGCATCAACGCTCGATATCGAATGGTATTAAACTGCACAGAACTCAATTGATATACAAAGACAAATATTATTTTTATGTTCATAGAATTCATATATAAATTAAAAGACACAGAGACAAACGTACATAATCTATTACTTAAGCCTGAAAGAGGACTTTATATTAAATTTCAAATAATAGCCACACAAACGTGTATGATGCAATGTCTTATAATTGTGGTGAGAGTTGGGAGGAAGGGGATACCCTATTAAGGATACTTAAATCTATCGAAAAATGTAAATCATAAAGCCATCTTCTTCTTTACTTCACTTTATTTAAGGAAAAAAACAACACAATGACAAGAAGAACACGTAATCACCACTATACATGAACAAACTTGTTGCTACTTTCATTCACCTCATTCATCTTTAAAATGTATATTTCAAGATATTCAAACCTTGTCTTCTTCTTTCTATCTTGCTTAAATACTTCAAAACTATTCACAAGTGCTTATAACTTCCGGAATCGTTCCGTATACAATTAATTATAAAACCATTATTACTGAATTGATATATTGATCCATCTATCAGTTTATAAAAATCAAAACTTGAAATATTATTTCATTTAACTGACTACGTCGATGCATTTCCTTAAAGTGTTGATATGTCTCCTCGTGATGCATTGAACATCCTTTTGCCTCATTTCATCCAGTTCAATATTTTCTTTCTCTCGTTTATTTTCTTAAGTCTTTCATTTCTCAAGTGGCATTCGAACATTTTTTTCAATAACGACATAAAGCCTAAATTCCGACTCAGATATTGTCGTTCACAAATATATGTTTTTTCCATTCTGTTGTTTTATGTATTTTGTCAATTTATCATGTCCCTTATGCTCCATCTCCGCTCTTATGCTCGTGTCACCATATCTACGTTTCTTCATAAACAACACAATCATATATAATCTCGGGATTTTTAAATAAATTCAAATTTTCCTTTGAAAACTATTTATATGTCCTTTTTATTACATTTCTTTACGAGTCTATAATATTTATGAATGCCCTCTACCCAAATAATGTATATATATATGTATAATTATTCATTTATAATTTATTTATGATAACCTGTTTATTTATATTTATATCTTATAATATATTCATGAGTACCATTTGTCCCGAGCTTAGAAGGAGATAAATTAATATATTAAATCACTTAGTTCATCATATCACTTTCACTATTTTGACTTAATGTTTTATTTAATCATGCCTGTGTGATTTTACAAAGGAAACTCATGCACCTTAGACTTAAAAACCTTTTAGACTTTAGCGATAACTTCCATCGTGTACGCTTCGTTATCGTACTTCACACTTCGTTTAATCTCGATATCTTATTATTCATTCTTCTAAAAAATGTTGATATGTGAAGAGGGTCCCACTGGTTTGGATTTTAAATTACAATTTATATTTGACCTTCAAACTATATGGCATCTCAAGTCTTTGCATTTGCATTTCATCTTCAGCATCTAACCTGTTCTGTCTTCACTCGAGATTGCGATTAAGACTTGCTATATGCGACTGCCTTTCCAAAATTTTCTTATTTATTTATTCATGGCTTAGATTACACTTCAATGTCATTGCTTTCCCTCATTTTTGTCTCAAACCACTACTAATCTCAATGAGTTTGTGGTTATTCTTTCGAGCATGTTGCAGGTTTTCTTGAAATTTTAATAATTGTTCCTCAATAACCTTGAATTTTCTTAGAGCCTATTCTTACTTTTTAGCGGAGTCAAATTACGTTCTGTCAGGAGTGATGATGACATCGTCGTGAGTGATCGTGAGCCATGAAAGTGGTTGTGTGCTGACCTATAGAGAAGCAGATAGTGAAGGGGAGTTATCCTCGAGGTGTCAGTCCCTGACCACCAGCGCTAAGCTCACATTAGTGGCTTAAGTGGAGAGGTGGTTGTAGAATATCATAGTGAAGCGATGAAGTGCCGAGATGTTGTAGAGAGGGGAGAAATTAGTGTATAGGCAACAACAGACAGAGGCGGGCAGGCGTAGAGGAGCAACAGAGAGGTCGGGCGGGGACTTTAACAGTCGAGACAGACAACGTTTACACAATCTTATGTCCACAGAAATGCAAAGAGGTTTATAGAAAGTGAGGGCGACAGTGCTCAATATGATGTTCGTATTCAGGTAACAATGATATAAGTTGGACTCAATGAGTTATCTGACAACCTGTTGATGAATAATAAACGACAAATACAGTGTAATCACACACACCTGAGAGGGATATACATTACACATGTATGTTGTCACAGCAATGACACAGTAGCAATACAGAAAAGCAATGTATAAAGTATACAGCGCTTAATCAACAAACAGAGAGTGATGTTTATCCCAAGTATATGGTCATATCATTAATATGTTCACCGCATAGACAATTTGAGATTATAGAGAATTTGTCATAACCAAATGCACAAATTGACAAGGAACAGATCACACACCTTCTGTAAATTGAATACACCACCATATTCTGTTCATGGACAGAAACACCAATTTAATGAGGAACCTAAATCTAACTTAGGAATTAGAAAATAAAGTGAATTAATGGAACATATGTGGTGAAAATTTATAAGGATGTGGACATATACATTTTAATCTAAGTCATCCATAATATATTAAATCAAACTATCGTATGTACAATGAAAAAATTATAAAGGAAAGGCTTGTGTCACTGAGACACATACACAAAGAGTTCACATCAATTTATTTCATCATAAAATCAAATGCAGATTAACTTATATCCTTATTTGGGTTAGGTGACAAACATCATTGTGATTCTCACATATGTTCTGCACACTAGTGGAAGAGATGATGAGGTGAACCCACCAAAGGGAGCGTTGGGCAATTCCTTCAGAGGTCACATGCCTACGTAGGTCAATGTGATGAGGCAACACACATTCTGAGAAAGCACTGAATTTACCCAAGAAGGGCTTGTTCAAGAATACTTAAAACCAGACTTAAGAGAGGCATATCCACACACACCATGATTTTTAATTCTCAACACACAAAGTCATACAAATACCAAAGACATCAGTAGCCACCTTATTTCATGATATTCATCCACTGACTTTAGATTGAGATGAGGTATATCCAGATTTTCCACTTTGTTTTCAGTTAAAGGAAATGTCATGAAATCCCAGACACTGAACATGTTACATACACCTCATATCTTCACACTGCCTAAATGATGGATATTTCTAGGTCACCTGTTCGAAAACTTCAGGTGACTTTTCCATATGAGCGTTCGCTCTATTCATTAAATGATATGTATATGTAGGTTGTTAATTGTGTATTTCTTACATTGATGTTAATCAACATCGTATTAATAACTTGTATGCTTAATAGTTTAAAAGTAACCGTCAAGACTTGAAGCGTAGTGTTTCTATGTTTAGCCCTACATGCTAGGATCCCTAGAGTACCTAGATGAGCACGAATATCAAGGACCATGCAAGAGAATCTTCCCTATTTATTCCTTTCGATTCAGATCCTTCCTAGTAAATTCAAGGAAATCAACTCGCGGGTTAATTGTTTTATCATGGATGAGTCAAAGGATCATGTCGTGTCACATATCGTTGTGAAGAACACAACAAATGAGATGTGGACCGTTTGGGAGACAATGTATCAAGGAGGCTTTATCCAAAGGAAAATTATTTAAAGAATCACAAACACTAGATGCATACGAAGAGATATATTCTTTCTGCTGCATTGTTGGTATCATCGCCAGATCAAATACCGCTACGGGTGAACCCGTATGATACCTTTTAAGGAATTCCTTAATGCAAAATGTTACCTGGTGAATAAAACAAGTCAGTAGATCATATTTTGTAGGGTAGCGTTACTTCATCCTCCGGCGTACATCCGGGCAATCCTTCACCAAGAGGAACTAGAGATTTACCAAGAGGAAAGGGAGGAAGGAAGTGGAATAGTCAAGGTGAAGAAAGAAGAGGAAGGTGAAATGTGGCCTTCGTATCAAAGGAACCAAGGAAGCATATGGTGAAGAGGACCTATATAAGGTTCGGTGATTTACCTTGGGAGAAATTGGGATACTTTGTGAGCACTTTTTCCTAGGAGAAGGAAGACCTTCTTAAATCCAAGCCAACAAGAACAAAGGACAATTGGAGTGATGATGACGTGTCCATTATTTCTCACAGCTACGAAAGTGTGCGAAGAAGGATCCGTATACCATAGTGAAGTTGAAGGATCCTTTCAGGTGCTCAAAGATGATCACATACGAGCTATGAGAGCTAGGATGATAGAGGCAAGAGAGTGCCCAGAAGACTGCAGCGTTGTGGCAGTGATGAGACAAGAAGAAAGACAAAGATCATACAAGAGGCGTGACCAATGTAGAGGTGCCAATGTAGAGGTCGATGGGCTTAGGACCACAGAGATAGTGCTTACGCAACGTAAGACCATAGCAACGTAATAGCTTCAAGAGGACAAACATTGTGGAAGCCAAAGGAGTCGAAAGGATATGAAGCCCAAATTCTCTCTCAATGATTGGGTTATGGTCCTTAGTTTCCTACTTCTCGACTAACCTAGGCTTTAGTAGCAGCTAATAGCAAGGTACATGCGAAACACAGATGCAAAAATTTGAGAGGGGTCAGAGTACAAAATGCGGTAGTGCCGCGATAAAGGACATGGGCATAAACACAAAAATAAGTAGCATACAGGAGAGCACAGTGCCAAGCATTAACAAAGCGAGACTCATGCTTAGATATCGTAGACATGGTGTGGAGTGTACCAGAGGCCGCCGTGCTAATAGTGAGTGTTATTTTGAGGTGGCACTGTGTGCCTGCGCTCTGAAATTTTTTGAGGATAAGACACCCAAAGACTCTAAAACCCATAAAGAGTTTGAGAAATTTCCATATGGTGTGTGAGATATTAAAATAATAATTTTTTTTTAATGAGGACCCTAACCTAACATAAAGAATTATAAAAATTAAAGAACAATTAAAACACATGTGAATAAAATGTTTTTAAGTGACGCAATATCAAGTAGTCTTTTAACCGTAAAATGCTGATAAGAGACTAACCCATGTCCATTGATGTGTCAATAAGAAATGACAAAGGAAAGGCTTGAAGCGCGTCAGGACACACACAAAAAGTCTAAGAGACTGGGAACTCTTCCGACGAAGCTTGCTGAATGCCTGAAAATGACAAGAAATCACACCAACTTATGTGTCTACTACCGCTATTGCACACGCAAAAATAACTGAAATCGTAGCAAGCATTTAAACAAGCTAGAACTATAAGCATACTAAATAGAGAAATAGAATGTATATATAAAATAAAACTAAACTAAAATGAAAACAAATAAATACAAGCTCTTAAAATAGTCAAACAACATCATAATAAGAATTGTATTTCTGCCTTCTCTTATTGAGCGCTAGTAGAATGAGAGTGAAAATTTACCCTTTCGTTGGGGTACCAATAACATGAATTAAACCTAATGCAAGAATTTTTTATCTCAAGCTTGCTTTTGGGCAGCCTCTCTCTCTCTCTCGTTGTGGTGGGACCCATCACATGCAAGCAACAATTGCCTCTATCTTCAGCTCCTTGATTACACACTACTAGTATTTTCTGGGAAATTATGGCCAGTATAATAATGCCTCCACCTATTCTTCATCCTCTACATGGTACTTATATAGAGATTTAAAATTCTTCCTTCCCCCCCCCTCGTACATTGTGATAGTGACCCTGAAGAGAGGGGGTATGGATTCCTTTATATGCTCTGGGAATATTCCACTGCAGTGCCCACTGATGTTTAAGGAGTATGCTGGTGGCCATCCTTAGAAGTGCTTCAAGTGAGTGAATCACTTTTCCCATGCTTGTGTGGTCCCAAAGTGATATTTCACTCATTTCTGTGATTACACATTAGTTTACTTGGGTCACAAAAGTGCAGAAAGGCGCTCTTCACGCAATCTATACCGTGCACACAAAAGAATTTAGGACTTTGAAAATTTGATTTTTCCTCGTACCTAGAGATTTTTAAATACTTTCTATATTTTGTCATGTCTTCTGTGTTAACAAATCCTTCTTCTTGAAATTAAATAATATCTTTCACTATACGATTTTCTAGTGTTGGGTTGCCACCTTCCTAATGTGTGAGGTCTGTGAAGAACGATAGCCAAAATAAATTATATTTTTTATTTTCTATATGTTATGTGTAGGATGAGAAAGAGACCCGTGACAGTTTGAATTGAAAACACCAGCACTGTATTCCATGAATGACCATGTCCAAGGGACCACAGAAAAATATACAACACATAACAAATTTTACAGAAAGCAAGGCACCATGCTTGTGATGTTGTGGTTATTTAAAAGTAAATTGCCTGAAAGATATATAAGTTCTGGCTCCGTATCACCGATTTGGTAGTGATATGGTGGTTGTCACGATGACCCATGACGGCCTCAGGGCGTTTTTCTTCGACAACAGAATATGGTACCTATATGAGTAACCAAGATATTGGGTATAGTCCAGTATCAGATGCATAGGTGCGATGGGGACCTTCTCGGTAGAAGAATTGCTAGCGAGATGCCAGGAGGTGCTATTCGAAGAATCCGATCAAAGTGCAATGGTTGTATTACCATACCATCTTTGACATGAGAGCTTCTTTGTTGTAGTCAAATGTCGTGGAGGATCGATGAAATTATGTGAAAAATGATGTTCTATAGTGCCACCCAAGGATGCCTTTTTGGAAAGGGGTAATTCAAGGTACCGTCTTTTTGAAAATGGGTGTTGAAGTTTATAAAACGAAGCCTCAACCGAACGATGGGTCACCGACATAGGGCATCAGACCCGGATGATGGCTTAACAGACACAAGAAGCAGGGTGACTGGGCATTGAGATGAGATTCAATGGCCCGTATTGTCGGAGTACATTGCCATCTTCGCGGCAGAACAGAATATTTAATAGGGAACCTGGAGTTACAGGTTTCCTCTGCAGGGTATAAAATTGGCTATGAACGTGGTGGCTGTGGCGTGGGGTGGTCACCGACAAGGGTGTTTAGGGACCCACGTTGGCGAGAGAAAGATGATTGAGGGTGAAGGACGTAGTGCTCCATTGGAGGTCTTTGCATACCTACCAAAAGAATAAAATAATGGGGTTTGCTTTACAAAACACAGAGATGGGTACCCCAAAACATGAAAGTGTTCACTCACTGATGTTGTGAGGAAGTGTTTTGCTGAGGGTGGGGGTCCCATTGGTTGGTCTCATGTGTGGGGTTGATGGAGCAGATGAAAAATTATCGTAGATGGGATTATGTTAGTGTTACACCATTTTTTGGTCATCTTGTCACAATCTTGACCATGGTATTTATCTATGGTAATTACCCCTGGTATTGAAGGCTTAATGAATACTATAAATAATGAGCATCTTAGCCTCCCAACATCATGATCAATTTAGCACAGCGCAATGCTTGCTTATGACACTTGGGAGTACCTTTGAGCTAGCCTAAGGATTAATTCCAAGTGTTGTGGCACTTTGGAAGCATCCAAAGACAATTGTGGGCTTACTCTCCTATAATCTTGTTTTCAAAAAAGGTGGAATAGATTAAGGTTTGGAGCACAAGAGGGCTAATTTGGCATCAATAATAGCCACGAGTTAGTTTCCAGATACAAAGGGTTTGAAATGTGGCGGAATGAAAACTTATACTAAAGTATCTATATTACTGTGGTTGTATCTATGTTAGGGCTTTATTAGGAAAACCTAATCTGTAAGGTACTGTAAATATTTGTGAAGCTATTTCCTAAGGAAGCAAGTAAACTCATGATTTTGTAAGTTGGGTCTTGATGGGTTAAATTAGAGAATGTGTTGTATTACTAATTGGGTTTAATGGATGCTATACTTATTGGATAAATTGATGGCTTATGCAACAAAAGAAAAAATGACTGTTTATGAACTACACAATTACATTTAGTTCATATACCTTTATGACCATAATTTGTAGAATAAAAGATTGTTTTAAAAACCATGGCTCTCCTCATTAGTTATATTTTCTTTTTATTTTTCTTATATCTATGGTTTTGATAAGTAAACTATATATATATATATTCCTTTAATTTTTTCTGGACCATGTTTTATTTGAGTTTAAATGTAAAAAAGGTTATAAAGGTTTATAAGTAATTACTGCAATTAAATTTTAATACAATTTGAAATTATATAAATTGAAAATAGCATAATTTAATTAATGTTGAAATATATATTTGATGTATTATATAATTGATATTAATATGAAACATGCTTAATGTAGAAATCGTATTAAAATATTTGATATTAAGAAGAAAATGTTTGTCCAAATCTTAGTTCCTTTTTTTTTTTCACTTTCTTAAACCCATAAAATGGCACAGACCAGCAGACTCCTAAATCTAAAAATGTGAAGAGCCCATCTGCAAACTTTTTTAGTGATTAGATTTCTGTGTAGTTTAATTGCAATTCCTTATTAGGTGGGTGTGTTTCTACTAATATTGACCATATTACAGTTATTTTATTGCACAAAAATAACAGTTCTGACGGGCTAACAAGAAATGCAGATGGACACAAATGAGGAAACAACTGAAAAAATATGACAATGCCGCTAAAAATTTAAAAGAGCCCCATGGCAAAACTAATTTCCCAGCCCCCAACAGCTTCCATTACAAGGTCCACACCGCCACCTTAAGCAGAGGGGCCCGAACTATGATAGTGTGGGTGGTCGTCTAGCCGCTGCGGAGGCTGTTGGGGCAGGGAAATTAAGCTTTGCATGAGGTCCTTTCAAAAGGCTGCCGCATTGTAGAAAGTGTTTTTCGACTTTTTTTTTTAATGGTTTGCTGTGTCATTGTAGTTCACCAAATAATGTGCACTAAATTACCTCTTAGATATTTCAACTTTAGTTAAATTTATAACAAGATCATATATAAGAAGATTATCTGATTGTTTTTAAATTTATAAGCCCACCTACAGAACTCAAAAAATGCTATTACACCACTAACACCTGCTTCTATTTGCTATGATTCGGTAGGTACCACTAACACTTGGTTCATGTGCTTTGGAGTGATACATGTACCCGGTTCAGTTTCCCCTAACGGTCTTCTCCTCTTCCATGCAATTTTCAAGTAGCTTGCCCCAAATTTCATAGCTAATTTTATTTGTTGGAAGTACTCATTTCTAAATGAGTTTTGGTCAAATTTACTGAGAAAAGGCCCAATGTCGGCCTTGATTTTTTGGACTCTTATTTTGTTTTCGCTCTCCCTTGGAGACCTCAACTCTCCACATTTAATTGCAGGTAAAATCTGGGTAATAAAGTAGCTAGATTTGTTGGAACATTAATATAGAGTCTCTTTTAAAATTGTGTATATTTCTCTATAAACTAGTTATAATTCTCAGGCGGCCAAAATTGGCTTGAATTCAAGATTAAGAAATCTTACAGTAACAGTGTTTGAATGATGATTTTGATGGTAGAAATAGATTCAGCACCATTAAAAACATCTAGGGCACCCAAAATATTAAAGTTTGATAGTTATAAAGTGGATTTACAAAAATCGCTGCCTGATTTTCTGAAAATCTTTCCTGAATTTCCATGATTTTCATGGCAAAAAAGCTGTATAGTTACACTACCCTAAATGTTAAATTTTAAAGGGTAGTTTAACTATACTACTTTTTTGCCCTCAAAATCATAGAAATTCCAGTAACATTTTAAGAAAATCCGGCATGGATTTTTGTAAATCTGTTATAACTATCGAACTTCAATATTTTGGGTGCCCTAGAGGTTTTTGATGGTGCTGAAAATTCATTTCCATCATCAAAATCATCATTCAAATAATGTTACTATAAGATTTTTACCATCAAAATCATGATTCAAATAATGTTAATAATTTCTTAAATTTGTTGGGCCACGATTCAACCAATTTTGACAGTCCTTGCAATTCCTCCTTCTACAACTAAAAACAATACTTTTTTCTATTAACCAAAAAAAAAAAAAACAAAAACAAAAAGAAGAAATGTAAATCTGTAATTTTTACAATCATTTAAAAATTTCTATTTTTTTCATTTTATTTTTGCACTATTTTTCTATCTAGTCATAATATTTTATATTCATCCTAATTCATGATTGTGAATATTAGAAAACTTGGGGTTTCAAAATATTATATAGTAATTCTAAAAGTTACTAGTGTCTTCCATGAGGCTATGTTCTTCCTACTATGAGATATTGTTGTTACTTTCATTTATCATTTTTCCACTGTAAATTCAATGAAAAAAACATAGCTTTATTCATATTGATCATTTTCTTAGATAACAAGCTTGTTATCCATTTTTGTTTAAGTTCTCCATAAACAAGATGAAATTGTATGCTCTCAAATGTTCTAACCAACACACTAGTCCTCTCCATATACGTGCAATTTATAGATTCTCAACCACTTTGTGGTTATAAGTACTCCTAGTAGAGCTAAGGTTGATGTTCCATCCCATTCCTCCCTCCCACCAAAAGTGGAAATATCTACCTACTTCCAAAACAATGACAACCCCACAATCTCATTTTCTCTTTTTACATGATCCATCAAAGAAAATGAATGGAAAAGAGTTATCCACTTCTATATATTTGAATGCTCCGAGTTTATAGCATTTTCTTGGATCCCATATCATTAAACAAAAATATTGCCTTATTAATTTCACCAAGGTTTCTCTCAAATATGAGGGCAATTCTACTTTTCCACATAATCCAAGTGATGATTAGTCCACCTTATGTTGTTGCATTACATTCCCCACCTAATTAACCTTTAATAATTCCCTACATCCATCTCACTCATGTGTGGCATATCCACAGGAAATTAAAAGGTGGTACATATTTCCTCGCCCCTTCAAACAAATCACACACATCTAGGGATCCACAAATCCACATTTTTGTAGATTATTCTAGGTCATAATTCTGTCATTGGCAACAAAAGTTCATAATCTTATAAGGAAAATTTCCTTTCCAGATATTTTGTGCCTAAAATTTCTTCTTTGTTCTAGGCAATGCCCCATAAATTTCCTTGACACACAACCTACCCTTCTTTAGTGTGCCACCCCATACTAAATGATCCTAGCATCCCTCTACATCTAAATTGATAATTGCAATGTACTTCTCTATTAGTATGGCCCAATATTCGAGGGTCAATACTTTCACCTCCTCACTCATAGATGTGTCACAATACATAAATTCCATTAAAACAAATTTAGTTTAATAGTTGTATTGAAAGGGTATGATTCCCCTTAGTGCCTTTAATCCCATGGAGTCTCATTTGAATCCTACTCCAATCACATGCCTTCTATTTAATGAACCCTATCAACCAATTTAGATTGTGCATAATGCTTCTTCAATCATAGGATATATTAGATTTTTTCCTACCCTGGGTTTATCTAACCAAGTAGAATCCATACAAATATTTATAGTTAATAACTTTTTCCCATATACCCTCCCCTGATACAACTCTCCACATGTTCTTAATTACCAATGCCCCCTTAAAAATTGCACTATCTATAATGCCCCAACCACCCTACTCAATAGGTTGTGAAATATTTCACCAACCAACCCATAATTGCATCAATCATTGTAGTGACCTCTCCAAAAAAGAAAGATGTGCATCTAGTAAACTCATAGATTTTGAAGAACCAATTTTAGCATTATAATCCTAAGTAGCCATTTTTGTTTATAACTTGAGATCTTCTTCTGAAATATGTCTATCATCCATTCCAAGTCCTAATTATGGTATGCATTTGGTTTTAAATAAAACCCCAAGTTTTGGAAGCTTTCATCTATATCAATATCATCGATCCCAATAAATTTTGCAATTTCCTTATTCCTATGTGCTGCATCTCCAAAGGGATAAGCACTTATATTGATCCCAATAAGTTTTGCAATTTCCTTATTCCTATCTACTACATCTCCAAGAAGGATAAGAACTAATTTACTTTGATACAGATTCCAGTTGCCATACCTAAAGAAAATATAGTCCTAATACAAGTTTCCTATCCATCGATGACATATTTCAATCCAAACAATAAATCATCAACTAACATTAAATATGTGATGGAAAGCTATCTATAAATTGTATTACTAGTAATACTACCTAACTCCCTCAAGCTCTAATCCTCCTGCTCAAACAATCATGAACTAGCACAAAGATTAGTGGTGATAAGATGGAGCTCTCTCTTAAGCCCCTACGTGCCTCAAAGAATTTAGTGCGTCGCAAACAAATTGGTAGTTTTGAAGTGCCCCATAATCAAGTTTTTAGTCTTCATGGGCATAATAGTTTTGATAAGAACTAGTTTAATAAATTCCAAGTCAAAGAAATCGTTTTCTTTAATGTGATCAGTGTTAAGTAAACACCCTTTCTCTTTCCTAGATTTAATAGAATGGAGCATTTTATGTGCAATCCCAATCGCATATTTTATGTCTCCCTTCAAGGAACGGATATTGTTCCTCAATGATGAAATTACATAAAATAGTCTTGATCCTACAAGAAATCAGTTTAGTGATCACCTTGTAAACCGAATTAAAAAGGAAATCTGTCTAAAAGCAACAATTTTTTTTGGATGATACTATTTTTTGATCATAGTTATGAATGTAGCATTCATAGCCTCAATGAGATACCTAAATTTTCTCACTTTTTCCGCAACTGAAACAAAATCCCAAACCATCAACTCAAGGAAATGAAGGAAGAAATCCACCCCCCATTCTTCTAGTCCAAGGATTTTTTCTTTAGCACAATCCTTCATCATAGCAACAATCTCATTTTCAATGATTAGACCCCCAAGTACTTGAGCTAGTACATACAAAATTTTGTGGACCTATAAGTACATAGTTGATTGGTGGAAGTTGTTAAGTGAGTCACTTTAATTTATGATTATAACTGAAAGACTTGGGTTTACTTTCTCAAGAAGAAGTATCCAACTTTTACAACTTGTGTTTAGTAGTCGTTTTTTTTTTTTTTTTTACTCGTATTTTGTTTTGTCTCTCTCATGGTGACCTCATGGAGACCTCAAGACTTAATTTCATGTGAAATTTTGATAATCCAGTGGTACTTTCAGCTAGATTTGTTGGAACATTAATACATAATCTCTTTTAAGATTGTGTATATTTCTCTATAAACTAGTTATAATTCTAAGTGTGGTTTATATTTTTCCCAACTAAAAAACACTACTTTTTTCTATTAACAAAAAATAAAGAAAGGTATATGTGTAATTTTTAAAATTATTCAAAAATTTCTCTTCTTTGAATTTTACTTTTGTCGTGTTTCTCTACCTAGTCATAATATTTTATGTTCATCATAATTCATGATTGTGAATATTATAAAACTTCTTGTTTCAAAATATTATATAAAAGTTTTAAAAGTTACTAGGGTCTTCCATCATTCATTGAAAAAAAATTGAACTCATTCATATTGATCCATCTCTTAGATAATAGGCCTCTCATCCCTTTTTGTTCTCCATAAATGTGATGAAGTTGTATGCTCTAAAAAGTTCTAACCAACACTCTAATCCTCTCCATATACCTGCAATTTTTAGATTCGTAACCAATTTGTGGTTACAAGTACTCCCCATAGAGCTAACCTTATTGTTTGATGCCATTCCTCCCTCCCACCAGAAGTAGAAATATCTACCTACTTCCAAAGCAATGAAAACCCCACAACCTCATTTTCTATTTTTACATGCTCCATCAAAGAACTTGAATGAAAATGAGTTACCCACTTCTATATATTTGCATAACCCGAGTTTATAGCATCTTCTTACACATCCCATATCATTAAACAAAGATATTACCTTATTAATGTCACCCATGTATGGGTTTCTCTCAAATATGAGCTAAATTCTAGTTTTCGAGATAATCCACATGATTCGTCCACCTTATGTTGTTGCATTACCAAGCCCTTATACAAGATATGAGAGTAATATGATTCCCCACCAAATTAACCTTTAATAATCCCCTACATCACTCTCACTCATGTGTGGCATATCCACATGAAATTAGAAGGTGGTCTAGATCGTGTCCCTTCAAACAAATCACACACCTCTACGGACCCACAAATAAACATTTTGTAGATTATTCTAGGTCATTATTCTATCATTATCAAAAAACCAACATAAGATCCTAATATTATAAGGAACATTTCCTTTCCAAATATTTTGTGTCTAAAATTTCTTCTTTCCTCTAGGCAATGCCACATAGATTTCCTTGACACACAACATAGCCTTCTTAAGTCAGCCACCCCATACTAAATGATCATAACAATCCTCTACATCTAAACTCACCCATGTACCTCTTATATGAGTAATGTACTTCTCCCATTCTAATTCAAGATGATCTATTAGCCTCGCCCAATTCCATCTTTGTTGATCAATACTTTCACCTCCTCACTCATAGATATGTTCCAATGCATAAATTCCATTCGAATGAATGTAGTTTAATAGTTGTATTGAAATGGTATGATTCCCCTTCATCCATTTAATCCCATGGAGTCCGATTTGAATCCTAGTCCCATCACATGCCTCCCATTTAATGAACCCTCCAAACCAATTTAGATTGTGCATCATGCTTCAAACATAGGTTATATTAAATTTTTTATTAGCCTACCTTTATCTAACCAAGTCCAATCCATACAAATATTTATATTTAATAAGCTTTTCCCATGTACCTTCCCACGATAGCCAACCACCCATAACCAACCATTTTTGTTTCTTAAATATGCCTATCATCCATTGAGTCCAAATTATGGTATCCATTTGGTTTCAAATAAAACCCCAACTATTGGAAGCCTTTCTCTATATCAATAAAGTTGATCCATATAAGTTCTGTAATTTCCTTATTCCTATCTTCTTCATCTCCAACCCTCATAAGCACTAATTTCCTTTGATTAGTAGAGATATGATTGGAAATATAGTCCTAATACAGGTTTCCCATTCATTGATAGCATATTTCCATCCAAACAATAGATCATCAACAAACATTAAATGTGTGATGGCAAGCTGTCTAGAAATTGTATTACTGGTAATACTACCTTCCTCCCTCAACCTTCTAATCTGTGTGCTCAAAGAATCAATAGCTAGCACAAAAATTAGTGGCGATAAGGCACATCCTTCTCTCAAGACCCTATGTGTCTTAAAGAATTTAGTCGGAAGACCATTGATGGTCGTAGAAAAATTGGTAATTTTTATGTATCCCATAATCAAGTTTTTATTCTGCATCGACATAGAAGTTTTGATAAGAACTAGTTTAAGAAATTCCATGTGAACACAATCATATTATTTAATGATATAAACGTTAAGGAAATACGCCTTCTCTTTCCGAGATTTAATAGAATGGAACATTTTCCATGCAATCCCAATCACATATTGTACATGTCTCCATTCAAGGAATCTATACTATTTCTAAATGATGAAATTAGACAAAATAGGCTTGATCCTACAAGAAATCAATTTAGTGAGCACCTTGTAAACCTAATTACAAAGTGAAATCGGTCTAAAATCGATAATCACTATGAATCTAGCATTCATAGCCCTAGTGACATAACCAACTTTTCTCACTTCTTCCACAACCGAAACGAAATATTGAACCATCAACTCCCGAAAATGAAGGATAACTCCACCTCCCATCCATCAAGTCCTTGGATTTTTTATTTATCACAACCCTTCATCACCGCGACAATATCATTTTTAGTTATTAGACCCCTCGAGTACTTCATTATCTACCACAGAAAAAATCTGAAGGAGTAAGGATGTGAAATTTTTTTTTTCTAATATGAGATGATACTCACCCAAGAAATGATCCTTAAAATGACGAACTAGTGCTTGATCAATTTCTTCCTCAGTTCTAAATATATTACCATCATCATCCTTAATACACCTCATCGACTTGCTCATTTTCTAACAGTTAAAATGTGCATCGAAAATTTTCAAATTCTTGTCCCCCGCCTTGATCGAGATAGCCTAATATTCATGTGGATATCCTCCTCCTGTGTTTTGAGAATATCCAATCTCCTTCATTCCAGCTCGATAAACCGAGCTCTGTATTCCTTAGAAAAATAATGAGGGCCTTCTAAGTCATTTTAGTAGTGAAGAGAGGTTTCTATGTCTAAAGCCTATTAAATCGCGGTCGTTGATGTCCTAAAGCCTATCTCGATCAAGGCAGGGGACAAGAATTATTCAAGCCTAAAGCCTATGTATTTTCGTCTAAAAGATAACAATTAATTATTCACTAGAACTAAAGCCTCCCTTATCTAGACCCCTTTAGCCAAAGTATTAAACTCCTCCGACTACAACCATTTCGAGTAGAACTTAAATGGACAAGTTCTCCTACTTATCTCTCATTTCCAACTGAGAGGAATAAGACTATGATCAGAATAGAAAATCGAGGAGATTCAAGAAAAATGTCCCATAAATAAGTTACTTGATGAAAAACTAATTAGGAATCTATCGAGCCTCTTAGATATTCCTTCACTTTCAACTCTATTATTCCTCCATGCTAGTCCGACTGGAACGAATTGAATGTCCAAAGGGAAACTAACACTAATATATCCTTCAAATAGTAAGTTAATGGATCGATCCTTGTTTCCACCCATGAGATCTCTTCCTTTCCCACTGAGAAGTTAAGTTCCCCATCAACTATCACTAAAATTATTTTGAGGATGTCATAACCAACTACACGATCCCAAAAATCTCTTCAACCACTCTATGGGGCATATGTATTAATAATACATAGCCTCTGTCTAGTGGACAACAAATGACCCATAAGTATGATACCTAAACTGTTGAGATTTTGAGGTAGCATCGGGTGTGCTCTAGCCCTTAAATTTTGTGCAGGGGCTAAGACACAGAAGACCTCCAAAATGTAGAAATAGTTTGGAGAAATTTCGTGTGGTGTGTGATATATATATATATATATATATAATGAGGATTCTAAGTCTAACTTTGGGAATTAGAAAAATTAAAGTGAATTAATTAAACACGTGACGAAATGTTGTAAGTGACACGGATCAAGTAGTATTTTAATCTAAGCCATCAATAACATATTAAATCACGTTTGTTGATGTGTCAACGAGAAAATTATAAAGGAAAGGCCTTGGTTCAGCTCGACACACACACACAGAGTCTTAGAGATCTAATTCTTCTCACGGAGCAGTGCCCGGATGAAGATCAAATCTGAGTGACTCATAGTTGTAGCGAGGGGCAGATGCAGTGATTGGTTAGGAGGGCCAAGAGCACAATGTAGAATAATGGTAGCAGAGATGCAGTGGAGGTAGTGTATCCATCCTAGGCAGCTATGCAGTCCCTCAGAAGGGTGACCGAGGCCCACACAGGGCCCACGCAAAGGCAACACAATATCTCAAGCAGAAAATTCTAAAATTCATCGGAAGAAGGGTTTTTGAGTGAGGAGGTATGAAACCAAGATCTGAGAGATGCATATCCGTACAGAGCTAGGATGACGCAATTCTTTAGCCATGCTACGCATGCCTACGAAGTTGTTGTGCAAAGCAAGCTGGGGTTTCACCAGTTGCTTATCCGGGTCAGCCGAGACTTGCGAGAGTAAGGTATATGTGACATTTTCTCTCATTGCCTAGGTTTTCTCTATTGTGTCAGCCAATTTTATGGAACCCTAGATGTAGTCAAAAAATGTTGCTTAATAATAATAAACCCTCATACCTGTTGCACTGGTTTTCCCACATTGGGTTTTTTCCGGGGACATTTTTCTAAAAAATATGTGTCACTTTGTCATATGAGTGTGCTATTCAGTAAATGATCTATATGTGTAGGCTGTTAATTGTATTTAATTCGATGTTAATTATGAATATTCATATTAATAACTTGTATGTTTAATCAAGTAGGAGAAGTAAATCGATATTTAACAATAGGCTTTCTATGCTTAGAAATTTTCACATGCGAGGATCCTTAGATTCCTCAATGAGTACGACATCAAGGACCATGCAGAGAATTTCCTAACTATTCCTGCCGATCGAGATCCTTTGAAGAAATTCAATAAAAATCAAGCGCGGGCTAAGCATTTTATCATGGATGGAGTCAAATATCGCGTCGTGCCACATATTTCCAGGAATAACATGACAAATGAGATGGGGATTGCTTTGGAGACGATGTATCAAGGAGGCTCTATCTAAAGGAAAATTCTTCTATAAAATCAGATGTGGTTGTTCCATATGCAGGACGGTGAAGTAATAGATGCTTTTCTCTTCATACTACAGACTATCTGGAATCAAATGATTTCCATGGGTACAACTCCAAATGAAGGGCTCTTGGCAAGAATTGCCCTGAATGCAGTCACCCAGGGATGGGAAAAAATTTTCCAGAGCATATTGGGCAGGGTAGAGTTACTGTTGTGGGTAGACATTTGTGCAATCCTCTATCATGAGGAAATCAGGATATTTACCATGAGGCAAAGCAACGACAACAAAATAGTCAAGGTGAAGAAAGAAGAGGAAGACGATGCATCCCTTGCATCAATGGAACCAAGGAAGCAAGGGAAGAAGAACAAGGACCTATCCAAGGTCCAGTTATTTAATTGTGGAAAAATTGGACACTTCGCCAGCACTTGTCTTAAGAAGAAGGACAAAGGATCTTTCGAATCCAAGGAAGCAACAACAAAGGATGATGGGAGTTGTCGGTTCTTAAGAGACAATCCCTTGGTTATGAAAGGGATCAGTGCTTAAGACATTTTAAAAGTGTGTCACAGAAATAATTTTATCATGAGGTCCTTTTTCTATCCCTCTCGAAACTAGTTTTCTAAAACCCTTACTGATATGGAATAATAATAGTTTTCACAATGCCATTGACTTCTGATATCTCAATGGAAAAGAAGAACTGTAGAGGAAACTCAGAGTAAAATGATGTAAAAACCAAATATATTAATTTTAAGTTTTAGAGAGAATTCATGGAGAGAGAGGAAGCTCAAAATAATATGTTGTAAACACATAATCTATTACTTTTAAGTTCAAGAGAGAATTTGTGAAGGGAGAGGAGTTGGAGTGAAGGAGTGCTTATTAAGGCTACTTAAATCTTAATTACAAACGTAAATTAGAGACCAAGTGCATCTTTAATTCACTTCATTCAAGGAAGAAACAACATAAAATGACACAAGAAACATGAATCACCATCAACAGTTGCAGGAAACTTGCTACTTCTTTCATTCACCCATCATAAAAGAAGTACAAAATGTAGTCTCCAAGAGGTCCAAAAATCGGAAAACCCTTTCCTTTTTCATTCTATATTGTGTAAATACATCAAAAATTGTTCGTAACTGCTAGAAATTCTTGAAACTACTCTGACTGCCTAAACTATTAAAACTACTTATTACATTTCAATTGAGGACATCACTATAGCTTCAATCTTAACAAACAAAGAAAAAAAATCAAAACTTGAAATAATATTCTTTTTGCTAAATCTGATTTGTTGTTGATGTGTCTCCCTGTGTCACCCTGATAGATTAGACATCTTTCCCTGCATTTCTTCCAGAGTTCAATATTTTGTTTTTTCTGCTTCCTGTCATGTCTTTTATGTTTATGATGTGGTATTCGAATAGTTCTACAATAACGCATCTTTGCCCAACTTGACCCAGTTGTTGTGTTTCCAATAGTGCCACCATATGCTCCTTTTGCCTGACTCTGCCTATGCCTCTATGTTTCAAACAATTTTATCATGTCCCCTTCTGCCCGACTCTACCTCTTCTACTCATGTCCTCATTCACGTTTCTTCATAAAACAACGCAATTGCACATAATCCTAGACTTTAAATAAATTCAATTTTTTTTTCAAAACTATCACGTCTATCCCTTTATCGCATTTTGCATTTCAGTATTCATAACATATTCATGAGCATCATTCCTCCTTATCTTGTGATGTGCAATGTGCGATAAAGGTAGGGATGACGTGGAAAGTGAAGGTGGGGCCGATCGCAAATCTCAATCGACGATATAAAACCTTGTCGCATTTTGCATTTCGGAATTCATAACATATTCATGAGCATCATTCCTCTTGAGCTTGCAATGTGTGATGTGTGATTGGAATATATTAGATCATATTTCTAAGGTGCATCGCGTCTGACCTTTGTCACACTTCGCATTTCGGCATTCCAACGTTCGACGCTATGATGCTCTTTTTCCCTCTGATGTGATTTTTACAAAGGAAAAGCCCATGTACCCAGACTTAAAAACCTTTAGACTTTAGCGATAACTTTCATTGCTTCTGATTCGTTATCACTCTTCGCAATTTGACGAATCTCGTTATCTTGTGTAATATCCCAAAATTGAATAATGCATTGATATACAAACATAATATTTGAAACACAGAAAATGTACATAAATATTATGATTAGCACAGATATAGATAGAATAGATGAGCCATTTCATTATACATCAACAACAAATGAAAGTACACAGTGCTCCAAAAAGAATGCACTCAAGCCACAAGATGGATGAAATACACTAAAGAAACCAAGCACTAGAAATGTTGTGTTGCTACTCCTGTTGCTGTTGTGGGAAACTACTTGTTGGGAAAGATACTGACAGCGGGGGTGAATCAGTATCTCGATCTTTGAATCAACTTTTCAGTTTTCTTTCCTTAAAAACCCATACGCTACTTTACAGAACAAAACTAGCGTGTATACGCGGATATCCTTAAGGAAAATCGCGTATGCTCAGATAATTTATTATGCATATAATTCTTATCTTAGATTATTGCATCATTCATTCATTATAATTTTAGTAGACATGTGCAGTAATAACATAATAAATCAGCACACATAAGCATCACACATGAACACTAGGATTTTAGGTGGAAACCCAATTCGGGAGAAAATCACTATTGTCGTCGTCTCAGTCTTCAATATTTATTATAAATAAAACATCTTACAACTATGTACTAGTGCAGACTCATACCAGCAAGTAGGCACCCACCTGCAGAAGGCTACAACCTTCTCTCGTTTACCAGCCTCTCTTGGAAGGGAGCTACAACCCCTTGCTCTCGTTTACCAGGCTCTCCTGGAAGGGAGCCACTACCCCCTGCTCTCGTTTACCAGCTACTCCTAGAAGGGAGCCACTACCCCCTGCTCTCATTTACCAGCTATCACTGGAAGGGAGATACTACCCCCTTACTGAAGGCTTCGACCCTCAGCACCACTGCAGACCACGTTTCATCAATTTTCAAACTGGATCAAACAGCTTCAACACAACCCTTTACTTATCATACTTTTCCTATTGCTTCCAACAGAACAGTGCAACCACTGTAACTAGAATATCAGAGATAACCCAGACTTCAGGATAAATATGCAGAAACACATTCAACCTTGAGCAACCATTAGTTTAGATACGATACGCGCTTTTATCTAATCAGACTTGTGTATGTACGTGCTTTTCATGAAACGGACCCGCGTATACATCTATGCATTTCACAAAAAAACCCTAACTGCCCATATGCGCTTTTATTTGATCAGATCTGCGTATACACGCGCTTTTCACAACACGAACTTGCGTATGGATCTATAAAAGATAAACTTTGCAGAACAGATCAGATCTATGAAATTACCCAGATTTGTTCAATTTCTTCAACAGATTTGCGCCAGGTCTTCATCACTTCTTTTCAAATCATCCTAGAGATTCACCATTTTCAGATCTAGAGATTTCAAACCTTCATCATATTCATAGGTGCATCATAGATTTAGATCTATCAATTAAGAATAGAGTTCAACCATGCAGATATACTTCAGAGTGAAGTATTCATTAAAACCCCTACTCATGCTCACCCTTGCATAATGATCTTCTTCTCCTTATATAGGTTTAGCCTTTATCAATACCATGAGCCAAAACCACACCACTTCTGATGGTATTCCTGGACGGAGTCAAATAGATAATCAAGCGCTCAATACAATGGGTCAATACCATGGTAACACCCCTTGGTATTCTAAATTTGGAGCCCAAAAGGGCATACGCGACTTGGCACGTACTTTTCCGCATGCATACGCTACTTCACCTTAACAAACCCGCGTATGATTTGTAGCATAACTTATTTATCATTAATCTGGCACTTTCTGAAATTCCTTTCTTCTATTACTTCTGAGCTGAGCTGTAGATACATCATCCTCCCTTTTAACACATAGATACATCATCAATAAATCATAGGAAACTCATCAAATAGGCTTCCATCAAGGACAACTTCATCAAATAGATTTCCATCAAGGACAACACATTGCATCATATCGCCAATAGTCTTCTTTCATCAAGTAGGTTGCCATCAAGGAAAACACATGCCAACAATCTCCCCCTTTAGACTTGATGGCAACCATGATGGTGTTTGATCATCACAACAGATCGATACATTGAATATAACCATTATGCAAACACCATGATGCTCGCCCCCTATTCAAACACCATGCTACTCTCCCCCTTTGACATCAAGGGCAAAGGGCGGATCAAAGCCAAGACAATGTTTTTCTCCACATGTAGAAAGAAGAGCTCTGTAGATTTGATGTGCATTTAAGTTACCATGCTCCCCCTGAGTTCATGCTGAATCTTCAAACATATTTTTCAATGAAGTACATGACTCTATGATCTTTCCCATAACTAAGGACTCATACTTACATCAATGATCCAACCAAGTGGATTTACATATATGACTCTTGTACCCAACCAAGTGGGTTTACACATTTTGACTCAACTACCCAACCAAGTGGGTTTACAAATTTGAACAAGCCCTTTACATGACTGAATATTACAATTTACATCATAGGTCTCAACATAACCTTTTCATCAAATTACAAATATGACTTTTTATAACCAAGACCAAAAAGACCTCAAGAGAGAGATCATATTTCAGAACCATCATAATGCCAACAATGCATTACTTTCGGCAATGCTAATGCTCCCCGTGAGACTGTGCATCCAATGCATTCTTTCCATATAACCAAAATTCCTCCTTAGCTTGTGCAACCTGAAACATCATCAGAGATACCAAACAACACTGCAGCTGTGCTGAAAAATGCCGACCCAGAAGAGTTTTGTCAGCAAATACCCATACGCAGTTTTTGGTGTCTGAACTCGCATATATATGTGACTGTCCTTCAGGAAACCCGCGTATCCAATTTAATCTTCTCAATTTAAGAAGTTCTGATTTTCTGCAAGGCAGAGACTACTCCCAGCTTCTGTCTAAGATACTTGAATGCTTCCCTAGGCAGAGGTTTGGTAAATATATCAGCAACTTGTTCTTTGGAGGGAACATACTCCAACTTCACATTTTTTTCAAGCACTTGTTCACGTAAGAAGTGATACTTGATGGGAATGTGCTTGGTCTTGGAATGCATAACAGGATTCTTTGAAATAGTGATGGCACTTGTATTATCACACATAATGGAGACAGGAGGTGTGCACTTGATTTGAAAGTCTTGTAAGGTTTGCATCATCCAAAGAAGTTGCGTGCAACATGATGCGACAACCACATATTCTGCTTCTGCTGTAGATAAGGCAATAGAGTTTTGCTTCTTGCTGAACCAAGATACTAATCGGGGCCCCATATAGAATGCTCCACCACTAGTGCTTTTCTGATCATCAACATTTCCAGCCCAGTCTGCATCAGTGTAAGCATGAAGAGTAAGATCAGCATTCTTTGGATACCATAGTCCAAAGTCTTGAGTTCCTTGTAGATATTTGAATATTATTTTGATAGCTTGAAGATGAGACTCTTTTGGATTAGCTTGGAATCATCCAACAATCCCAACAGCATGCATAATGTCCAGTCTAGTCCCAGTGAGATAAAGTAGACTTCCTATCATAGATCTATATTCTGGTTGATTCACCTTGGGGGAATCATCATGAGAACTGAGATTACATCCGGTTATCATTGGTGTACTTACAGGTTTGCATTCTTCCATGCCATACTTCTTCAGAATTTGCTTAAGGTATTTTGCTTGTGATAAGAATATACCATCTGTAGTTTGATGCACTTGCAAACCAAGAAAGAATGTTAGTTCCCCAAGTAAAGAAATTTCAAATTCTTGCTGCATGACAAAAGCAAATTTCTGACTCATAGATTCTTCATTACTTCCAAAAATGATATCATCAACATATACAACCACAATCAAAAATTTATCATTTTCAATTTTTTGTGTATAAGTTGCTATCAGCAGACCCCTTTGAAAATCCTTTTTGGTGAAGATATTTGTCAAGACGATAATACCATGCCCTTGGAGCTTGTTTGAGACCATATAGAGCCTTTTTAAGTCTACAAACAAGATTTTCATCATTTCCCAAAATGAATCCTTCTGGTTGTTCTATATAAAATTCTTCTTCTAGATCACCATTGAGAAATGCAGATTTAACATCCATTTGATAAACTTTGATTTGTTGAAAGCTTGAAAAGGCAAGAAACATTCTTATGGCTTCAAGTCTAGCTACAAGAGCAAAAGTTTCTTCAAAGTCTATACCTTTTTGTTGAGTATACCCCTTGAAAACAAGTCTAGCTTTGTTTCTTACAACATACCCATTCTCATTTAACTTGTTTTTGAATATCCATTTAGTTCCAATGACATTTTTGTTATGAGGTCTTGGTACTAATTCCCAAGTGTGATTCTTTTCAATTTGATCAAGCTCTTCATTCATGGCTTGAACCCAACATTCATCTTTGCTAGCTTGATTTACATTGTGAGGTTCAATAGTAGATAGAAATGCCAGATAGCTAGAAGATCCCACAAGAGTCCTTCTTGTTTGTACACCTGATCCCTTATCTCCCAAGATTTGAGATTCTGGATGATTCTTTTGAACATATCTGGATGGAGCCTTTTCAGATAAATCATCTTCAGGTTCTTTATTGGGTTCACTGTCTATATCATTGCTATTTGATGTAGAAGGACATAAGTCACCATCGTCTTCATTTGTTGTTTTTTTTTTCTTCCTTTGGGGCTGCAGGAGACTCATCAATAACAACATCAATAAATTCAACAATCTTCCGAAGTCTTTTATTATAACATTTATATGCTCTACTCGTAGAGGAGTAACCAAGAAGTATTCCTTCATCTGCTCTAGGTTCAAACTTGCCAAGTTTTTCATCATTATTTTTGATAAATCATTTACTTCCAAAAACTCTAAAATGCTTCACAGATGGAGAATTACCATACCAGAGTTCATATGGAGTTTTGTCACAATTTACACGAATATGTGCCTTGTTGAGAATGTTTACCGCTGTATGTGCTGCTTCTCCCCAAAATGTGTCAAGTGTTCCAGAATCATCAAGCATAGCTCTAGCCATTTGTTGAACCGTTCTATTCATTCTTTCTGCTATGCCATTTTTTTGTGGAGTTCCAGCTACAGAAATTTGTCTTTTTATGCCATGTTGTTCACAAAATTCAAGGAATTCATTTGAAGTATATTCTCCTCCTCGATCAGATCTAAGACATTTGAGTTTTAGATCTACTTCATTTTCAACCAGAGCCTTGAAGATCTGAAATTTCTCAAATGCTTCATCTTTGTGCTTCAGCAACCCAATCCAACACATTCTAGAGAAATCATCAATAAATAAGATATAGTATTGTTCACCACGAGGTGAATTTTTCCTCATAGGTCCACATATGTCAGTATGAATGAATTCAAGAGGCCTACTTGATGATCCTTCCTTGGCATTAAATTGCACTTTGGTCTGCTTGCTGAATTGGCAAGATTTGCATATGATATTTTCAGGTAGAGTAATATTGGGAAGACCACGAACAACATTAAGTTTACTTGATTTGTTGATTTGAGAGAAGCTTAGATGTCCCAACCTTCTATGCCATAGCCAGTTTTCTAAAGATTTACTCAGGTAACATTTTTCTTTGCAGTTCTTCAATACATATAGGTTTCTTGGAGTTCTTTTTCTTTTTATAATTGTTTTACCTGTATCAAGATCATGAACCACACATTCTTTTGAACTAAAGACAACTTCAGTTCCTTGATCACACATTTGAATTACACTTAACAAGTTATGCCTTAATCCATCCACATACATGACATCATTAGCCTTCACCTTTTCTTTCAGAAACACAGACCCTTTTCCTTTAATTACAGTAGGAGTATCATTTTCAAAAGTAACTTTCTTTTCCTTTTCTAGTGTACTATATGCACGAAGTTTGGTTTTTTCACCTGTCATGTGTCTTGAGCATCCACTATCAATGTACCATTGATTTTATTTACCTTCTGTAAATAACGCTATGCCACAATTTTCAACCTGTAATTCTTTCTTTTTCCATACTTTGGAACTTGAAGGAAAATGCTCTTTTGGCTGAACTTTTCTCCTGCATTCAGATTCTTCATGCCCATAGTTATTGCAATAAGCACATTCAACTTCATTTAGAAGAGGAGAAAAATTGTTATAGGTATTCTTCTTTGTTTCAATATCAATCCTTTTATTTCTTGCTTCTCGTGTCATGATGGTTTTATATGCAACACATTGAGCAGCTTTGTGACCAAAATTGTGACATGAGAAACACTGTCCATTGAAGAAGAAATTTCTGCGATCATGAAATATTCTACTTGAATTTACCTGTTGATTGGTGTTTCTTTGAAAGATATTCCTATTAGTGTTATTTGAATTGAGATGATCATGCTTTACCTGTAAAGATTCTTTATTCCCTTGCTGAGTGGAAGAATTTTGTAAACCAGCTGTAACTACTTTTAGATAATTTGGTGCTGCAACCTGAGAAGATTCCCTGGTATATCCAAGACCTGTCTTTACAAGAGGAGAGCATTGTACCTTGATAATCTCATTTAAGGTTTCTGATCCTTAAGTAAATATAAGATTCAGAGTCTTTTCTTTCTCAAAATATTTTCTTAGACTTACCACTTCACATTCTAATTTCTCAATGTGTTTCTTTGCTTCTTCAATATGCCCTTTCAGAGTCTCTATGGTTATTTTCCTTTCTTCTAAGAGTATTTTACATTATTCTAAGTGTATTTTGAGTTGATTGTTTTCTTCAAGGAAATCATTTTCCTCTAAAGCATCCACAAAAGTATCATTTTCTTCTATAGATTCAAATGCCATGACAAGTCTAAGATCTTGTTCACATTCTTCCTCACTATCAGATAACCCATCACTATCTTCATGAGTATAGTAACTTTTTCTAGTGCTGGACTGGTTCTTATTCCTTCTTGCTACTTCTTTCCCTTTTGCAGATATTTCTTTATAAGGACACTTAGCAGCATAATGACCAACTCTTCCACAATCAAAACATTTGAAAGGAAGCTTACCTCTGAACTGTCCTGTGCCAAGTTGAAGTTTCTTTACAAATTTTACCTCATCTTCTTCTGAGATATATCCTGATCCTTATGCTTCTTGCACTTCTTTCCCTTTTGTAGAAGCTCTAAAGATGGCTTCTTTGACTTCAGATGGTCCTCCTCTTCTCATTTCATATGCAGTTAGTATCCCATGAAGTTGCACCACAATAAGATTTTGAAGATCCTGTTTTTCTTCAAGAGCAGAAACTTTTGACTCAAATTTTGCTGTTAGAGATCTTAAAATTTTCTCAACCAAAGTAGATTCGGTTATTGTTTCTCCCAGATTTCTCATACGATTTACAACATCATCAAGACGTAAAAAGAAACTGGCAATACTCTCATCATTATGCATCTTCAAATTTTCATATTCAATTCTGAGAGTTTGGAGTTTTGCACCTTTTACCTTTGCATCACCTTCATAAATTAGAATGATTTTGTCCCACATTTCCTTTGCTGTATTCAGCTGCATGAATTTGACAAATTTAGATTCAGTTAGACTTCCTGTTATAGCATTGACTGCCTTTGCATTTGATTCATAATTCTTCTTTTCCGCGGGATCTGTTGGTACTGTGACTGGATATTGATATCCTCCTTCAACAATGGCCCATACATCTGCTCCCAGAGACTGAAGATAGGATCTCATCCTTATTTTCCAGAAGATTAAATTGTTTCTGTTAAAGACCGAAGGCTTGATAGATGCTATTCCTTCTTGATTGCTCATCTTGCTTGATCTTCCTTTTAGCGGTTAAGCCTTTTCAGAAGGACCTGCTCTGATACCAATTGTTGGGAAAGATACTGAGAGGGGGGTTGAATCAGTATCTCGATCTTTGAATCAAATTTTCAGTTTTCTTTCCTTAAAAACCCATATGCTACTTTACAGAACAAAACTAGCGTGTATACACGGATATCCTTAAGGAAACTCGCGTATGCTCAGATCATTTATTATGCATATAATTCTTATCTTAGATTATTGCATCATTCATTCATTAGAATTTTAGTAGACATGTGCAGTAAGAACAGAATAAATCAGCACACATAAGCATCACACATGAACACCAGGATTTTAGGTGGAAACCCAATTCGGGAGAAAACCGCCGCTGCCGTCGTCTCAGTCTTCAATATTTAATATAAAGAAAACATCTTACAACTATGTACTGGTGCAGAATCATACCAGCACGCGGGAACCCACCTGCAGAAGGCTACAACCTTCTCTCGTTTACCAGCCTCTCCTAGAAGGGAGCTACAACCCCCTGCTCTCGTTTACCAGCCTCTCCTAGAAGGGAGCCACTACCCCCTGCTCTCGTTTACCAGCTACTCCTGGAAGGGAGCCACTACCCCCTGCTCTCGTTTACCAGCTATCACTGGAAGGGAGCTACTACCCCCTTACTGAAGGCTTCGACCCTCAGCACCACTGCAGACCACGTTTCATCAATTTTCAAACTAGATCGAACAGGTTCAACACAACTCTTTACTTATCATACTTTGCCTATTGCTTCCAATAGAACAGTGCAACCACTGTAACCAAAATATCCGAGATAACCCAGACTTCAGGATAAATATGCAGAAACACATTCAACCTTGAGCAACCATTAGTTCAGATACCATACGCGGTTTTATCTAATCAGACTCGCGTATGTATGCGCTTTTCATGAAACGAACCCGCGTATACATATGTGAATTTCACAGAAAAACCCTAACTGCCCATACGCGCTTTTATTTGATCAGATCTGCGTATACACGTGCTTTTCATGACACGAACTTGCGTATGGATCTATAAAAGATAAAATTTGCGGAACAGATCAGATCTATGAACTTACCCAGATTTCTTCAATTTCTTCAACAGATTTGCGCCAGGTCTTCATCACTTCTTTTCAGATCATCCTAGAGATTCACCATTTTCAGATCTAGATATTTCGAACCTTCATCATATTCATAGGTGCATCATAGATTCAGATCTATCAATTAAGAACAGAGTTCAACCATGCAGATATACTTCAGAGTGAAGCATTCATTAAAACCCCTACTCATGCTCACCCTTGCATAATGATCTTCTTCTCCTTATATAGGTTTAGCCTTTATCAATACCATGAGCCAAAACCACACCACTTCCGATGGTATTCCTGGACGGGATCAAATAGATAATCAAGCGCTCAATACAATGGGTCAATACCATGGTAACACCCCTTGGTATTCTAAATTTGGAGCCCAAAAGGGCATACGTGACTTGGCACGTACTTTTCCGCATTCATACGCTACTTCGCCTTAACAAACCCGCGTATGCTTTGTAGCATAACTTCTTTATTATTAATCTGGCACTTTCTGAAATTCCTTTCTTCTATTACTTCTGAGCTGATCTGTAGATACATCATCCTCCCTTTTAACACATAGATACATCATCAATAACTCATAGGAAACTCATCATATAGGTTTCCATCAAGGAAAACTTCATCAAATAGATTGCCATCAAGGACAACACATTGCATCATATCGCCAACAGTCTTCTTTCATCAAGTAGGTTGCCATCAAGGACAACACATGCCAACACTACTGTTACTGAGGAAAAGAACCATGTGATGAAGGCTATTAGAATGCTCAAAATGATCTGTTCTTTTAACCACAGATTCTACTCGACAAACTGAGAAAAACCCAGAACTGGTTTGGCCAGCTTTTAACTTTGGATTTTATGCCCTTTTTGGGTTGCACAGTGCACCCCTGCTGGCATAAACTATGTTGTCAAGGATGGAGGCTCTCTATCCTGCTGGAAAATATGTCGATGAAGCTCAAGGCTGATGGAAATAATGCATGCAATGTGAAGTAATGGTCCTCCACTGGATTACTAGCTGAAATGCTAACAACTTCTCTTCTCCTTTGGATCTTCAGGACTGGACTGTGCAATTCCTCATGGAATTGTTGCTGGTGGGAGATGAATAATAGTTGGCCAGATGCCTCATATATATCTGAAGCATTGGAAGGCTTATCTTGAAGCTCAAGGTGATAGGATGAATCCTACATCGATTCTCGAGTTGAAATACTTAAGACAACCTCCTCCTCCCAAACTGATCTTCAAAAATGTGCAATTTCTGAATATGGATGTTCTATAGAAAGTAGGAACAATATGGCACCAATTCCTGATGATGAATGAAGGGAAATACTCTTTCAAGAGATACTCAATGAAAGATGTGGGATTCTAGACCAGGAACACTCAATGCTAAACAACACTTGCAATCTTAGCTAAACAGCCAAAGAAAGCATGGAATGTCAAATGAAAAATCCAGATCTAAACAGATCACAAAATCAATAATCCAAAGCATATCTTCTATGTTTCATTCATCTCCTTTATATAGTTTATTAGCCTTCCTAAGTGTTGGCCCACCTCATAACTGCATTGTACATGTGGACATAGGTCTCCATGTTGACTGCGTTGTCTCTACATGATCTCCATCATGTGTGAATGTAATGATCACCCTCTCCATCATGTGTGCATTAAATGCACTAATTCCTCCATCATGTGCACATTATATGCACCCCTCTCCACTAACTTATCATAATTTATTTATGATCTTACTTTGAATGCATTATGATTTTAGTTAACCTTTTCAAGATCCTCATGATTTGACATTTATGATCCATGATCTTATTTGACTGTATCATCCTCCATGATCTATTTCATAAATGAGACATGATCTCCATTAAATGAGCTAATGCACTACTCCATGATTTTAGATCTAAATCTAGAATATCCACATACACACATAAAAAGTGGATTTTATTTATCTTTGAGGATTATGGGTCCCTCCACCCTTTTATTTACTTAATTAATTAAGTTTATTAAGAACTCTAATATTCCAGTTATCTTGTGGAAAATTTTGGAATATTACAGTCCTTCCCGAAAAAAATTTTCTTGTCTTCAAGCAACTGCAAAAGTGGATGCTACAGTAAACATCCTCCTTCCAAATGGCATCCTCATATGGAAGCTCTTCCCATCTATCACAATGTGCCATGCGTGTACAGATCCAAAGCTGCCTTTCTAGAATGTCTAGAATTACCTCCAACTATAAAGTTAGATACCCATCCTTTGAAATGAACCTCCAAGTTGCAACCATATGATGACCAAAGATCTACTTTACACATGAGATACATAAAATGAAGTGGTTCATTCCCAAAGTGGAAAGTCCCAACTCATGTATTACCTCTCCAAGCCATGATACATAGAGTATATTGCATTTATCGATGCTCACATCATTAGCCCTGTTGGCCATGTAAGATCTAAACATCACATCAACATAGGGAGAAATAAGATGTAGAGACATATGGATGAATATGAACAATGTCAAACCATATTCTCCTAATAACAACCAACGTAGCAAAGCCTTCTGCTGACAAGCTAGATCATCATGAAAACAAACAAGAGAGCCATAATCTCTCAATGGAAGCCACCACAACAATGCTTCTTGTTCACATGCAAAATCTGCATGAATATAGATGTGAGAGCCATACTCTCTCAACAGAAGCCACCGCAACAATGCCTCTTGCTGCCATACCACATCATCATTGTACCAAATGTAGTGGCCATATTCTCTTAAGAGAAGCCACCTTAATAAGGCATATTGCTGCCCCATCACATCATCATTATATCATGTACAATGCCCATAATCACCGAACTGAAGACAACGCTGTAAGACCTCCTGTTTCCATCCTTTAACAATGTTATGCAATGTATGGGAAGAATTCAGCCCATACTCTCCGAATAGTAACCATAGAAACAAGGATTCTTGCTGCCTTCATGCGTTATCATGATGCAAGTCATGGAGAAACAATAGAGTAATGGACATATGGGATGTTCCATCAACATAATAAAAACAAGCTCATTTATGCCACAACATATGAGAGTTACACTTTCTCCCAAACCCAAGCACATACATGAACATGAGATACATCCCAAATAGAAATATATGTAAATGCATGAGACATACCCCAAACAAGAGTAAATACATGGACATAAGATATAACATGTGATGTCCAAACTCTCTCCTCAACAACCATAGTAACCATGCCATTTTCTTATGCATTCTACCATTGAGACATAAGGCATGAGAGAAGAAAATATGAACCTTTGGGTAGTAACCATACTCACCTAAGAGCAACCAGCACAGCCATGTTTCTTTCTAGCATGTATCATGGATTTGTAAGTGGTTTGGAAACCCCTTGCTCCATACTATCAACCATTCATCCAATTGCAGATGATGTATCTCATTCTACAAAAACTTGGCATCCTCCCATTTTAGGACACCAACCTCCTCAAAATTATGAAGAACTTTACACTCCATGAAAATTTTAAGTGCACCTCCAATGAGATCTCTTAATGAGACCTTCTTCTCATTCATGGCCTTCCAAAACCAATGAAATTGTGGATATGCTACAGGTATAAGTTTCTCTTTGAGCTGTGATATGCTCATTGGTAAAGTGTCATCAAGAAAGGAGAAAATATTTCTCACCTCAATATGTCTACCATTCATCATCTTATCCTCCATTGCTTCATGAGTGAAGCTACCTTCAGAATGCTCCAAGAATAATGGGGCCTCTTCATTATCACTGCTACTAAGTGACAATGATGTAGATCTGCAAGGTAATACATATTTTGTCTCAAAGCAAGGTACAATATTGATCTCATAACCAGTCATTGTACATAGGTTCATGCTCATCCCATTTTCTGGAAATCCACACTTCAACTCAAAGGGTTCAATGTAGTCCATCCATGAAAAACTGGGATAGCTTTTCATCTCCTCCTTGATTAGATCAAGGATCCTGCCATTCAGATTTCATCATCATTCAGCAGTCTTATAAATGATGTAAACCCATTCTGCATGTTTATGATGTAAATGATCTAAGTAAGACCATCATGTATGTAACAACCTAGGTAAGCCTAGTATTTTGGTGACGATTTCTATCCTAGGAGGTTTTTGTCTCACTGATTCATTTGTGTTTCTTGACACAAGTGATTGACAGAGTTTTTCCCTCGAGCTTCACCCCAAATCTAGGGTGGATTTTGTCATCAAGATGCTAAGTGAGTCCTAGTGTTTTCTATCGAGTCTTTGTAAAAGTACTTTGGAAATAATCCTAGTTAATTGGCTAGATTATTTTATTACAAGCTACTTGGTCTACTAGATCATGTTTTGAGTCGCAGAATTATGAAGCTTATGTAAAGATTGTTGAAAAATAATTAAATCCCCTCTCTGTCAATTAATTAAATTTTCTGGCCAAATTAAATTAAAAATTCTAAGTGGGAAATTTAATTAATTTTAAGTCCTAGGTGTTTTAAAATTCTTCAACGGAAAAATTCATAGGTCCCTGAAAAATAAATTTTTAAAGGTTTCAAGCCAAAGGAATATTGAAAATTTCGAGGAATATTGGACCCTTGGGCCTTGGTGGTTAAGTCAAAGTCAATTTTTTGAGGTAATTAACTCAAAAATATTATTTTTGAGTTAATTAAAATGGAATTAAATGATAAATTTGAATTTTCTCAAAAATTTATAATTTCGACGGTCAAGATTCAAAGATGATTAAATCTTTTTCGACGGTTAAGATTACTTTGACATGGATCAACCGAACTAGCCGTTGGGGATTTTATCTTAGAAATTAGAGGTCTTTGTTAGTCTTTCAATCATCCGATATTTAGATTGTGCAGTTGTTCTCAGAAGCTCTTGTAATATTTTGATCAATAAAGCATAAAGACTTTGGGGTTACAAACTTTGGTGTTCCTTTTCTAGATCTACGTGGTGATATTGTCTCTAAACTCCACTACTTTTATTGGAATTTGATGGTTGATGACCTTTATGGATTGATCTACATACAGGTATCTTGTGCAGTTTTCTGGGTTTTCTTAAATTGCATTTTGATTTGAGATAAATTTCAGCTATCTATATTTCTGAAAGGTCTCATGGCTATTTTTTAAATCTCTATTAATCTAAAATTTAGATATAAGTGCGCAAATATCAATATTCAAGATTTGAGCATTTGAGGAAATATTCAGTTAGATCAACCGACTTTAAGATTTTAGAAAATATGAAAAAACCCATTATTTCCTAATTTCTAAGGTTATGTTACGAGATATTTTTTCTAGGGTATTTCTAGAGCTTGTGCCTAAATAAGAACATTTAACTTAATTTTATTGAATTTAAAGTTAGATCTGGTTAGTAAGAGCCTCAGATCTTCAGATCTCGGATGGAATTCATACTTATGCTCCTCAGATTTGACAGATCTGCAACTCTTGTGCATAGATCTGTAAATATATTATATAGATATGTAATTTACATGTGTAGATCTAAATTTTTGTAACATAATTTTGAATTCTAACAAATGGGTTTTTAGGATTTTCTCTATTATTATACATATTGGGTATTTGGTTTTTCTTTTTTTACTTGTGCAGGGATAGATCTGAAAAATTAGCCAAGGAAATATTCAGATCCGAGCTAGATCTAGACCCTCGAGGGCAAGATCTAGGCTCAATATTTGTTTGCAGGAATAGATATGAAAAATCAGCCAAATAAATCCTTATATATGAGCCAGATCTATATCCTTGAGGACGTATAAGCTTTTGAGACTATTTTATAGGATTTTGGTCTCCAAAATTCTAATTTTCAAGCGGCAACATTATCCCAAAATCTCAAGAATTTTCAACGGTGGGATCTTCAAAGCCTTGGGCTAAGGGTTTGATCTCTAAACCCTTATTTTTTGCAAATTTTATTACAAAAAGCAAATCACAAATAATTAGGTCCTGAAATACATTTTATATGGTCAAAATTGTTTAGAATTGCAAAATCTTCAATTTTCAGAACTTTTGGCCATTTGGGCATCTTTAATTTTGCCTAGATCTGGTTTTGAAGCTTGCTGGAAATTACTACATAGCTGTGAAAATTTAGATCTAAACATTTCTAATGCATATCCTAAATAAGGTCTAAAAAAATTGAATTCTCAGTTTTTTGGCAAAACTTACTATTTTCAGACATTGTGGGGATCATTTTCAGTATTTTCAGTTTGTTGATCTATTATCAATTTACTGTTGTTATAAACTTATTAGTTCAGAAAATTACTGAATCAAACTCTCTTAAAGCCTTAAAATTTAAATTTTCAAGTTTTAATATATTTTTACTATTTCTGGAAGTATTTGGCAACTATTTTGGGTAGTTTTATCTTGTTGATTTGTCACTGCTTCAGTGCTGAAATAAAATATCAGATCTGAAATTTCTTTTAATTAAGCCCTAAAAATTGATTTTTCTTCAAGTTCAATAATTTTTACTATTTTTAATCATTTTGGGCATTGGTGCCGGCATTGTTTGTTTGTTGATCCATGGTTTAAATTACTGTTGCAATTTATATTTCAGATCTGAAATCTTGCTGAAGAATATATTCTAAGTATGACTATAAGAGAAAATTTAATTTTTGGATTTGCATTATTTTAAGAACATCATTTAATCCATAAATTGCTTAATGAAGTGGTTTTATTAGCATTATACTTTCATGGTATATCTAGATGAATAATTACTGAGATTTAAGTTCTAGTAAATTTCATATGTTTTAGTTGGGTTTGATGATCAATTGCATCTGAGTTTTGGAACGTGTTCTATCAATTAAAATTGCCTAATGTTTAATTAACTTTTGTTTCATTTACTTGAATTATTGGATGTTTATTGAATACTAATGTTTGGTAAATATTTTCAATTAAGTGTGATCGATATCTGATTTTGAGAGCTCAATTGTGGATCTGTATATATTTTAATCGCGTAATCTTGTGGGCATCTTCATAATTGACACTCTCACTTAAGTACTTAGTGGTTAGATCAGATTATTGATAATCTAAGTGCTTTAGGTATTTTAACATTAACTCTCATATTCGAAGCTTGCTTCATCTCTCTCCTTCTTCAAATCATTTTCCTTGCATTTTTCATTCTAAATTAACATTGCATAGCAACAGTTTCTCATCAAGTACTTGGTTGTAATTTCCTTAGTAGGATAGTTGACTCCATAAGGCACTGGTATCAATATTTATAATTCAATCAAATCATTTAATCTTGCTAGATATTTTACAAGTATTTTGTCGTTTAATTGTGTCTCACGAACTGGTTGGTTTCCAACTGGTTCTCCTTCGTTTCATTTCCATAGGGTCTACCCCCCTTAGTCTGCTATAAGGAGACAACTTAAATAGAGATATTGGGGGTCAATGTGACAGCCCTCGATCTGAGGCGTTGTCGCGGTGCCTAGACATTCTGTGTGACAACATTTTATGGCGTCGTTGCCGGGGATATAGTTTTTCTATCCTTGGTCTTAACGACATTTTCTAATCCTCTATTCTTTTTTTCGCCATTCATTAGCCCATCACATAGCATAACATTTTTTGGCGTCATCTAATCCTTTCATCATCTGCACCTTTAGCACCTCGACATTTCGGTTGGCTTCTTATTTGGGTGGTGACTCCACTTATTTATCTATTTTACTCCCAAACAAGAATCCCTTTGTGATATCCATCTTCTTCTTTCAACTTATTTTTTGGTTTTTGAATCAGATTCATGTTCAAGTGGCGACTCCAATTCTTTCATTTCTTACAAAAATTTCTATTAAGAAGCTTGCTTCTTGTGGATCTCTTGACTTTCCTTGAACAAGGATCTCTTTCTCTAACATCCATTTCATTTTTTCACGTAAGTAAGTCATCATGGGTGATCCTTTTCATGACATGCCAAAAGACATCATTCAAAAAATGCTTGTTTTCTCGGGTGCTGATTCAACTGCTGCTCGAAATCATCTCTTAATGGTTACTCATATAATAAACAGATATTGTCTTCCTTCACAATATAATTGTGAAGATATCAAGATACGTCTCTTTTTTTGTTCCTTAGATGGTGATGCTATGAAATGGTTGAGTAATTTGCCTAAGGATTATATTGATTCTTTGCAAAGTATCGTCAATGCTTTTAAAGATGAATATATAAAACAAGGTGGCTTGCCTTGTGCCCCGAGTACTATCCAAAGGAATGAAAGTAATCTTGTAGAGAACTCATCTATCAACAGAAGAGTCGAGGACAATTCTCAGGATGAATCCAGCTGTACCATGACAACACAAATTCATGATGGTGGTGAAGTAGAAACAAGTTGTCAAATCAGTGTTGATAATGATAAGCATCTTGTTAAGGAATTGATTAATATGGTTAAGGATATACAATTGAATCAAGCTGAAATAATAAAGAATACAGAAGTTAATCAGGCTCAACTTATTAAGGATATGGAACTTAACCAAGCAAGATTAACAGTTGATCATACCAGGAAAATTGATGTTAGACAAAACAAATTGTTGGCCTTAGAGGAAAAGATGACGATCATGGAATTAAATCACTCCAATCAAATGATTGCCATGGAAGAAAAGCATATTGAAAAAAAAAAGATCATGTAATTTAATCACTCTAATCAAATGGCCACCATACAAAATTATTTGATCACCATGGAAGAAAATCATGAGAAAGAAATAAAATACATGCATAATTTCTTCATGGCCATGAAAGAAGATAATGATAAAATTATAAAGGACATGGAAACTAGTAAAATGTATCTTTTGCAAGTTATTGACTGTTGAAAAGAGTCATGTGAAGGAAATTAGTACTATAAAGGTTAAGCATTCTAATTAAATGACTGTTATTCATAATAAGTTGGAAAAAATGGAAATATCACATATACAGAATGTCCAACCCAAGTCAGAATTGTCAACAGATCATAGGCCTCCCAGTTTGCTGAAGCAAGCTCCATCCTATTATGAGGAGACCATTTCTTCCATTGAAAAGTGGTTGATTGAAGGCGACCTCGATAAAAGTAAAATCAAAGGGAATCAAGTTAATACATTACCCTTGACAGAGAAGATGTAGAATGAAGAGAGGCATTTCACACATATATTGTTTACCTCGTCTGAAATTTCACAAGAAGAATGTCCCACATCGTAAACAATACAATCTTCCATGAAGAAGAGCCTGAAGCAAAAAATAAAAAGAATAAGGAAGCGGTTTTATTCATCTGATGGCTGAGACTAGCTTGACATTCGGATAAGACAGAGTCCTACATTATGCAGAATCTGGCATGGCGAATTCGAAAATTAGCCTACAAACTTGCTTGAAAGCAGGAAAATGCTTAGTATGCACTATATTGAACACATGTGATGCCACAGAGCATCCTTTTTATTGTATCTCTAACCTTACACCTTGTTATTTCAGCATTTCATTTTGTAGTTAGAGTAGATTTACTTTTCATGTTAAGTAGAATAATAAATGAAGTAAGAGCAGCTTCTATTTTTCATGTGCTTAATGTTATATGATGATATTTGGATGGACGCTACTTATGTAATTTTATGTGTTTCTTGGATACAGATTCTAGATTATCACATTCCTCCAATGAAGCAACATCTCCCAAAGTAGAGCCATATGTTGACCACACTTTGTCAACAACCCCATAGTAGTACACCCCCATTTTTTTGAAATGGGATTCATCATGTTTGACGTGTTCACGCCATTCAGATTTCATCATCAGTCCGCAATTTTATATATTATGTAAACCCATTCTGCATTTTTATGATGTAAATGATCTAAGTAATACCATAATTTATGTAACAACCTAGGTAAGCCTAGTATTTTGGTGACGATTTCTATCCTAGGAGGTTTTTTGTCTCACTGATTTATTTGTGTTTCTCAACACAAGTGATCGGCAGAGTTTTTCCCTCCAGCTTGACCCCAAATCTAGCGTGGATTTTTTCATCAAGCTGCTAAGTGAGTCCTAGTGTTTTCTATCGAGTCTTTGTAAAATTTGTTAGGAAATAATCCTATTTAACTAGGTAGATTATTTTCTTACAAGCTACTTGGTCTACTAGATCATGTTTTGAGTCGCAGAATTTGGTAGCTATTTGAGGGTCTATCATGAATTGGTATTTCCCCTTTATGTGTCTAAATGTTTTATCTTATGTAAAAAGGGTTGGAAAAATAATTAAATCCCCTCTCAGTCAATTAATTAAATTTTCTAGCCAAATTAAATTAAAAATCCTAAGTCAGAAATTTAATTAATTTTAAGTCATAGGTGTTTTAAAATTCTTCAAAGAAAATATTCGTGAGTATGTGAAAAATAAATTTTTAAAGGTCCCAAGCCAAAGGAATATTAAAAATTTCAAGAAATTTTGGACCCTTGGGCCTTGGTGGTTAATTCAATGTCAAATTTTTGAGGTAATTAACTCAAAGATAATATTTTTGAGTTAATTAAAATGGAATTAAATGACGAATTCAAATTTTCTCAAATATTTATAATTTCGACAGTCAATATTAAAAGATGATTAAATCATTTTCAATGGTCGAGATTACTTTTACATGGATCAACCAAACTAGCATTTGGAGATTTTATCTTATAAATTAGAGTTCTTTGTGAGTCTTTCAATCATCCGATCTTTGGATCGTGTAATTGTTCTGAGAAGCTCTTGTAATCTTTTGATCAATAAAGCATAAAGACATTGGGTTACAAACTTTGGTGTTCCTTTTTCAGATCTATGTGTTGATATTGTCTCTAAACTCTACTACTTTTATTAGCATTCGATGGTTGATGGTCTTTATGGATTGATCTGAATACATGTATCTTGTGCAGTTTTCTGGGTTTTCTTAAATTGCATTTTGATTTGACAAAAATATCAGTTATCTATATTTCTGAAAGGTCTCATGGCTACTTTTTAAATCTCTATCAATCTAAAATTCATACCTAAGTGCGCATAGATCATTATTCAATATTTGAGTATTTGGGGAAATCTTCAGTTAGATCAGCCGACTCTCAGATTTCAGAAAATCTGAAAAATCCCATTGTTTCCTAATTTCTAATGTTATCTTACGAAATATTTTTTGCAGGGTCCTTCTAGAGCTTGTGCCTAAATAAAAAAATTTATCTTAATTTTATTGAATTTAAAGTTAGATCTGGCTAGTAATAGCCTTAGATCTTCAGATCTGGAATGGAAGTCATACTTATGCTCCTTAGATTTGACAGACCTGCAAATCATGTGCATAGATATGTAAATATATTGTATAAATATGTAATTTACATGTATAGATCTGAAGTTTTGTAACATAATTTTGAATTCTAACATTTGGGTTTTTAAGATTTTCTCTATTATTGTAAATATTGGGTATTTTTTTTTTTACTTTTTTCACTTGTGTGGGAATAGATCTGAAAAATGAGCCAAGGAAATCTTCAGATCTGAGCCAGATCTTTACCTTGGAGGGCGAGATCCGAGTTCAATATTTCTTTGCAGGAATAGATCTGAAAAAACAGCTGAAGAAATATTCAAATCTGGGCTAGATCTAAACCCTCAAGGGCAAGATCCAAGCTCAATATTTTTTTGCAGGAATAGATCTAAAAATTCAACCAAGGAAATCTTCAGATCTGAGCCAGATCTATACCCTTGAGGACGTATAGTCTTTTGAGGCTATATTTATAGGATTTTGGTCTCCAAAATTCTAATTTTCAAGCTGCAACATTATCCCAAAATTTCAAGAATTTTCAACGGTGGGGTCTTCAAAGCCTTGGGCTAAGGGTTTGATCTCTAAAACCTTATTTTTTGAAAATTTTATTATAGCAAGCAAATCATAAATAATTAGGCCCTAAAAACACATTTTATATGGTCAAAATGTTTATAATTGCAAAATCTTCATTTTCAGAATTTTTGGCCATTTGGGCATCTTTAATTTTGCCTAGATCCGGCTTTGAAGCTTGTTGGAAATTACTGCATAGCTGTGAAAGATTAGATATGAAAATTTCTGATGCATATCTTAAATAAGGTCCAAAAAATTTGAATTTTCAGCTTTTCGGCAAAACTTACTATTTTTAGACATTGTGGGGATCATTTTCAATATTTTTAGTGTGTTGATCTACTATCAATTGACTGCTATTATAAACTTATTAGTTCCAAAAATTACTGAATCAAACTCTCTTAAAGCCTTAAAATTGAAAATTTCAAGTTTTAATATATTTTTGCTATTTCTGGAAGTATTTGGCAGCTATTTTAGACAGTTTTATCTTGGTGATCTGTCATTGTTTCATTTACTTGAATTGTTGGATGTTTATTGAATACTAATGTTTGGGAAATATTTTCAAGTAAGTGTGATCAATATCTGATATTGAGAGCTCTATTGTGAATATGTGTATCTTTTAATCTAGTAATCTTGTGGGCATCTTCATAATTGACACTCTGTCTTAAGTACTTAGTGGTTAGATCAGATTATTTATATTCTAAGTGCTTTAGGATTTTTAACATTAACTCTCATCTTTGAAGGTTGTTTCATCTCACTCCTTCTTCAAATCATTTTCCTTGCATTCTGAGTTTTAAATTAGCATTACATAGCAGTAGTTTCTCATCAAGTACTTGGTTGTAATTTCCTTAGCAAGATAATTGACTCCATAAGGCACTGGTATCAATCTTGTTGATTCAATCGAATCATTTAATCTTGCTAGATATTTTGCAAGTATTTGGTCATTTAACTATGTCTCCTGAACTGGTTGGTTTCCAACTGGTTCTCCTTCATTCTATTTCCATAGGGTCTACCCCCCTTAGTCTGCTATAAGGATACAACTTAAATAGAGAGATTGGGGATCAGGGTGACAGCCCCTGATCTGAGGAGTTGTCGTGGTGCCTAAACATTTTGTACGACAACAGGTCCTCTGCGCTGTGATAGTTTGTTGCTTCAAATCAACATTTTGATCTAACCCTCAGTTATGCATCGACCCTCATGGCATGTCCCCATAAGTATTAATAAGATATACTAAAACAATAATTGATGAATGTGTATGAATACCTTGGATCAACTGATATGTGGGAACCTCTTCACAGAACACAAGAGTTCCTCAAACCGATACAATAGTGTCTCCAACTGTTGGTAAGACAGATGCATGCTATTCTACTAATGTACCAGCACTGGAATCTTCCTCCTCTTCCTCATGCATCTCCTAAATTATGCATGGGAATCTATGTGTCAAGAGATCAATATTACTTTGGAAAGATGCAAGTATATATTCTGCAGATGTAAGTACTTCTACAGCTGGTGGTGAATGTAGTGACTTCTTGTCCAGAGTGACAAGAATGACATCCTCCTTTGTTTCCTTAGGAAATGTCTCTTTGTCGCAAATCTTTTTCTTCTTCATATCAAACTTCTTTCTCAACTTGTGAAATAAATTTGAATATTTAGTCACCTTTGCATGCTCCATGTGACTAAACCACCAAACATTGGGTTCACCTAGAAGATGAAGTGTTATAATTTGAACAACCTCTTTTTGAGCCAGAGGATGTAGCATGAAAAATGCATCTAACTATTTCCTCCAAGCCTTAACATTGCTTGAGGAAGGCCCATCAAATGTAGGCAAATAGAATCTATTGTTCCTCTTCCTCCTATTGCTGCTATAGGATCTTATTTCTTTTTTGAGTTCAAATAATTCTTGGAGTATTAGACTCTCTTTGAATGCTCTAGACTGTTCCTTGTACTCTTCAAGATACAAACTTAGAGTCTCATGAGTCTCAGGTTCTCTTCTTTCTTCATTTATATACCTCTCACCTCTTTCAAAGAAAGTGGGGATAGTAGATCTATGAAAAGATCTATGATTCTCCAGTCTCCTTTTCTGCTGATAGGAAGTGCTCAGACCTTCCTTTTCAAATCTTCTTCTTGGATCTTCTTTTTGCCTTTCCTTCTTCATTTTATTGACCTCCTTGGAGAGATCTTGCTTGGATCTAAATAAATATGAGGCAAAACGAAATCCATCCATCATGATAGATCTCATCTATCTACTTCTTCTTTTGATGCAAAATATGAAGTGTCCAGAACATGAGCCAAAGATCATGCTTTGATACCACTGTAATATCCCAAAATGGAATAATGCATTGATACACAAACATAATATTTGAAACATAGAAAATATACATAATGATTATGATCAACATAGATATAGATAGAATAGATGAGCCATTTCATTATACATCAACAACAAATGAAAGTACACAGTGTTCCAAAAGGAATACACTCAAGCCACAAGATGGTTGAAATACACTAAAGAAACCAAGAACTAGAAATGTTGTGTTATTACTGCTACTGGAAACTACTACTACTGAGGAGAATAACCATGTGTGGAAGGCTATTAGAGTGCTAAGAATGATCCACTCTTTTCACCATAGATTCTAAAAACCTAGAAAAACCGAGAAATGGTTTGGCTAGATTTTAATTTTGGATTTTAGGCTCTTTTTGGGTTGCACACTACACCTCTGTTGGCATAAACTGCGCTGTCAAGGATGGAGGCTCTCTAGCCTGCTACAAAATATGGATATGAAGCTCAAGTCTGATGTAAATAATTCTTGCAATGTGAAGGAATGGTCATCCATTGGATTACTAGCTGAAATGATAGCAACTTCCCTTCTCCCTTGGATCTTTAGGACTGGACTGCGCAATTCGTGATGGAATTTCTCCTACTGGGAAATGAATAATAGTTGGCCTGATTCTTGATATAGATCTGAAGCACTAGAAGGCTGATCTTGAAGCTCATGGTGATAGGATAAATCCTACACCAGTTCTCCAGCTGAAATACTTAAGACAACCTCCTCCTCTCAAAATGATCTTCAAATATGTGCAATTTATGAATATGGATGTTCTATAGAAAGTAGGAACAATATGGCACCAATGCCTAACGTTGAATGAAGGAAACTACTCTTTCAAGAGATACTCAATGAAAGAGGTGGGACTCTCGACTAGGAACACCCATTGCTAAAGAACACTTGCAATCTTAGCTAAACAACCAAAGAAAGCATGGATACTCAAATGACAAATCCAGATCTAAACAGATCACAAAATCAATAATCCAAAGCATATCTTCTATGTTGCCTTCATCTCCTTTATATAGTTTATGAGCCTTCCCAAGCCTTGGCCCACCTCATAACTGCGCTGTACATGTGGACATAGGTCTCAATGTTGACTACGTTGTCTCTACATGATCTCCATCATGTGTGAATTTAATGATCACCCTCTCCATCATGTGTGCATTAAATGCACTACTTCCTCCATCATGTGCAAATTAGATGCACCCTTCTCCACTAACTTATCATAATTGTTTTATGATCGTACTTTGAATGCATTATGATTTTAGTTGACCTTTTCAATATCCTCATGATTTTACATTTATGATCCATGATCTTATTTGAGAGTTTCATCTTCCATGATCTATCTCATAAATGAGACATTATCTCCATTAAATGAGATACTCCACTACTCCATGATTTTAGATCTAAATCTATAATATCCACATACAAACATCAAAAGTGGATTTTATTTATCTTTGAGGATTATAGGTCCCTCCACCCTTTTATTTAATTAATTAATTAAGTTTATTAAGAACTCTAATATTCCAACTATCTTGTGGAAAATTCAGAATATTACATTATGATTGCTATCCCTTATGAGCTTCCGATGTACGATATGCGAGGCGATCCGATGACCAAACTTTAAATACTTTATGAGCTTCGAACTATATCGCATCTGGTCCTCGTATCACATTTCTCATTTAGTCTATTCAACCTTTTTCTATTCCTCCTGAGGTCTGCGATTGTGATTTGCGATATGAGATCAGGCCTTCCACATTGGATTGTGATTAATCCTCCGAACATTGTTTTGCACATATATTTTCATGACTCGGCCTTGACTTATGTGAAATGTTCTGAACGCATCAATCACCGTGCCTCTTGAACTATTCTGCACGAGAATAAGCCTGACTTGGACCTTGCTGCACACTTTTCTTCTTTGTTGCTCCTCTGTCTTAGATTACACCTCCAATTCTGCTACTTCCATGATTTTGGTTCTATTGCACAGGTCATGATGAATCCTCATTGAGCTTATCATTATCCTTTTGAGCATATTGCATGTCTTCTTGAAATTTTAATAATTTTTCCTCAACAACCTTGAATTGCTCAAAGCCTCTCTTGACTTTTAGCTGAGTCAAATTATGCTACAACATCTGGCTCCAATTGGGGACAACACTTTGGTAGAAAAGTGCTAAGAACTTGTAGATCAGTAGAATTTATTGGGCTTGGAATCAAAGATCACTTGTATATCAGTAGTTATTATTGGGCATGGAGTCAATCTAAAATGGGAGTTGATCCAGTATGAAATCCTCCCGAAACATGCTACACTTTGGACTTCTTTCTTTATTCTTAAACTGTAAATATTGAACTAGAAATACTACAACTAAAATGCTCAACTTCTGAGCTTATTTATCCACAACTCCTATATATGTATTCATGTTTGAACTTAATCAGGTGAAGTCAGCCTTTGAATGGCACCAATCAAACATTTGCATGTTAGACTTAATGCCTCCATACTGTTGTATCACAATAAGGAGGTACCATGAAATTTTTCCAGATACAAAGCCTAGCACATACCTTTGTATAATTGCTTGTTCCTGACAAAAGAAAGTTTTCATATAGTCAGATATTAGATCATAGAACTGAAGAGACCAATTTTCTGTTTCCTCCTTTTCTTAAACATCTTGCTGATGTAGACCTCTTTGAACATGACAGCTTCCTTCACTATTTGACTCCTCAATTTTAGGTTGTATGTGAGAAGATTGATTGTTGTTTTCTACTGACAAACATTTAGGTCAAAAAGAGAAATATAAGGTTTGTTCCTCATAATGCTGAAGTTCTTTGTATAATTCCAATTCTTGAAAAAATCTTCTTCCTCATGCAAACACACATGAGGAGCTCCACTAGTTTCTCCTCTATTCAAAAAATCATTAAAATTATGAAATTTTTAATGATATTCCACGTTTTCAACGTGTAGTTCAGTTGTTGCAATGAATTTTTGATCATAATATTTAGAATGCTTAAATTATTTTGTTTTAGAAATACACGAATCATCTAACACCTTTTGAAAATCCTTGTTCATCTTTGAATTTGCATTCTCTTGTAAATAAATCCCAACGTTTTCTTGCGAGACCCTCTTGTCTTCAACAAAAATTGTTCTTTCAACATGACAAGAAAAATTTCTACAAGCCCACACATTATCCTTGATTTCCTGTGCATAAAGAAACATCAGCTACAGAGTGCAAGGATTTCTCTCCTTGAGATAAAATCCAAGACAATAGAAAGAGCCCTCAAATAGATATCATAGTTGCATCTTCAGTAGGTCGAATTTATTTCGACATGCTGAAATATATTTTTTGAAACCTCCTATTAAACTCAACAATTGATTCGTTACTCTGCCTCTAGATAGAATATAACTCGAAAAGGTGTTTTTCGTATGGCTTGTGCTCAACCCAATATCTAAGAAAGATGTCTTGAAGACTCTACCATGAACTAATTGAACCTTCTCCCAAACACTAGAACCAATCGTGAGCACCCCGCTTTAATGAATGAAAAAACATCCTTAAAGCCACATATTCACAGATAATTTGAAATTTGTCCAAAAATTATTCAAATGCTAGGAGGTTTGGCTCAGTTGCAACCTCATCACTTCCTCTAGAGAAACTTGGCAGAAATTTAAAGCTTTTTAAAGGATATTGATGAAGAACTATAGGCAGCACCAAGGGTTTGAAAATCACCTTGGTTCTAAGCTGGAAAGAAGCGGATTGTTTATGAGGTAGAATATTATCATCCAATGACGATGAATCCTCACCTTTATGCTCAGAATATGACAAATTATCTTCTGGAATTGTAATGCAACAATCATCTCTCCTCTAATATTTAGGAGATAAAGTTGTGTCAAGATCAATAATACAAGCTGAAGAAAAATCTTCTTTGTCCAATCAAGAATGTACTTTTTGGGCTTTATAATCTTCTATGAATATAAAGAAAGAAGCAATATTCTTGATATGTAAGGGAAAATAGACGACTAAACTGATAGTGAAAAATAAAAATTCCCTTAAAATATTCAAACTCTGATACCCATTTTTTCCATGATGCTTTGTCATTTTATTGCCATAAATTTTTTTTATCTAATGAAATCTTCATCATTAGAGTCACCAAGTGAATAATAAACAACCAAATCTTATATCTAAATCTTGTTCAACATCAAGAAATAGATATCAATACCTAGGGAAAAATAACTTTGTGCCGTTGTCCCCGGCAATGATGCCAGAAAATATTGGTTCTTAAGAGACAATCCCTCGATTGTGAAAGGAATCAGTGCTTAATACATTTTAAAAGTGTGTCACATAAATAATTTTTTCACAAGGTACTTATTCTATCCCTATTGAAACTACTTTTCTAAAACCCTTAGTGATCTAAAATAATAAAATATTTCACAATGCATTGACTCCTGATATCTGAATGGAAAAGAATTGTACAGGAAACTCAAATTTAAATCTTGTAAACACAAAATATATTACTTTTAAGTTTCAGAGAGAATTCATGGAGAGAGAGGAAACTAAAAATAATATGTTGTAAACACATAATCTATTACTTTTAAGTTTCAAAGAGGATTCATGGAGAGAGAGGAAACTCAAAATAATATGTTGTAAACACAGAATATATTTCTTTTATGTTCTAGAGAGAATTTGTGAAGGGAGAGGAGTTGGAGTGAAGGAGCACTTATTAAGGATATTTAACTCTTAATTACAAACGTAGATCATAGACCATCTTCTTCTTTACTTCACTTCATTCAAGGAAAAAACAACATAAAATGACATAAGAAACACGAATCACCATCAATAGTTGCATGAAACTTGTTGCTACTTTCATTCACCCATCGGAAAAAGAAATAGAAAATGTAGTTTCGAAGAGGTCCAAAACTCGGAACCCCTTTTTTTATTCTTTTCTATATTGCTTAAATACTTCAAAAACTATTCATAAGTGCTATAACTTCCTGAAACTACTCCGACTACCTAATTTGTTAAAACTACTTATTACATTGAAATTGAGGACATTACTATAGATTCGATCTTAACAAACAAAGAAAACAAATCAAAAGTTGAAATATTATTCTTTTTGCTGAATCTGATTTGTTGCTGATGAATTTCCTTAAAGTGTTGATATGTCTCTGTGACAGATTGAACATCCTTGCCCTTCATTTCTTCCATAGTTCAATATTTTTTTCTTTTCTGCTTATTTGCAAGTATTTTCTATTTCTGATGTGGCATTCGAACATTTTTGCAATAACGCATATGTGCCCGACTTGACCTAGCTATTGCGTTTCCAACAGTGCCACCATATGCTCCTTTTGCTCGACTCTGCCTATGCCTCTACATTTCGAGCAATTTTATCATGTCCCCTTATGCCTGACTCTGCCTCTTATGCTCGTGCCCACATTCACGTTTCTTCATAAAACAACACAACTGCACATAATCTTGGACTTTAAATAAATTCAAATTTTCCTTTGAAAACTATTGCATATGTCCCTTTATTGCATTTCTCATTTTGGCATTCATAACATATTCATGAGCGCCATTCCTCTTGAGCTTGCAATGTGTGATGTGCGATAAAGGTAGGGAATACGTGGCAAGTGGTGGTGGGGATGATTGCAAATCATAATGAGCAATATAAAAACTTGTCGCATTTCGCATTTTGGCATTCATAACATATTCACGAGCACCATTTGTCCTGAGCTTGTAATGTGAGATGTGCAATTGGAATATATTAAATCATAGCTCCGAGCTCCATCTTGTCCGACCCTTCTCGCACTTTGCATTTCGGCATTCCAACGTTCTACGTTATAATCCACTTTTTCCCTCTCATGTGATTTTTACAAAGGAAAAACCCATGTACCCGGACTTAAAAACCTTTAGACTTTAGCGATAACTTCCATCGCGTACGCTTCGTTATCGCACTTCACACTTTGGCGAATCCTGTTATCTTATTATCGCTATCCCTTCTGAGCTTGCGATGTGTGATATGCAAGAGGGTCCCACTATTAGACTTTAAATAATTTAGATTTGACCTTCAAACTATATGGCATCTGGTCCTTGTATCGCATTTCACATTTCAACGATTCAACCTTTTTCTATTCCACCTGAGATTTGCGATTATGATTTGCGATATGCGATCAGGCCTTCCAAACTTTTCTTATTTGTTTCTCCTGTGGCTTAGATTACACCTCCAATGTCGTTGCTTCCCTCATTTTCGTTCGAGTGCACATGTGATGATGAATCCTTGTTGAGTTTGTGGTTATCCTTTTGAGCATTTTGCAGGTCTTCTTGAAATTTTAATAATTGTTCCTCAACAACCTTGAATTTCTTAGAGCCTATCTTGACTTTTAGCTGAGTCAAATTATGCTCCAACAAGAGTGATGATGACATCGTCGTGAGTGATCGTGAGCCACGAAAGTGGGCTTAAATGGATCTATAGAGAAGCTATATATAGTGAAGGAGTTATCCTTGAGGTGCTAAAACTCTTGGATCACATACGAGCTATGGAAGCCTTAAGGCATTAGTGGGTCAAGTGGAGAGGTGGTTGTAGAATATCGTAGTGAAGCAGATGGAAGTGCAGAGATGTTGCAAAGGGAGAAATTTAGTGCATAGGCAACAACAGCATAGAGGCAGCAGAAGTGTAGAGGGAGCAACAGATAGGTTGATGGGACTTTAACAGCTGAGATGGACAATGCTTACACAATCCATAGTTGTAGAAATGTAGTAGCTTCATGAGGATAGTGTAGAGTGGTAGCCAAGGGTGCTTCAATGATGAGATGCAACCCAACTTGTCTGTCAATGATAGGGAAGGGGTCCTTCAGTTGCTTACTTCTTAGCAACTGAGTTGGAGTGAAACAGTTAGCAATGGCAGTGCTATGGGAATCATGACATAGCAATTTGAGAGGGATATACATTACATATGTGGTAGTGGCAGTGGAAGTGACATGGGTAGCAGTACAGAAAGAAGCAATGTAGTGGGTGGAGGGTAGCAAGCCAAGCATCAACAGCACAGAGATGGATGTCGAGATCTTTCGATACATTGTGTGGATGTATTACTAGAGCACACTCTATGCTAAGATGGACTGTTGAGATTTTGAGGTAGAATTGGGTTTTCTCTAGCCCTAAAATTTTGAGAAGGGGCTAAGACACACAATACCTCCAAAACCTAGAAATCATTTGCAGAAATTTCATCTATTATGTGAGATATTAAAATAATTAACTTTTCTAATGAGGAACCTAAATCTAACTTAGGGAATTAGAAAAAATAAAGTGAATTAATTAAACACATGTGGTGAAATTTTATAAGTGATGTGGAGCAAGAAGTATTTTAATCTAAGTCATCCATAATATATTAAATCACAGTCATTGATGTGTCAATGAGAAAATTATAAATGAAAGGCTTGGGGTCAGTTGGAGACACACACACAGAGTCTAAGAGATCAAATTATTCTGATCGAGAAGTGCTCAAACGAAGATTAGATCTGAGTGACTCAGAGTTGAAGTGAGGGGTGGATGCAGTGATTGGTCAGGATTACCAAGAGTATAGTTCAAAGCAAGGGTAGTAGAGACGCAGTGGAGGTAGTGCATCCATCAAAGGGAGTTACATAGTCCTTCAGAAGGGTCACACAGGCCCACGCAGGGCCCACGTAGAGGCAACACAACATCTCCAGGAGAAATGTCTGAATTTCATCGGAAGAAGGGTTTCTGAGCGAGGAGGGCTAAAACCCAGATCTAAGAGAGGCATATCCACACAGAGCTATGGTGACGCAATTCCTCAGCAAGGCTATGCAGGCCTACACAGTTGCTGTGCATAGGCTGTGCAGAGCCACCTTTGGTTTCATGAGTAGATTATCTAGATCAATCGGGACTTGTGAGAGTGAGGTATATCTCAGATTTTCTCTGATTTTCAAGGTTTTCATTGTTGGGTTAGCCAAGTTTATGGCACCCTAGATGTACTCGGAAATAGTTGCTTAATAATAATACACCCTCATATCTCTTGCACCAGTTTTCCAGCATTGGATATTTCTAGGGACATTTGTTCGAAACTTCTGTGTGACTTTTCCATATGAGCGTTCTATTCATTAAATGATATGTATATGTAGGTTGTTAATTGTATTTACATTGATGTTAATTCTGAATATTCAGATTAATAACTTGTATGTTTAATGAAGTCGGAAAAGTAAATCAAGATTTAACAGTAGTGTTTCTATGTTTAGAAATTTTCACATGCTAGGATCCTTAGAGTACTGGATGAGTACGACATCAAGGACCATGCAGAGAATCTCCTATTTATTCCTTTCGATCTAGATCCTCTGAGTAAATTCAAGGAAAATCAACTGCGGGCTAATTGTTTGATCATGGATGGAGTCAAATATCATGTCGTGCCACATATTGCCAGGAAGAACACAACAAATGAGATGTGGACTGCTTTGGAGACAATGTATCAAGGAGGCTTTATCCAAAGGAAAATTATTCTAAAGAATCATGCGCAAATATTCTAGATGCAGAAGCATGAAGAGATATATTCCTTTCTCTACAGACTACAGACTATCCGGGATCAAATGATTGCCATGGGTGAAACTCCAGATGATGGGCTCTTGGTAAGGAATTCCCTTAATGCAGTCACTCAGGAATGGGAAATGTTTGTGTAGATCATATTTTGTAGGGTAGCGTTACCATCCTGGGCAGACATCTGGGCAATCCTTCACCAAGAGGAAATTAGGAGATTTACCAAGAGGAAAAGTAGTGGCAGTGGAATAGTCAAGGTGAAGAAAGAAGAGGAAGGCAATGTAGCCCTTGCATCAAAGGAACCAAGGAAGCAAGGCAGGAAGAAGAGGGACCTATATAAGGTTCGGTGATTTAATTTTGGAGAAATTGGACACTTTGTGAGCACTTTTCCTAGGAGAAGGTTAAAGGATCTTCTAAATCCAAGCCAACAGCAACAAAGGACAATTGGAGTGATGATGACGTGTCCATTATTTCTCACGAGCCACGAAAGTGTGGCGACATGGATCTGTAGAGCAGCTATAGACAGTGAAGGAAGGATCCTTGAGGTGCCCAAAATATTGGATCACATACGAGCTATGAGAGCTTTTAGATGATAGAGGGGCAAGTGGAGAGGTGTTTGTAGAAGATCACAGTAAAGCATAGGGTAGTGATGAGATGTTGTATAGGGAGCAGCACTGTGCAGAGGCAGCACCAATGTAGAGGTGCCAATGTAGAGGTTGATGGGGCTTTAGGACTACAGAGAGGTAGTGCTTACGCAATGTAGACCTGTAGCAATGTATTAGCTTCAAGAGGACAGCACAGGGAAGCCAAAGGAGCTTCAGTGATGAGATGAAGCCCAAATTCTCTCTCAATGATTGGGCAGGGGTCCTTTAGTTTCCTACTTCTCACTAACTGAGTTTTAGTGTAGTAGTTAGCAGTGGCAGTGCTATGCGAAACATGATGCAAAAATTTGAGAGGGGGCTGTAGTACAAATGCGGTAGTGTCAGTGGCAGTGACATGGGCATCAATACAGAAAGAAGTAGCATAGTGGGTGGAGAGCAACAGGCCAAGCATTAACAAAGCAGAGACCGATGCCGAGATATTGAGATACATGGTGTGGATGTATTGCTAGAGCATGCCGTGTGCTAATAGTGAGTGTTGATATTTTGAGGTGGCATCAGGTGTGCTCTAGCCTTGAAATTTTTTGGAGGGGATAAGACACGAAAGACCTCCAAAACCCATAAAGAGTTTGGAGAAATTTCATATGGTGTGTGAGATATTAAAATAATAATTTTTTTTTAATGAGGACCCTAACTCTAACATAGGGAATTATAAAAATTAAAGTGAATGAATTAAACACATGTGAAGAAATGTTTTAAGTGACGCAGATCAAGTAGTCTTTTAATCGAAAACGTTGATAAGAGACTAAATCATGTCCATTGATGTGTCAATAAGAAACGTATAAAGGAAAGGCTTGGCGTCAGTTGGGGACACACACAAAAAGTCTAAGAGATCAAATTCTTCTGACGAAGCTATTGGAATGTGTTTGGTGCACGTATGTATGAAATCACACCAACTTAAGGGGTGTGGTCTACCACTTAAGCTATTGGTAACACGCAGAAAAATAACTGAAATCGAGCAAGTTAATGGAACAAGCTAGAATCATAAGCATACTAAATAGAGAAATAGAATGCATATATAAAATAAAACTAAACTAAAAATGAAAACAAATAAATACAAGCTCTGAAAAGAGTCAAACAACATCAATAATAAGAACGGTGGCTCTTGGCCTCTCTTATTGAGCGCTAGTAGGAATGAGAGTGAAAATTTACCCTCTTGCCAAAGGGCCCCGACAACATGGGTTCTATGTCCCAATGCAAGAATTTTTTTATCCCAAGCTTGCCTCGGTGCAGTCTCCCTCTCTCTCTGTTGTGGTGGACTGAACTTGTTGGATGGCCAACAATTGAGTCCCCTCTATCTTCAGCTCCGGATTACACACTACTAGTATTTCTTGGGAAATTATGGCCAGCATAACAATGTGTTCACCCATTCTTCATCTCATGGTGGCCTTATATAGGAGATTTAAAATCCTCCTTCCCTCTCTTGGTACATTGTGGATAGTGACCCAAGAGAGGGGTATGATTCCTTTATATGCTCCAAATATTCCATTGTGTGCTCACTTGATGTTTAAGGAGGCGTTGGTGGCTATCCTTAGGCGGCTTCAAGTGAGGAATCACTTTTCCTATGCTTTGTGTGGTCCCAAAAAGTGATATTTCACCACTCCCAGGATTACATGCATTTTGGGTCATAAGGCGCGTAAAGGCGCTCTTCACGAACGATAATGCACACAAAAGAATTTAGGACTTTCTAAAATTTGATTTTTCCTCAGACCTAGAGATTTTTAAATACTTTCTATATTTTGTCATGTCTTCCAGTGCTGTAAACCCTTCTTCTTGAAATTAAATAATATCTTCTTCTACTATACGATTTTCTAGTGTTAACAGTTACCCCCTAATGTGTGAGGTCTAGGAAGAATTGTATAGCCAAAATAAATTATATTTTATTTTCTATATGTCATGTGTAGGATGAGAAAGAGACCCGCATGAAGCTTGGAATTGAAAACACCTACACCGATTCCAAGAATGACCATGTCCTAAGGGACCCCTGTAAGAAAATATAATACAATACATACACAAATTTTATATGAGGCGGGCATGTACCATGCTTGTGATGTTGTGGTTATTTAAACAAATCTACTTGAAAGATATATGTTCTGTCTGTATCACTGATTTTATAGTGATATGGTGGTTGTTGACGATGACTGTTGACGGCCTCAGGGGCGTTTTTTCTTTGACAATAGGTGGAATATGGTACCCATATGAGTAAACTCAGTATGTCATATAGCTGCGCATTGTATGCATAGGTGCTAGATGGGACCTTCTCGTGTAAGAATTGCTGAAAGAGATGCTTATGGAGGCATGGGTCTTTGAAGAATCTGATCAAAGTGCAATGGTTGTATTGTACGATACCATCTTGACATGAGAGCTTTTGTTGTAGTCAAATGTCAGGAGGATCGATGAAATCTATGGGAAATGATGTCTCCCATAGTGCCACCCAAGGATGCCCCTTTTTTGGAAAGGGGTAATCCAAGGTACCGCTTCCTTTTTGGAAAATGGGTGTTGAAGTCGACAAAAACGAAGCCTCAACCGAACGATGGGTCACCGACATAGGGCATTGGGGACCTGGATGTGATGGGCTTAACATAGACATGTTAGCGAGGGGTGACTAAAAATAGATGATGGATTCAATGGCCCAAGGTCGGAGTATACTAAGCATCTTGGCGGTAGTCATAGTTACTTCTAATAGGGAAATCCTTGGAGTTGGTAGGCCCTCCAGGGTGGGTATAAATTGGCTATGAATGTCATGGTGGCTTGCACGTGGGGGTGTAATGCTCCGACCAAGGGTGTTTAGGGACTGCTGCCATGGTAGAGAAATATGGATTGGAGGGTGAAGGGACGTAGTGCTCCATTGGAGGTCTTTGTACACTTACCAAAAGAATAAAATAATGGGGTTTGGTTTTTACAAAACACAGAGATGGGTACCCCAAAACATGAAAGTGTTCACTCACTGATGTTGTGAGGAAGTGTTTTGCTGAGGGTGGGGGTCCCATTGGTTGGTCTCATGTGTGGGGTTGATGAAGCAGATGAAAAATTATCATAATGGGACTATGTTGGTGGAGGTATGGTGGGCCAAATGTGAGGCACGATAACATGCTTTTGATCTTCTTACACAACCTCATCGTCTGAGAAGGGGGTTTTAGCTTGTATGGTAAACTTGACCTTATGCATGGTGAATGGATGTGCATGAGGTTCTTCTTAGACTAAAGTGATATGTCCATGGCATTACTTTTGCTATGAGATATGGTCTACTGTGGGTGATGAGCACCATGGAGGGAAGGCTCTATTGACCAACGAGGATTTTTATCATGTGCACGGTGAGGTGATGATAAAAACGATCGGATATGAGGACCCCAAGGTTGATTTTTGATGGATAAATGATGTCAGGATATGCAAAGTTTACTGGGACTCTATCATGCTCGGGGTAGAATGATACCTTCTCTGGAACTTTCAGTAGATGGCATTGTGGATGGTTTGCGAGCTTTTCCTACAAAGAAAACTACCTCAAGTGAAATCATCTTCTTTATCAGATATTATTGAAATTCATGAGCTTTAAAAAAGGAGATGAGAGAGGGAATACCTGTCAGCGCTGAAAAAATAATTTTTTTGGGAGTATGATTATGTGGCACCACCTTTGTTCATCATGGAGTGCTGGTTATGGTGCAACTTACGGTTCGGAGAATGAACCTTTTGATCTCTTGTTATGGTCCTCCCAAGTTTTTGAAAAGGGTAATATATAGGTGAATATGGCCCTAATTCAATTCATTTGCACTTGTTGAGTTTTTGAGAGGTGAGAGGCTTCTGCGTAGCAGTTCTTGCCATTACAGTTATCCTGAGCACCAGGGATTAGCGTTATCATGCCCAAGTAACCTCCATGACATCTTTCACTTTAATGTTTTTAGTTTGATGGCGCCGAGGTCTATACAGAATGGGTCTGTATGAATTCTAAGTGTTTTTTTCTCTAGATTTCACTGGCGATCAGGGCAAAGGCACACCTTTTCTGTGCATTTTCTGGGGATAAGAATGCTAAATGCACTCTTTTCCCCTTCTTTGGCATGCCCTAAGCATTCCTGTGAAAAATATAGGTTCACGCTAAGTGTGCCTACCTGAGGGAAGGCAAAAAAAAATCGAGGAGAATTTTGTTTTTGGTTTTTTGCCTATTTTTGTGTTTTTTCTATACTGATGGGTACCTGTTTTGATGACAGGTTATTGTGGAGTGAGAAATATTGACCCAAGCTCTATACTATGTTGGCTGCTGATGCTAGGGCACTCTGTCAGCTGGTGCAATCGGGGCTCATGAGGTTCTCAAAGAACGAGCTTCTTTGGTCGCAGGACCGATTGCTACGTTATTTGATCCTACACTGGCAGAGGAAGCATAACATGTTCGTGTTATGAGGGACAAACCTGGTCATCTGTCTTGAAATGGAAATGTATTTTTTGATCGGCTTACTACCTCATGGTGGGGTGTTGAGGTATCTATTCTCTTACGGGAGAGTGGATCTAGAGATGTTTTGGAGATGTCACTCTAGTGGGGTGCCTCTTATAGAGGGGTGCTTTAGCATTGCATCCATGACATATTTGGTCGAGCGATGTCCTCTGGTAATTATTATAATAATTTTAGGGTCATTGGCTCCACATTGGGCATCAGGCTCATAGGTTGGAGTACTACGTCGGTTGAGGTCTGGGCATTTCTTTAATTTTTCCTGCTTTTGCTATGATGAGATGGTGACGCAACTCAATAAGGTCCATAGTGGATTGAATTTGTTTGTGTACGCCAACATTTTTTGCAGCATTATGTACGAGAGGGTAGTACTGCTAAGGCTAGCAGTGGCAGTGCCTCCTACGGGGCCATGAGAGCCTCGTATGAGGTGGTGGGATCTAGTGATTCCACAAGGAAATGGTGGTATGGGTGGGAATTATTGGAACGCCATGACAGAGGCCTGGTTTGAGGTGGACCCATAGATGTTCTTTCCATTCCCATATGCAGGGATGGACTTCCGGGGAGATCCAGATATGGGTCTCCCTCCTGGTTATGCTTGGGGGCCAACAGGTACATTGTATACGTTTCCTGCATTTATTTGAGTATATATGTACTTATGTGTTTTTCTAGTGGCACTAACATAGTTTTGGTTAATCTTTTAGATGTTGGCGAGGTGGGTTGCCTCGTGGCTCGGTTGGCTGGCCACGATCCTCTACAAGAACCTAGGGGTGGTTAGGTTGGAGGAGATTCTGGAGGACCTGGTGGTGGTGCTAGCCCTTCAATAGAGGGCAGCAGCTTGGCTGCGGCTGAGAGGGCTCATGCCGATGCAGTGGTGGCATGTGCAGATATGGTAGATACTCGTATCGCGGAATTGACTGCTCCGGTTTTAATTCTAGAGTTTTTGAATCCTTGGTTAAACTGAGAGGGGGGGGTGGTGAATAATTTTAACACATACATGAGCTTTTCAAACTTTTCATCAAGCTGATTTAGAACTTAAATTTTATAACCAACTTTAATATGTGAGCAGTCTTAATATGTTGTAGCAAGTATTAAGTTAATGTGATACCAAACTTATTATGAGATCAGCAAACATTAAGCAGATTGGATAGAACATATCAACACATAGGCAATACACACAGAGACATCAGATATAAGTGGAAACCCATAAAGGGAGAAAACCACATCTTATTATTGTTGTGATGCAAAGGCAAGCTCCAACTGCCTCTCACCAATAATTTTCTGCAGGCACCAACCTATAGGAGGCTCCAACCTCAGTCAGCTACAACTGATAGGTATCAAGCTTCAACTTGATAGGGAAGCTCCAAATTCCTCACTCAATCAAAAAAAATATTTGCTGATTTACCTCAGATATCAGATCTATTTTGTAGCATCTCTTTCTGCTTCTCCTTTTTCTTATCTTCTCTGCCTCAATTATTCATGCTCTTCATTCTCTAACCTCACTCACTAATATCTTTCTACATATCAAGGTGATATCGTTTATAGAGATTTCCATATGATTGTTAGCATTTCACAGGTAATTTGAAATGGATAGCCATACCTCTTTGCCTTCTACCTTTTCATTTCTTTTTCCATCTCATTAAAAAAAATATATCTGTATGTACTAATTTCAATATTACAGTGGGATTTTTGTTTTCTTCTGGAGACTTTCCAATGCATCACAAACAATATAAACCAATAAAAAATGTTTACATTCAGTTACAATATGGATTAAAAATCAACCCATTCAGTTTTGGATCACCATGTGTTTGTCTTTTATGTGACTGTGTTTGTCTTTTTCCGGCTTTACTTGCTCTCTTGTTCACTGTCGTGGTGTAACTGCTGTATATATGTAACTGTGCAATTCAAATCTCAGCGTTATAACAATAATAAATCATTTTAATACATAAAATTCCCTTACGGGCCCGATCGCCGAACTTGCTCTATTCTCCGATGCGATGTATCACCTCTTGAATACTTCCGATTCCGATTAATCATAATTGCAACTTCCAATTATATGTTCCGATACTCTGCTCCTTCTCTGATGCGATGATCTAATGTTCACATATGGAAATATGTATGTATCATTTAACATATATATATATATATATATATATATATATATATATATATATATATATATATATATATATATATATATATATATATATATATATATATATATATATATGTATGTCATTGTGCTTTCCTTTCCTCTTTAGCTTTGGTTTAACAAACTCGGATAAAACTTGTATTAGTCTTATCTTTTGAATGGACACCACATGCCAGATATACTCCGCTCATTTATTTCAATTGCAATCGCAACATTCACAATGATCCTGTGATTTTGTCCTTAGATTTCCGACGATGTGATTAAACACTCTTCACTTCACTGCGCCGATGCGATTAATCACTCCGATGAAATGGTTCACTGTTTACTGCTCTTCATTGTGCCGATGTGATGAATCGCTCCGATGCGATGGTTCACTATTCACTGCACTTCACTACGCCGATGCAATGAATCGCTCCAATGCGATGGTTCACTGTTCACTGCTCTTCATTGTGCCGATGGGATGAATCGCTCCGATGCGATGGCTCATTATTCACTATTCTTCATTGTGTCGATGCAATTGGAATCAGAATTCAAGAAAATATGAGACTCCCGTGTATAATGAATCGGGTCCAGAACTCAATTGCAATTGGAAATTTTGTTAACATGTTCCGTTGCCATAAGTTTCTCCTATACGATTCGTGAGGGTCCCACCTTATGGTACTTCGTATATAAAGCGCTGCACATATATATATACTTTGTCGCTTGGGTTTAGATTCTTGGAATAACATTTATGTATCCTCCAGCTTGGGTTAAGATTCTTGAAATTTTATGTAGGGGGTCCCACACTACATCGTCAATCATTATATTAAGTCTTTCACTTATACTTAAACCCAGCACTAATATATGTAGTAATATAACCTTTCAGGCTCCAAAGTTAATTTTACTCTTGTTAAAGGAATTTCGATTTCGCTCCTGTTTCCTCTTGTGTTCTCGACATTACAATACAGTGCATCCATATTTTGAATGCCCGACTCAATTGGGTTTTCAGTGTGTAAATTCGGTTCCTTTCTTGGTTCTATGCCCTTACTGTTTCACCTCTGTTATTCTCTGTCTCCACCTCTATTATTCTCTATCTCTGTCTCTGTATCCTTTCTTTGCTGCTCGACCTTTTCATCTCATGGCTCTGCCTTTGTATCATATGTCTTTGCATCCTCTGTCCTGTGCATGACAGTTTTACTGTGTTACTGTACTCTATATTTTGTCTCAGCATCCTCTTCTTTTACTACCTCACTTATTTGGCTGTTGTTCGACCCTCTCTGCATCTTTCTGCCTCTTTTTCTCTCTCTCTTCTATGCTGTCTCCTTTGCCATCTCCTTTGCCATCAATGAAAATATTTCCAACAGTCTCCCCCTTTGGCATTGATGGCAATACACTTCCTCTGCTTACCTTTTAGGACCCTTTCTTCTGTTGCTTGCTCTTCCTCCCCTTTGACATCACTGGCAAGGGGTTGCTCATTTCCTAGTGTGCTTTTAAATCTCATCCATGTTGCTCTAATATTGAGGACCTGTTTCATGCTTTCCTTGCTAATTGATCCCCCCCTGGAATGATATTTTCGTTTCTGATCTCCCCCTTAAATGATGTTTTCTCTTCATATCAGAGAGTAGCATCTACATATACTACCCCTAGTCTATATCTCAAATACTCAAATGGTTCTTTAGCAAGAGGTTTGGTAAATATATCTACTATTTGTTCTTTTGTTGGCACATATTCCAGCTTCACTACCTTCTGAGCTACTTGTTCTCGGAGAAAATGATACTTGATTGGAATGTGTTTAGTTTTTGAATGAAGCACAAGATTTTTTGATATACTTATCGCACTTGTATTAACACATTTGATAGAGATAGGTTCATCAATTCTTACCTTCATGTCTTGGAGGGTTTGTTTCATCCACATGACTTTTGTGCAACAAGCTGCTACTGCTATGTATTTTGCTTCTGCTGTAGATAGAGATATAGAAGTTTGTTTCTTGCTTAGCCATGCCACCAGACTTTCTCCTAAATAGAATGCACCTCCACTTTTGCTTTTCCTATCATCCACACAGCTGGCCCAATATACATCTATATATGTTGTCAATGGGAAGCTCTTGCCTTTTGGATACCATAGCCCACATTGTACAGTTCCTTGTAGATATCTAAATATTCTTTTGACTGCTAGAAGGTGATTTTGCTTTGGTGCTGCTTGATATCTAGCCATAACTCCTATTGCCAACATGATGTCTGGTCTTGATGTTGTTAGGTATAGCAGACTTCCTATCATGGATCTGTAGTGTCTTTGATCTATATCAGTAGATCCATCATCAACACATAGCTTACATCCAGTGAACATGGCAGTTGAGACAGGTTTGTAGTCTTCCATTTTGAACTTTTTCAGCATCTCTTTTAAGTATTTTTCCTGTGAGATGAATGTACCTATGTTCTTTTGCTGAATTTGAAGTCCTAAGTAGAAGGTGAGCTCTCCAATCATAGACATCTCAAACTCAGATTTCATCTCTTCAACAAATCCTTTTGCTAGCTCATCTTTGTTGCTTCCAAACATAATGTCATCAACATATAGTACAACAATCAGGAGTTCATTTTCATGGGCTTTTATGTATAGATTGTTGTCTACTCCTCCTCTCTTAAAGGCTTGTTTTTGCAAGTACTTATCCAACCTTGAGTACCAAGCACAAGGAGCTTGTTTCAGTCCATATAGAGCCTTCTTTAGTTTGCACACATAATCTTCTTTATCTGTTAATGAGAATCCTTCTGGTTGTCCCATGTAGACTTCTTCTTCTAGATCTCCATTCAGGAAAGCAGATTTCACATCCATTTGATATAACTTTAAGTCATGGTAGAATGCAAAGGCCAGAAACATTCTAATAGCTTCCATTCTGGCTACAGGGGAAATTTTTTCATCGTAATCAAGTCCTTCGATTTGTGAATATCCCTTGCAAACAAGTCTGGCTTTATTCCTGATTACCTGTCCTTGCTCATTCATGTTATTCTTGAATACCCATTTTAAGCCTATGAAATTTTTCTCAAAGGGTCTAGGAACTAATTCCCAGGTATTGTTCTTCTCAATCTGGTCCAATTCTTCATTCATAGCATTCACCGAATACTTGTCCTTGCTAGCTTCTTTAAAATTCTTTGGCTCTATTTGTGATAACATAGCTATGTATACCTCTTCTATCTGTTCAGTTAGCTTCCTTCTTGTCTGGACTCCTACACTCTTGTCTCCAATGATTTGATCTTCTGGATGGTTCTTTTGAGTGTATCTTGAGGGGGCTTTCTAGCTTAGTTCAGCATCTTCTGTTGTCTTGCTTATTTCATCATCATCTTGGTTCTCTTCTTCATAGTCTTCTGGAGGATCGCTACAACCTATACTTCTTGTGTTGTTTGGTAGTTCTTAATCAAATTTTACATCAATGCTTTCCACAATTTTTCGAAGAGTCTTATTGTAGCATCTGTAACCTTTACTCTTGGAAGCATATCCTAAAAATATCCCTTCATCTGCTCTTGCATCAAACTTACCCAGATTTTCATCATTATTCTTTATGTAACACTTGCTTCCAAAGACTCTAAAGTGCTTGATTCAAGTTGGTTTACCATTCCATAGTTCATAGGGAGTCTTGTCACTACTTGGCCTTAAATGAGCTTTATTAAGGATATGCACAACTGTGTGTACTACTTCTACCCAGAAGGTTTGAGTAATGTTACTCTCTTGTATCGTGGCTTTGGCCATTTTTTGTATAGACCTGTTTTGTCTCTCTGCTACTCCATTCTATTGAGGTGTCCCTGCAATAGTAAATTGTTGATTTATCCCATGTTCATTACACAGGTCTGCAAAATCATAGTTAATTAACTCACCTCCTCTGTCTAATCTGATGCACTTTAGCATGCATCCTGTTTGATTTTCTGCCAAAGTCTTGAATATCTTAAATTTCTCCAGTGCTTCCGATTTATTCTTGAGAAATGCAACCGATGTCATTCTGGAGAAATCATCTATGATCAGCATGAAGTAGGATTCTCCACTTGGTGTTTGAGTTCTTCTAGGTCCACACAGGTCCATTTGTACAAGCTGGAGTGGCCTAGTTGTTGATAGCTCATCTTTGGTCTTAAAGGATGTCCGGGTCTGTTTGCCCAATTGGCAGGATTTGCATATGGTATTTGAGGGCCTTTTTATTGCTGGCATATCTCTGACATCTTTCTTCTTGTTCAATCTGATAATATGGTCGAAGTTAAGATGTACCAATTTCCTATGCCATAATCATGACTCCTCGAGTTTGCTAAGATGGGATGCTTCATTATCTTCTTTCACTATGTAGACATTACTCTCTATTCGAACACCTTTGATCAAAGTTTTTCCTGTGGTGCTTGATCTGACTTCACAGTCTTGTGCTCTAAAAAGGACTTCACAGCCTTTATCAAACATTTGACTGACACTCAACAGATTTTCTTTCAGCCCATCCAAAAATAGTACATATTGGGCCTTTCCTCTACCATTATCTATACTAACTGAGCTTTTTCCTTTGATTTTCACTGCTTCGTCATTTCCAAAAGTAACATTTCCAGATTTCTTTTCATCAAAGGTTATAAACTTGCTTCTATCTCCAGTAATATGTTTTGAGCATCCACTTTCCAAATACCATTGGCTTTTCAGGTCTTGAGCAGTTAGAGTCAAGTCACATTTATTCACCTTCTTTTTCCACTGGAAGCATCCTTTTGTTTGGTACCTTTTGTGAGATGATGAACCACATTCTCAGAGAGGACATTTGGAAGGCATATGTCCAAGTTTATTGCATACACAACATTTGATCATAATTTTTGTAGAATTTTGAGTATGAGTAAAATCTCCATGATTCATAAACCTCCTTGAGGTGTTGAACATCAATCTTTGTCCATATCTTCTGCGCTCAATGATTTTATGGCCAAATTCTTTACAACAAAAACAGTAACCATAGAAACAATTTGCATACCTGATGTGAGGTTGTCTTCTCCATTTGTTTGCTTGAGACAGTCTCTTCACTGTTTGCATCCTTTTCTGGTTTGAATTACTCCTCCTTGTATGATAGTATGCAGCAATATGTCCCAGCTTGTGGCAGGAATAACAAGTGGAATTTTTCATAGGAGGGAAGAATCTCCTTTGATGGCTTCCAAATTTGACATACTCGGGGGCATATGAGACTTTTTCTGTTGTATGAGTATTTCTTTCATTCTTGGTTATTAGAGGTTTCTTCTGGTTGCTATCTCCTTCATTGCATGTTTCTTCTTTTGTAGGAATCATTTGAGCTGCTTCATCATCCTTATTTTCATTTACAAAAATAATATGTTTGTTTTCCTTTTCTTTGCCTTTACTTGATTCTCCTTCATAGCCTATCCTAGTTTTTATCAGAGGAGATCTTTGAGCATCTAGAATTACATTCAACTTACCAGAGCTTGTCATTTGAGAAGAATTTATTGACACTTTCCTTTGGGAATTTTCTAATTTTCTCCTCAAGCATACAACTTCTTCTTCCAATTTCTTTTATTGCTGGATTTTATCCTTAATCTGCTTAAGTAAAATTTCTTCTACCTTCTTGGCTTCTTCAAGCTCTACTTTCAACTGAGTGAGGACTTCTAAATTTTGTTCTTCTCTAACATACTTGAGGAGAATGTCTTTCTATTTTCTACACTTCAGTTTGAGTGTGTCAATCTCCTCCAGGGCACTTCTTAGCTCCCCCTCAAGATCAACTTCACCTTCTTCTTCATCTTCTAGAAGGAGTCCTTCAAGTTCTTCTATGGCCATCAATAAAAATTCATAGGTTCCTTCCTCAATTGAGGTTTCATCTGAGTCTTCAGATGCATTGCTGTCTTGTTGAGCATAAAAGGATTTTCTACTGAGTTTCTTTCATTTCTTCCAGTTCTTTGATGTGGTTTTCTCTGATTCTTGAGCCTGATTCCTTACTTTCTTATGAGGACACATAGCAGCATAGTGTCCAACTCTTCCATAGTTAAAGCATTTGAATGGAAGTTTACCTTTATATTTACCTGAGCCTCTGTCCAGTTTCTTGACAAATTTGGCCTCTTCTTCATCAGAGAAAGAGAATATATCTTCCTTTTCTTCTTTCTTCTTTTCTGTTTTAAAAGCTACCTCCCTCACACTTGGCTTCTTCTGTGGGAGTCTCATCTCATAGGCTGTTAGATTTCCAAGTAACTGGTTCATGGTTAAGGTTTCCCAATTAGCTATTTTTTCTATGGCAGAAACCTTCAGGTTAAAGCTGGGTGGTAGAGATCTCAAAATATTTTGGACAATTACAACTTGTTTTATGGTTTCCCCTAGAGCTTTCATGTTATTCACTATTTCTGCAACCCTTAAGAAAAAGCTGGCAATGTCTTCATCATCATTCATTTTTAAATTTTTAAATTGGGCTGTATAGACCTGAATTTTGGCAGTCTTCACCTTCTTATCTCCTTCATGGATGTTCTCTAGAGTATTCCACATCTCTTTGGAAATCTTGCTGTGCATTACTTTGATAAATTCTGTCTCAAACGGTCCATTTAAGATTGCATTCATGGCCTTTGCATTAGCTACAAATTCTTGTTTAGCTTCTTTCTCTGGGTCAGTTGCCTTTGGGGCATATCAAAATTCCACAGCAGCCCAAACTTCTATTCCTAGAGACATTATGTATGCTCTCATTCTAATTTTCCAGAAGGCATAATTAGTAATGGTGAAAAAAGGGGCTTTATTGGTTGAGCTTCCTTCTTGACTAGCCATCCTGGGGACCTAGGATCTCCTTTCAGTTGTTAGACTGGTACAAAAGGAACCCGCTTTGATACCAATTGTTGAATCCTTGGTTAAACCGAGAGGGGGGGGGGGGGGGTGAATCAGTTTAACACATACATGAGCTTTTCAAACTTTTCATCAAGCTGATTTACAACTTAAATTTTATAACCAACTTTAATATGTGAGAAGTCTTAATATGTTGTAGCAAGTATTAAGTTAATGTGATACCAAAATTATTATGAGAGCAACAAACATTAAGCAGATTGGATAGAACATATCAACACATAGGCAATACACACAGAGACAACAGATATAAGTGGAAACCCATAAAGGGAGAAAACCATATCTTATTATTGTTGTGATGCAAAGGCAAGCTCCAACTCCCTCTCACTACTGATATTCTGTAGGCACCAACCTACAGGAGGCTCCAACCTCAGTCAGCTACAACTGATAGCTATCAAGCTTCAACTTGATAGGGAAGCTCCAGCTTCCTCACTTAATCAAATTTTTTTTTGCTGATTTACCTCAGATATTATTGGGTGTGGAGCCTAATTATCTTGTTTACTTTGTATCATAGCATTGGACCCCTATACCTTCAAAGGGGCGGCAACGCCGCCCATAATTAATCACTGCCGTGGGGGGTCCAGGGCAGTGGTATCTAAAATTTTACAAGTTTATGTCTGAACAAGGTTATACTAGATGTCACTCTGATCATTGTGTTTATCTAAAAAGGAAAAATGATGGCAGCTATATTATATTGTTATTGTATGTAGATGACATGCTTGTTGCAGGGTATAACATGCAGGAAATATATGCGCTCAAAGGAAAATTGGAAAATTCATTTGCAATGAAGGATTTGGGAGCTGCAAAACAAATCCTTGGTATGAGGATAACTAGAGACAGGAAAAATCACAAATTAACACTGTCTCAGAATGAGTACATAGAGAAGGTGTTGAAAATATTTAATATGCAGAATGCAAAACCAGTTAGTACACCTTTTGCTAGCCATTTCAAACATAGTAAGGAGATGTGCCCAAGGACCCAAGAAGACATGGATTATATGTCTAAAGTTCCATATGCATCAGCAGTTGGAAGCTTAATGTATGCAATGGTCTGCACAAGGCCTGATATTGCACATACAGTGGGAGTTGTAAGCAGGTACATGAACAATCCAGGAAAAGAACATTGGATGGCAGTAAAATGGATTCTCAGATATTTGAGAGGTACCACAAATCAAGCATTATGATTTGGTGGTTCAAACATTTCTCTATAGGGATATGTTGATGCAGATATGGCAGGTGACAGAGATAACAGGAGGAGCAATATAGGATATGTATTTACTGTAGGTGGAACAACTATCAGTTGGGTTTAAAAAATCCAAAGTGTTGTTACACTTTCAACAACAGAAGCAGAGTATGTTGCTGCTACAGAGGCTAGTAAAGAAATGATTCGGTTACAAAGGTTTATGGGTGAATTGGGTAAGAAGCATGATATGGGCACGTTATACAGTGATAGCTAAAGTGCCATTCATCTTGCAAAGAACTCATCATTTCATTCCAGGACTAAACACATACATCTCAAGTACCATTTCATATGGTCAGTATTGGAAGATGGAGAATTGAAGCTGGAAAAGATACACACTAGCCAAAATCCTGCAGATATGTTAACAAAAGTTCTAACCAGGGAGAAATTGAGAATGTGCTCAGTTTCAATTGGTCTTCAAGGATGACGATGAAGATGAGGAATAGCCAGGTCCAAAGAGGAGTAATTGTCCAACAAATGAAGTAGCGATGGAGTTGCTACAATCAGTCTCCAAGTGGGAGATTTTTGGGTGTGGAGCCTGATTATCTTGTTTACTTTGTATCACAGCATTGGACCCCTATACCTTGAAAGGGGTGGCAATGCCGCCCATAATTAATCATTGCTGTGGGGGGTCCAGGGGGGGTGGCAGCGCTTTTCGGAGCCCCCCCCTGGTGGGGGTTTTCGGGGGCAGCACCCCCGAAGCTAAAAACAGATGTAAAATTGCCTTGTAAAAGTATAATAATTTCTAGTCAATCTGGGCCGTTCATTAGGAAAATGATCTGACGGTAGAAGTTATGTTTATATTAGGGTTTTTTCCCTAGAAGGAAACCCCCTTGTATATATGAGGGTATTGTATTGCGGCTGTGTAATGTATGTGTATTCTTGGAGCGAGAAACAGAGAGGGAGACTGTGAGAGAGAACAGAGGATATTACAACGGATCTGCTGTAGGTTTTGTCTCTTCATTTTTTGCTGGATAATAGAAAGGAAGGAATGGATGTTCGGGGTGGACGTAGCCCAAAATGGGTGAACCACATATATCTGTGTCTCTCTGGTTTTATGTGTTTTGTGTGCTTGTATTTTTCTGCATATTTTATTTGTTGCATTGCTCCATAATGTATAATTTTCTAACAACTGGTATCAGAGCCGAAGGTATATTTGGATAATAAAATCGCAGGAAAGAAGGGTTCTTGGTTCGAGTGGGAGAAATGGCGGAAGATGGTATGTTTAGGGTTGAGAAATTTAACGGCCAAAACTTTCCAGTGTGGAACATGCAGATGGAAGATTATCTGTATCAGAAAGATCTGTACCTACCATTGAGAAGAAAAACAAAGAAGTCGGCGACCATGACATACGCGGAATGGAACATTCTTGATAGAAAGGCACTCAGAACAGTACATTTGTGCCTTGCAGCGTCATTCGCCTTCAATATTTCGAAGGAAACAACAACAGAGGGTTTGATGCAGACGTTGGCGAAACAATATGAAAAACCCTCGGCCTCAAACAAGGTAATTCTTATGAAACGACTATTTAATATGAAGATGTCGGAAGGTGGATCTGTTGCAGACCATTTAAATGAATTTAATACAGTTACCAGTCAATTAAGTTCTGTAGGGGTAAACTTTGATGATGAAGTTAGAGCTCTGTTATTCTTGTGCTCATTGCCAAAGAGTTGGAATGGCTTAGTAATGGCCATTAGTAACTATGTCTTTGGATATAGTACTTTAAAGTTTGATGATGCTGTTGGTGCTATCCTTAGCGAGGAAATGTGATGGAAAAGCTCCGGTGAGATATCAGGTAATGCTTTGAGTGCAGAGTCTAGGGGAAGAAGAATGGAAAGAGGAAAGAGCTTGGGATATCGCAGTAAATCAAGGAAAGGAAGATCCAAGTCCAGATCGGGGATAGTGTGCTGGAATTGCGGAAAGAAAGGACACCTAAAGAAAGACTGTAGATCTCGGAAGGGAAAAGAAGGAGACACACAGCAAGAAAACAATCATGAAGCAAATGTGACAAGTGATGTGTTACAAGATGCTTTGATTCTTTCTTTTGAAAATGTTACTGATTCTTGGGTTGTAGATTCAGGGGCTTCATTCCATGCCACACCCGATAAGAAATATTTTCATGACTATGTTCAAGGAGATTTTGGACAAGTTCGTTTGGGTGATGATAAACCCTGTAAAATTGTTGGAATGGGTAAAGTTCTTGTAAAACAACAGAATGGAAACCAATGGCTACTAAAGGAGGTAAGGCATGTTCCAGATCTGAAGAAAAATCTGATTTCAATAGGGTAGTTAGGCAGTGAAGGTTGTGTGACAACTTTCACAGATAAAACTTGGAAGGTCACCAAAGGAGCACTGGTAATAGAAAAAGGTGAAAAGGTTGGTACATTGTATTTATGCAATGGTATTGCTAACTCTGTTAATGCTTTAACTTCCAAAGGAGCAGATGCAACATTATGGCATCATAGGCTCGGACACATGAGTGAGAAGGGAATGAAGATTCTTCACTCAAGAAATTTGTTGCCAGGATTGAAGAATGTTGATTTGGATTTCTGTGAGAATTGCATTTATGGAAAACAAAAGAGAGTCAGATTTCTCAGAGTTGGGAAAGAAAAGAAGAGGGAAAAATTGGAGCTTGTGCATTCAAATGTATGGGGAACTGCTCAGGTATCATCTCTCGGTGGCTCTCATTATTATGTTGCTTTTATTGATGATGCAACTAGAAAAACATGGATTTATTGTATTCAGAATAAATCTGATGTATTTTATACTTTCAAGAAATGGAAAGCTTTGGTTGAGATTGAGACAGGAAAGAAGTTGAAGTGTCTCATATTAGACAATAGAGGTGAATATTGCAGCAAAGAGTTTGATAGGTACTTTTCAGAGCATGGAATTCGTAGAGAGAAGACAGTTCCAAGAAGACCACAAGAAAATGGTGTGTCAGAAAGGATGAACAGAACAATAATGGAGCGTGCAAGGTGCATGAGATTGCATGTAGGATTGCCTTTACAATTTTGGGTAGATGTTGTAGATACTGATGTTTATCTAATAAACAGAGGGCCTTCAAGTTCCTTGGATGGTGGTATTCCAGAGGAAGCATGGACAGGTAAAAAGGTAAACTACTCTTTTTTAAAGCCTTTTGGTTGTGAATCCTTTGTCCATATTAATAAAGAAAACAGAACAAAGCTTGAGGCAAAATAAAAGAAATGTACCTTTATTGGATATGGTGCTAATGATTTTGGTTATCGCTTATATGATTATGAAAATCACAAAATCATTAGGAGAAGAGATGTAATATTCAATGAAAAGGTCTTGTATAAGAATCAGTTGCAGGAAAAAAAATAGGAAAAATAAAGCAAGGAATACATGGTTCTTGATGAGATAACTGAAAAATTAAAGGTGCCTGAAAATTATAATAATCAACAGTCACAGCAGCAGCAACCTCAAACAACAGCAACAAGCACCTCAAACAACTGAAAGTGGTGTTAGAAGATCTACTAGGATAAGTAGACCCCCTGAACGATACTCTCCTTCATTATATTATTTATTGCTGACTGATTCTGCTGAACCTGAATGTTATGAAGAAGAAATGTAGGTTCAAAAGTAGGAAGAAGTGGTAGCTAGCCATGGAAGAAGAGATGGACTCCTTATTGCATAACCAGACTTGGGACTTAGTCAAGTTTCCTGCAGGTAAAACTACATTGCAGAATAAATGGGTTTATAGGCTGAACGAAGAAGATGGAGGAAAACAGAGGTACAAAGCTATACTTGTGGTGAAGGGGTTTGCAGAAAAGAAAGGTATTAATTTTGATGAAATATTTTCTCCTGTTGTTAAGATGAATTCAATCAGAACTATCTTAAGTCTTGTAGCAGCGAAAGATTTACATCTTGAACAGTTAGATGTAAAGACATCATTTCTCCATGGATATTTGGAGGAAGAGATATACATGCAGCAACCAGAAGGATATGAGGTAAAAGGGAAAGAAAAATTGGTGTGCAGGTTAAAGAAGAGTTTGTATGGCTTAAAACAGGCTCCAAGGCAGTGGTATCTAAAATTTGACATGTTTATGTCTGAACAAGGTTATATTGGATGTCACTCTGATCATTGTGTTTATCTAAAAAGGAAAAATGATGGCAGCTATATTATATTGTTATTGTATGTAGATGACATGCTTGTTGTAGGGTCTAACATGTAGGAAATAAATGTGCTCAAAAGAAAATTGGAAAATTCATTTGCAATGAAGGATTTGGGAGCTGCAAAACAAATCCTTGGTATGAGGATAACTAGAGACAGGAAAAATCGTAAATTAACACTATCTCAGAATGAGTACATAGAGAACGTGTTGAAAATATTTAATATGCAGAATGAAAAACCAGTTAGTACACCTTTTGCTAGCCATTTCAAACTTAGTAAGGATATGTGCCCAAAGACCCAAGAAGACATGGATTATATGTCTAAAGTTCCATATGCATCAGCAGTTGGAAGCTTAATGTATGCAATGGTCTGCACAAGGCCTGATATTGCACATGCACTGGGAGTTGTAAGCAGGTACATGAACAATCCAAGAAAAGAAAATTAGATGGCAGTAAAATGGATTCTCAGATATTTAAGAGGTACCACAAATCAAGCATTATACTTTGGTGGTTCAAACATTGCTCTACAGGGATATGTTGATGCAGATATGGCAGGTGACAGAGATAACAGGAGGAGCACTACAGGATATGTATTTACTGTAGGTGGAAAAACTATCAGTTGGGTTTCAAAAATCCAAAGTGTTGTTGTACTTTCAACAACAGAAGCATAGTATGTTGCTGCTACAAAGGCTAGTAAAGAAATGACTTGGTTACAAAGGTTTATGGGTGAATTGGGTAAGAAGCATGATATGGGCACGTTATACAGTGATAGCCAAAGTGCCATTCATCTTGCAAAGAACTCAGCATTTCATTCCAAGACTAAACACATACATCTCAAGTACCATTTCATATGGTCAGTATTGGAAGATGAAGAGTTGAAGCTGGAAAATATACACACTAGCCAGAATCCTGCAGATATGCTAACAAAATTTGTAACCAGGGAGAAACTAATAATGTGCTCAGTTTCAATTGGTCTTCAAGGATGATGATGAATATGAGGAATAGCCAGGTCCAAAGAGGAGTCATTGTCCAGAAAATGAAGCAGCGATGGAGTTGCTACAATCCGTCTCCAAGTGGGAGATTTTTGGGTGTGGAGCCTGATTATCTTGTTTACTTTGTATTACAGTGTTGGACCCCTATACCTTCAAAGGGGCGGCAACGCCGCCCCTAATTAATCGTTGCCGTGGGGGGTCCAGGGGGGGGCGGTAGTGCTTTTCGGAGCCCCCCTGTGGCAGGGGTTTTTTGGGGCAGCACCCCTGAAGCTAAAAACATATGTAAAATTGCCTTGCAAAAGTATAGTAATTTCTAGTCAATATAGGCCGTTCATTAGGCAAATGATTTGATGGTAGAAGTTATGTTAGATTAGGGTTTTTTTTCCCTAGAAGGAAACCCCCTTGTATATATGAGGGTATTGTATTGTGTCTGTGTAATGTATGTGCATTCTCAGAGCGAGAAACAGAGGGGTAGACTGTGAGAGAGAATAGAGGATACTACAGTGGATCTGCTATAGGTTTTGTCTCTTCATTTTTTGCTGGATAATAGAAAGGAAGGACTGGTTGTTCAGGGTGGACGTAGCCCAAGTTGGGTGAACCACGTATATCTGTGTCTCTCTGGTTTTATGTGTTTTGTGTGCTTGTATTTTTCCGCATATTTATGTGTTGCATTGCTCCATAATATATAATTTTCTAACAGATATCAACTTTGTTCTGTAGCATCTCTTTCTGCTCCTCCCTTTTCTTATCTTCTCTACCTCAATTCTTCATACTCTGCATTCTCTAACCTCACTCAGTAACATCTTTCTACATATCAAGGTGATATCGTTTATAGATATTTCCATTTGACTGTTAGAATTTCATAGGTAATTTGAAATGGACAGCCATACCTCTTTTCCTTTTGCCTTTTCATTTATTTTTCCAGCTCACTCAAAAAAATATAACTGTATGTACTAATTTCAATATTACAGTGGGATTTTTGTTTTCTTCTGGAGACTTGCCAATGCATCAAAAAAAATATAAACCAATCAAAAATGTTGAAATTTATTTACAATATGGATTACAAATAAACCCATTCAGTTTTGGATCACCGTGTGTTTGACTTTTCTGTGACTGTGTCTATCTTTTCCCTGCTCTGCTTGCTCTCCTATTCACTGTCATGGTGTAACTGTTGTATATATGTAACTGTGCAATTCAACTCTCAGCGTTATAACAATAATAAAACATTTTAATACATAAAATTCCCTTACGGGCCCACTCGCTGAACTTGCTCTATTCTCCGATGCGATGTATCACCTCTTGAATACTTCCGATTCCGATTAATCACAATCGCAACTTCCAATTATATGTTTCGATGCTCTGCTCCTTCTCCGATGCGATGATTTAATGTTCACATATGGAAGTATATATGTATCGTTTAACATATATATATATATATATATATATATATATATATATATATGTATGTATGTATGTATGTATGTATGTATGTATGTATGTATGTATGTATGTATGTATGTATGTATGTATGTATGCCGCTGTACTTTCCTTTCCTCTTTAGCTTTGGTTGAACAAACTCGGAGAAAACCTGTATTAGTCTTATCTTTTGAATGGACCCCACATGCTAGCTATACTCCGCTCATTTATTTCAATCGCAATCGCAACATTCATAATTCTCCTGTGATTTGGTCCTTAGATTTCCACTGATGTGATTAAACACTATTCACTTCACTGTGCCGATGTGATTAATCACTCTGATGCGATGGTTCACTATTCACTGCTCTTCATTGTGATGATGTGATGAATTTCTCCGATGCTATGGTTCACTATTCACTGCTCTTCACTGCACTGATGCGATGAATCGCTCCGATGCGATGGTTCACTGTTCACTGCTCTTCATTGTGTCGATGCGATGAATCGCTCCGATGTGATGGTTCACTGTTCACTTCTCTTCATTGTGCCGATGGGATTGGAATGGGAATTAAAACAAATATGAGACTCTCGTGTATAATGAATCAGGTCCAGAACTCAATCGTAATCAGAACTTTTGTTAACATGTTCCGTTGCCATAAGTTTCTCTGATGTGATTCATGAGGGTCCCACCTTATGGTACTTTTTATATATAGCGATGCACATATATATATATATATATATATATATATATATATATATATATATATATATATCTATACTTTGCCACTTGGGTTTAGATTCTTGGAATAGCGTTTATGTATCCTCGAGCTTGGGTTAAGATTCTCAGAATTTTATGTAGGGGTCCCACACTACATCGTCAATCATTATATTAAGTCTTTCACTTAGACTTAAACCCAGCATTAATATATGTAGTAATATAACCTTTCGAGCTCCAAAGTTATTTTAACTCCTGTTAAAGGAATTCCTCTTTCTCTCCTGTTTCCTCTTGTTTTCTCGACATTAAAATACAGTGCATCCATATGTTGAACGCCCGACTCCATTAGGTTTTCACTGTGTAAATTCAGTTGCTTTCTTGGTTCTGCGCCCTTACTGTTTCACCTTTGTCTCTGTTATTCTTTGTCTCCGCCTATGTTATTCTCTGTCTTTGTCTCTATAACCTTTCTCTCTTGCTTGACCGTTTCATCTCATGGCTCTGCCTTTGTATCCTCTGTCTCTGCATCCTCTGTCCTGTGCATGACAGTTTTACTGTGTTACTGTACTCTGTATTTTGTCTCAGCATCCTCTTCTTTTACTGCCTTGCTTCTTTTGCTGCTATTCTACCCTCTCTACATCTTGCTGCCTCTTTTTCTCTCTCTCTTCTATGTTGTCTCCTTTGCCATCTCCTTTGCCATCAATGAAAATATTTCCAACAAGAGGATGCTTGGGGTGGAGTGGACCTCTTGACCTAAGGGATGCCCGATCGAGGATTTATGGATGACCTTGATGAGGTTTGGTTGGAGACTGTGAGGGCCTGTGAGAGGGACTATCGGGCTCTTTTAAGTCGAGTGGCATTCTCGGTGGTGACGACAGCTCTAGTGGTGGCACCGGGAGCAGTTGTGGGTCTAGGTGCCCCTACTACAAGGGTACCACCCTATAGTATACTTATACACAGGGAAAGCATCATGTGTATATTTCCCCTATTTTTGATGACTTTTTGTATCTTTGGGTTGGCTGTTGGGTCAGAAACACTATTTTTGTACTCAGACATATACATTGTGACATATATATATATATATATATATATATATATATATATGAGAGATTTTTTTCGGTTCTACATGATGTGTCACCTGTTTCGGTTTATGTATGATGTTATACTGATGGGTATCTATGTTTTTATTTTTTATGTATGATGGTTTATTCGAGATGCATTCTAGTTTAGAATATTGTTAGCTATGCAATCAGTTGTTTGGTTTTGACTCCTTGGTACATGTGTGAGTGTAATATAGTCAAATTTTCTGCTTAATCTTTTTGCAGGCAAGTATTTTCTAAATAGATGTGTATCTCTTGTCACAAATGTTTGGTTTAACTGCGACACTACTAATTGGGAATCGAGGTAGACATGCATATGGCATATGACCTGATGGAGGGCATCACACATAATTCTGATGACGGCATCATATTCTGCCTGATTGTTTATTTTTGAGTCGATGCACACACCGTTTGAGGAGAGTGGCAATCAGTTAGGGTGGTAGATGAGACATGTAGCTGCGACTAAAATTTGAGACCATCTTGATGCTCCATCACAAAATCCGAAATAGGGTTCAAGTTGGTGATACATGGTGGCACCTTGAAGACTTTTAATAAGTCTTTTAGTCAAAAAATTTCAGCAGTTGGGATTGTGTACGTTCACTCTAGGGAAGGGCCGCTTTGGCCCTTATAGGCAGAATTTCTTGAGGTAAAGGCCGTTGACCAGGTTGTTGAGGCATGTCCCATCTAGTTCTGTCAATATGTATGCCCCCTCTCAGAGGTAATGTTTGATGATGTAGGGTCCTTTCCACAAGGTTTCAAAATTTCCTGTCCCTAGGGATTCTTTTGCGACATCATACCAGAGGACTAGCTCTCCCTCGATGAATGAGAGAGGGTTGATGTGGCAGTCGAATCATGCTTTTACCCTTTTCTTGTGGGCCTTGTTTTTTTATAGAGACTGTCATCTACTTTCGTCGACGAGCTATATTTTTACTAGGCATTTTTCTAGAGGTTGGGTATCATCAAGGAGTTTGATGGCGACATGCAAATTTGGGATCTGGAGGAAATCAACGTAGAAGCGTAAGGTATGTTGATATTTTGTGACAGGAATAAGGAGGAGATCCTGAGATGTTGGGGTGACTACGATCCTATTTCTGATATGTGATGATACAAACCGTATATGATGGATCGTGTCATCTATGTTTGGTGGGGAGGAATCTTCGTAATGGGATTCTGCGTGAGTGCAAGGTTGGGTTCCCCGCTAGGATAGTCAATTTCCTATAGGTGGAAATTGTGCCTGCCACAGAGATGCCTAAATGTTTCCATTAGTGGGCATACCTCTGGTGTGTGATTTTGGCTAGTGCAAATGGTGCATGGTATCATGGTGCCAACGGAGTAGATTGTATGGGAATCAATGCTACTTAACGTCCCGGATGTCGACGCTTGGAAGGGATCTATTTTAGAAGAGGTTGTCTTCTACTTCCATTTCCATGTTGCTGGTTTGGGCGTCTCTAACCCCTTGGGGGAGTGTAGACTCAATGCTACTCTTTCCGCTCTTAGCTTAGGGAGGTGTACACATTTAATTGTATGGTGAAAGTGTGAACAAATCCGGAAATAGGTGTGTGTGATCTTCTCTTGGTTAGAGAGAAGTTTTTGAGGGATAGGAGAGACTACGCAAAAACTATTTGCAAGGGGCTTCAGTTCTCTACACTAGTTGACTTAATGGTCATTTAGGTTGCATCGTATGCATGCTATCCTCAGCTAAGCCTGGGTGATTTTTGGTTGGTGTGTCGTCCTGGTTTGCCTCCCAAGCCCCTGTGGGGGTGGGGTTGTTGACCCGACGGTGTACCTTTTATACCACTTACAGAGGTCACCCTATATCTTCTCTATAGTATGAATCATGTCAATGGTAGGACGAAGTTGCAAGGCATAAGTGCAGTGTCGCTCGTAATGGTTTCCTTGACATATTAGGCAGAATATCCTTGATATGGGGGTTCCATCGTACTCAGTTTGAGGTTTGGCAGGGAACCTGCGTCGTAACGCTACTAAATCAGGACAAGTGGCGACCGCATGGTTGGGCATTTTTCATAACGTGCATGTTGGTCTTCTCTGTTGAGAGCGCTTGGGGGTAACTAGTGGTTCTTTGATTGGTCGCTTTACGATGGACAAGAACATGATGGATCTTCACGCCGCATCATCTTGGGTTGTGAAGCTATCCATGGACTTTGCATCCATGTCATATTCTTAGGAGAGGCATACTATGGCTGAGTGTAAGCTAGTGAGGGCTAGCCTGAATAGGGGGATACAGTGAAAATTCTCCAAAAGGTGATCGTCGGCGCAAAACAGACATGTGAATTACACTACCCATAATCCAACACAGTAAACCCTTTCTATAGGATACCATTTGTGGATGAGTTCTAGGGCTGTATACTCTTTGAGGAAGTGACCAAATTCATCTCACAATGTACAATGTATGATAGGAGGAGGCATGAATGGGGGTCTTTCTTTTGCCCTTCGTTATTTGTGTAGGTATAGGATGGCACGAGGTTCATTTCTATGTGCTTGGGTGGAGGGATCCTCTTGATAGGATGGCTCAATGGTATGTAATGCATCACTATATCACGTGATCTCTGGGCAATGATGGCTATAGTGCCCGTAGTTGCTTCAAAGAGTGCATGCATGATTGGTACGTGGTGCTTTTCCTTTACCTTGGGTGGTAGGTTCCTTTTTCTGGGAATGCGGTGTCACGATGTCTGTATTAGAGCTAAAGAGTGGTTTTAATTGATCTAGCTCCGGACAGATATGGATAGGGTGACCTATTATGTTGCATATGGTGTAGACTGGTAATTCCCATTGTATGGAGGCGGTCACCATCTTATTTCCTCTCTTCTCAGTTTTCTTAGCAGTGATCACCAATCTTGCAATGGGAAATTCCTTTGTAGGGGTGGTGTCAATCATTTCTTGGATGAGTGGGGCCTCCTCGAGACTAAGGGGCTTCAATAATATGGTAGTGATGTAGGTGGCTCATATTCCTAATGGGGGAATGAGGTACGAAACTGTTATTTCCAATTATATGTTTGGTAATATTAGTGTTGCCAAAACTTGTTTGGAGACGAAACCAGCTGGGGGGTAGAGGAAAGGGGTTTGGGAGGCAGCGTAGGCTAGATAGGTTGTTGTGGCTAATGAATCGATGCAATTACTCCTTGTGTCCATGTCTTGACTAGCTTCGGCACTTGATGTGGACATCATGCACACTAGAGCCACTGTGACATCGGGCGATGACTCAAGGATTATGGGAGGATCTCCTAGGAATGACCCCAGAAGGAACGACGGTTTGAAATTGCTGGGGCCATATTCTTGGTACCGTGAGAGAGCATCCGAGGATGTATCTACATAGGGTAGAATTACATTAGTGTTTTTTAGGGGTTGCTTCTCTCTATGCATCAATTGGCCTACAGTAATGATGCGGTCCTCGTGGGGGAACATAATGATGTAAAAGATGAAGGAGGCTATGGAAGACATGGCATACATGTATCTCCGCCCAAGAAGTATATTGTAGTCCAACTGAGTGTCCAAGACTTCAATGTCTATGTGGATCTTCTTTCCATATAAGAAGAACAGGACATTTTGGTAGAGGCCGATGGGGGTTGATGGACGACTGTCGTATGCTCTAGGCGTAATGACTGAGGGTTTTAGCTTGAGAGACCCTAACCTCTGCCAAACATTTTTGGACATGATGCACATGGATGAAACGTCATCTATGACACATTGGTGAATTGTGATATTCTTGATCGAAACTGGTATCTGGAAGGTGACCATGTAGGGAAGCCTATGGGTGGCTTTGTCTAAGTCAAAAGCCATTAGGCATGTATTGGTAGGGTCGATAGCGCCTAACGTGGATAGTATGGCTTTCTGTTGTTTTGGGCATGACTGAAATACTTCCAAAGCTGACATAGTAGTGGGAGATTGTGCTAATTCGTCGACGATACTATAATTATGGGTCACTTTGGAGTAGTTTTTTGCTCGCCTATTGGGTCTCCATAGGCATCTTTGAAATGGTCAAAGGTGCAGTCGGTGTAGTGGTACTTGCCCCTAATGTATTGGTGTCTGGTGGGGTGTCATAATTGGGATTCCGTGTTTGGAAAAACATCTCTTTGTCAATCATGTACATTTCATGGCTGCTTTTCTTGAAGTCATCTGTATTTTTCTTTTGAGTGCTTTTCATCCCTTGATGGGGAAAAGTCTCTTGCATCAGAGCTAGTTTCTGGGAAGATCCTCCTTGTCCTCAGTTACTTTGTAGATTCTTCAGCTCAGGGAGATCAGGACAATGGTGAGTATAGTTGTCTTAATCACCATATATCGAACAATAATGGTTTGTTCAAAGAGGTGGCCTTTTGCTCTATCATTGGGCATTGCTCGGCTCCTAGTTCTAATTCCGGTTGGAGTTGTCTCTAACCTAGGATCATGGTGTCCATTGCTGGTTGTTGTCCCCTTGTCCAGGGTTCCCTTTTGGCTTTTTTTTTTTAAATTTTTTCTTCACCGCATTAGGGGGGTAGTTCTCCTGGTTATATGGGTGTGGTTGGTTTTGGGACGACTGCAAAAAGTTCACCTGTGCATTGGTCTGCATAGGTGGGTCTTGTACTAGGGACTGAACATAATGTGGTCCCTAGTTTTCACCTGGCTATTGGAGGGGAGCTCTTCCGTCAATGTTTGTTTATGTTTACTGGGTCCCCTGAGATGAAGGATAAGTTCCTCCCTGGTGATACAATGGTGCCCTATTGGTCAAATTTTGCTGAGGCATATGATGACTTTGAAAGTCGGGTTGAGGTACGTTCTGGGTAGAGCTGTACATGTAACTGAGTTTTTGACTACTGCTGCCTAAGTATCCTTAGGTCAATGACCCAGTTAGTCTATCTGTTGAGTTCCGTGTGCCTGGAAATTCTTGATAAGTTTTCAGGTGCGGGGCATTAGGCAAGATGTTGTAAATGTATCCTAACTGCATATAAATCAGCTCAAGCTGCTCCGCTTTGCTGATGGTGTCCTCTTCGGATATGGGCCTTTGCTGCACCACATCCTTTAAAATATTTGTTGTAAGAGTTTTCAGGAACAAATCTAAAAGAACCTAATCGTCGAGTTTTAATTTACATAAAATACGATGCCGCCTCCATTCATGGATATGGTTCGCGATATGGACGGTGAGGATTAGTCTAAAATGTGTTAGTAATTCCATTCTGGAATAATGGTGAATGGGTAACTGAAAATATGTTAGGAATGCCATGGCGAGGGTGCCAAAGGTTCCATGTGAAGCTGAGGGTTGTGCCACGTACCATGTCATGACTACTCCATTCAGAGTGCATTAAAATAGTCTCAATCAAATAATGTCATCAATGATACTGTTCGTTGAGCACCACAGGTGGAAGGTCATGACACGATTACCTGGGTATTTCGCTTTCTTTCCCTCGAACTTTGGAATATCCAAAGGGAGCTTCGTGGGCATCGGAGGCCATGTAGGGTTGTGTTCTATGGGGTCATTCGTGAGCTTGGTTAAACCGAGAAGATTCAACGAATCTAATAATGGTAACTAAGAGGTTGACGCCATTGCAATGTGTGAAAACACAAAGTTCTGGTTAGGAAGAGGGTTTCTTTGCGATGTACCCTGCTATGTATTTGGTTGGCTTCCTGAATGGGATGCACTCCTCTGCCCCCTAGGGGTCGTTGGAGGAGTGGTCTGTGGTGTGCTGTTGGGAGACTGACTAGGGTTCGCAAATAAGGATGCCCCAATAAAAGACGAACCAATAATCGTGATTGCATTTCATCTTTAACGCCTAAATGGCGAAAGACCTGGAACCCCTCTCGGTAATGGGGGGAGGATGAAAAGACGCCTAGATCAACGAGGTCCCGTTGGGTCTGTTGTGGTGTCCAACAGCTTTGGTTTTGGAAAAATTTGAGAGGATAGAGTCTATGATCAAAGCAAAATTATTGTCACATACATAAAAAAAAAGTGAAAATAAAATAAATTCTCCCTTTAAATTAATCTTTTTGATCAAGCTGTTAGCCACCTTTAAAGATTTTTATAGCAAAAGGTGGCTAAGACTTTTTGAGCCTTCAAGGAACAAATTTTATTGCTAAAAAATGTTGGCTCTTGAAGAATCTTGAAGGCCTCATGCCTCTGTTCAAATCTTCATTGTTGTTCCCTTATTATACTCAGAAATTCTGCTGATTTCATGAAAAAAGACTGCTAAAAAATTGTCATCTTCCCCCTGCCCCCACTCAAAACTAACCTTCATTTGCTCCCCTTTTTCTCCATAAAACTCATCTATTTTTCATGATTTCTCTTCTTCCCTTCATGAAAATCATTTTTTACAAGGTTAAGAACTCACTTTTTAGCCTTACAGAAACCCCCAAATCCATTGAAAACTCTGAAAAAAATCATAAAAAACAAGTTTTTATTACTAAGGACTTAATCCCCTTGGGGTAAGTCTTAAACCACTTCCCCTACATGCCCACGCCCTACAAACCAAGTGCTATGCCCTTCGAGTGTTTATCGCATCGGAAGTAATCCACAATGGGTTGATTGAAAGACCACATCAAAAGTTTCGATGCGATTAAGTCCCTTTGTATAAACCCCACCCCTTCCGCTTTCACTCCATACAACCTACACCCTGGGACCAAGTGCTAAAGATCCCAAGGTGCTTAATCACATCGCAAAATTCCAATGGGTTGATTGAAAAGCTCGAGCCCGAGGCTCCGATTGCGATTAGCCCTTTGTTATGAAAAGCCCCGAGCCCATCATATTCCATAGACCCATGGCCCCACAAACGGGCGCCTAACCATTATATATATATACCCCGCATATACCAAAACCTTCGTTTTATTAAGATTTTTTTGGTTTTGTATATTATAAAGGTTTTTTTGCCAGTTCGTTCTAAAGCTAATCTCCACCGTTGATCGTAAGCCGATCAAATGGCCAGTGATACATCGCATCGCAAATTTTCATCGGGCGCGTTTATTTGCCACCCCTGATTGGTCGTCTGCCATTGATCTCCTCTCCGCCTTCCGTGATCCAACGGTTCTCATTCCCTCTAATCGCAAGTCTTACCTCCGCTTCAAAACCCTCCGATTCACTCTCCGCCATCGATCTGATCTGCAGATCAACGGCCAGCACTTAATCACATTAGAGTTTTCCATCACATGTGTTATATTTCTTCCCCGATCGGCCATTCCCCCTACTCATTCTCCACTGTTGATTTGATCCTCATATCAACGACCTGCGCTCAATCACATCACATTTTTTGATCGGTGCGTTTGTTTATTCACCCCGATCACCGATCTCCCGATTTAATATCCGTCGTCGATCTCTGTGGGTTTAGTCGCATCTGACGGCTCATATTTATCCCGAAACCCATTTGATCTTCTATTCATTTCTCCCTCTGCCTAAGGTTTTTTTTAACCTGTTTTCTCTGAATTTTTGCTATTTTCTTCATTATACGTCCTAGATCGCTCCTAACCATCGATCTCTATAGATCGACGGATCCAACTTATATATCCCTCCGCTCTCATTTTTTAAACCTCTTCTACCCATATCTCCACCATTGGATGCTGCCATCCAACGACTACGCTCCTCCCACGGCCTCTGAAGCAGTTTTTCCCAAATAACGCAAGATTTTATGATTATTGTTTGTATTTTGCAGGGATTAATGGTTTTCCATTATATTAAAGAGAAAGGCCGAAGGCCGGGAATGACGATTCCCATGCCTTTGATTTATCGAAGGGAACCATTCAGGGGGCTCTACTCCATGTCTCGTCATTGCTTCATGAGGCAGTGATGCCATACTAACCCTGCATGGCCCTGCACATCGACAAGACACTGTGATTTTAAATCACAATTAAAAGAGTATCAGTATTGAAGATAGGACACAGAAGAACAGAATATTGAAGACCGATTTGCAGGTATTACGGCTAAGATTTATTATTAAAAGCCTAATCCCCCAAATTAAAACACAGTCAAAAGAAAATCATAAGTGTTTAAACAGACAAAAAGGCCTCCACCACCACATTTGAGGCGAATTGATTCCTCCCAGCTACCATAAGTGCCATTTGTGTCTCAAAGCATTCAAACAGAGGCCGAAGTTATTGATCAAACAAACATATTCACCTCAACACAACTAGAGAGTTACTTATGCAAGGAACTTAATGCAAAAAATATCTGCAGAGTTACTCCAACATAACACAGAGCCTCAAAGTCAACAAAAGCTCCCACCGAGCTTAATTCATGAATGTAAATCAATTAATATAGTAATACACCTGTAAAATTCTCCATCGAGCCCCTCAAAGGCCAAGAAGTCATTAAATTGTATTAATTGTTATGAGAGATCTTTTATTATATCTCACCTCCTCAATCTTCTATAAATACTTCTGTATAAGATAAGAAATTGTTGGTTGCAGAACTTTTGAAATAAATTTGAGCTTGAACTTCTGATTGTAAATAGTGTTCGCTGGCCCTTGGAGCTCTGCTTGTGATAGATAAGTTAGGCTGAGATGAGTAGATGATTGCTAAACTGAAGCATCGGACTTAAAGTTGTAACTAGTTTGGAGCATCAATACAAGTTGTTTTATGGGATCCTGGTCTATGTTGTTGGTGATTTTTTTCTCATTATAACTTGTTATTTTGTTTCTATTTTCACTGTGTTTCATCTTCTCTTATAAAGAGTAGCATGCATAGAGTTAGGACCTACTATATATCAGTAACCTTCTCTAACTGAAAATCTTTATTTATATGTTTTCTTCCAATCTGTGTTATTTAGGAATGATTTAATTCAGTTTAAGCATAGGAATGTTTGTGTTCCCTCATCTTATTGCCTTAGCTGAATATTATTCTTGAATGTTATGTTCAGTATTAGTTAAGTAGAGATCAACTAAGGAAGATATGGTGCACCCTGGTCCTATTTTTATCTCCAAAGACTATCTGAATGTTTCCCTCAAAATGTGTTAAAAGCTGGCTAGTTTAGAAGTACTTACCAGATTTTAGGCCATTCTGTGTTATCTTTGTGTTGGTCTTGAAAGTAACCAAGTAAAGAAGAGCTAGGAGATGATTTGTTGTGAGCCCGGTCCACTAGTTTCTACTCCAACAGTTGCCTTCAAGTTTCCCTTTGTTTTAAAATGTTTTCTATTGAAAGTGTATGAAAGGCTGGCTAGTTTAAAAGTACTTACCAGATCCTAGATTTCTTTCATGTTTTTCTTAAGTGTATGTCAACAGCTGGGTAGTTTAAAAGTACTTACCAGATCTTGGGCTGCTCTTTATTCCGCATCTGTTTAATTTTCCTTCTTGTTGTATCATTTCATTCCATAAATCAATCTTCAGAGATATCCTTAGACATAGATGACTTGCCCCATGGACCACTCTTGCCTCTTTCTATTCCAATTAAGCCCTATTATGACTCCATAGCCCAATGGACTAAAACCTGCAATTATCTATCTTTTTGGCTGAAGCTTACTCTGATTGCTTGAAACTTCTCACCTTTGGAACTCTTTGTATTTAGAACTTTCCACCTCAAACAATAATCATGCTCAACCATCCAAAAACAAAACAAACCCTTGGCCTTCATAACTAGCCTAATATTATTACCCAAAAATTCAAAGACAAATCCATCTTTTCACTTATTGGAGAGATCCCTCTCTGGATTTAGGATGGCTAGATCCTAGAATCCCAAAGTGGTTGAAATGATGTTGTTTCTATGATCGAACTTTTCCAATCTTGCTAATTACAGATTCCTAACATTTCTGGCGACTCCACTGGGGACGAAACCCAGAAAAATTTTCATTTGAGGGTAACCATAGGATATTAGGGATTTGGTTGAAGAACATTTGCTATATTAACTATCTGAGCCACTAGTAACTAACATTTCTGGCGAGTCTGTTGGGGAATTAGTTGAATTTTCACCTTAGGTTCCCTTAAACACTTCATAAAATCTGTGAGTAGAAAGTAGCTTTTTGAAGCACTACCAAGAACTGGTAATCATGATGAAACTTGTTTGAATCTGTGACAAACTAGGCGAACCCTAGGGTTCTCATAAATATTTATCTAACCTTGAAAGATTAGCTGGCTTAGCCATAAGAATAGACTTTCTTTGTCTAATAACCATAGATAAGTTTTGAAACAGAGTTAGGACATTCTTAGAAACCACACAACTGAAAAATAACTCAGAAAACACCAAAAATATTTTAGATTGGTATTTAATAAACATGGTAGTGGACCATAAAACCTTTTACCTCCAAAAGAGCTAAAAAATTCCACTTGGCGACTCCACAATCCTTAACAGATCTTAAGACTCCACTGGGAAGAACCCTTATCATTATAATATCATTCAAACTCAATCAGAGGACTGTAGGATTAAAATTTTGTAAACATATTAGTTAACTGTTCAAAGACTGTCATACCTAGTTGAACTTTTCTTGTTTATTTGGGTCTAAAAAACACAACATAGTGGCTCCTAGAAAGATTCACACTAGAGCCTATCCTGACCCTGACCCACCTGAGTTAGTTGATAACCCATAAATTATCCTAAGATTCAATTATCAACTATTTTCAGATCACCCTTGAGAGCTAATTCAGTCCCTGAAAATATTTCAGCTCTACAACAATCACAAGTTGACTTAGTAAATCCCTTTAGAACTAGGTCTCTTGGTGATTTAGATCAGTTAGATTCTGAGTCTTCACTTTCATCTCCTGAAACAAGTGAGCATCCTGGAAGCAGAGAAACAACACCTCCTGATTTACATTTCCTTCACAACTTAGGTGTCTCTCACCCAAGATCAGCTCAGCAATCTACTCCTGGTCCATCCACTTCTGCTCACCCTGCATCCATTGTTCAAACCACTCCACTTCAGCTCACTTTCCCTTTTGTTAATACACCACTTGTAAATCCACCTCCACCTCCTGCCATGGCAGCATGGTATGCTCCCTTAGTCCTTCCTATACCCTTAGTCAATCTTCCATAGGACTATCAGTCCAAAATTCCATTGTATGATGCTAGTAATGCTACAACTGCATCACAACATATGGATAAGATGAATGACTATTTTGACAGAAATTAAATTGATGATGAATCTGTCAAACTAAGAATATTTGCTCAAAGTATAGGGGGAGAAGTAATAAAATGGTTCAAAGGCTTAGCTCCCCATAGTATAAATGATCTCCAAGCCTTTCATCAAACATTCTTAAATAAATGGGAAGTAAGGAAAAACCCTCTTCAAATACTATTTGATTACAAAAACCTCCACCGAAACACTGGGGAAAGTGTACAAGCTTACTGCACCAGATTTAATAGTGTGTATAATGCACTTCCCCTAGATTTAAAACCTCTGCAAGGCTTAGCATTAAACAAGTTTCCTAAAGGGTTTGACCCTAAAATGGCCTATCAGTTAAGAGAAAGAGATCCTTTAACCCTTGAAGATATGAAAAAAGGGGCTCTTTCTGTGGAAGTTAACTTAATGGAGAAAAGAGCAAGAATGAAGAATGAGAAGAGAGTATCATTTAGAGAGGAATCCACACCTTCTACTTCCAGCTTAAAGATGGAAAGAATGATCGAGGAGATGATGAAGAAAACGAGCATTCTTGAGAGAGCACAAGAAAGTCAAAACCAAACTGCTCCTCAAAATAGAAATCAGAAACAAAATCATAATTTCAGAAGGAACTAGCCTCCAAATATACCAAGGGAGGATGATCAACAAATCACTCCTCCCTTTCATAAAAACTATGTAAGTGAGGTTGAAGACACAATAGAGAAAGAAGAGGATGATGATACCAATATTTTGGGAGTAGATAATGATGACTTTGAGGTTCATTATGATAGAAAACAAGGTCTTTATACACCCTATGATGATAAAAGAGATAATGATGAAATTTAATATCAAGAAATGGAAAATATTATCATAGAACCTCAAAAGGAGTATGACCTTAGAAGCAAGCAGAATCTAGAAACCCCCAACAAAAAAAACTCTGACAAATCTTCACAAAACAACACTATAAATAAACCCAAAATTGTAAAACAGAAAGACAAAACAGTGGCTGGAAATTCTGATAAAGGTAAAGAGAGAAGCACTCAAAACAATGAAAAACGGAGTGCAGACCTTAGTAGTGCTGATACCTCATCTAGTACTCCTGTTAAAACAATTTTTTCAAATGTAAATAGAACAAATCAGAAAACAGATTTTGCTGACAGAGCGGCAGTTAATAAGGCTGAGACAAGTACTTCGAAGAACCAAATTCCTTTCAGTTTGGAGCAGGAAATTTCTAGAATTAAAATCTCTGTTCCCCTGATTGAGTTAGCCACCCAAAATGTATATAGAACCCAAATTTTGAAGGCTTTAAACATTGAAGAGAATGAGGACACTGTCAATCTTAATGATGACCAACCAGAGCTTATTTTTGGTCCAAATATTGAAGGTATGTATCAATAGGGACCTGTTCCTCCCTTTTATGTGAGTTTAAATATTCATGACAAAATTTTGCACAATGCTATGCATGATTCCCGGGCTTCTCATAATTTAATGCCTAAAGTTGTGATGGAGAGCCTTGGTTTAGAAATCACTAGACCTTACAAGGACCTTTACTCCTTTGACTCAAGCAAAGTAAAATGTTTAGGATTAATCAAAGACCTCTGTGTTAACTTAGCCCAAATTCCAGCTAAATTCTTAGTAATGGATATCGTTGTGGCTGATGTTCCCCCCAAATATGGAATGTTGTTATCAATATCGTGGGGGGCTACGTTATAAGGGACTATGCAGATGGACATGACCTATGCGACCATACCTGTTTTCAATCAGACTAGAAGACTTTATAGGGAATACTATATGTAATACATAGTTACAAGCCAAGACAGACCACAAAACTCTCCCCTCTATTCTGTAAATACAGGCCTTGATTATTTTATTATGTTTAACGATGAAACATTTAGTGAAAAAGTTACTATAACAAGATTAATGATAGATAGAGAGGAGGAACAAGATAATGTAGGTGTGTCAGAACAGTTTGTTGAACTTGTAAAATCTAGCAAAAAAAACACAGGTATTGAGCTACATATTACGTGTCCTTTGCTTTTAAACATTGAGAGTCAAGAAAGCAGTCCTCAACCCAATAATATATCTGAGGAAATGAAACAGATTCAACCGAGTGTTGATACTCAAGAACAATCAGAAAGCACAATAGTTGAAGAGGACATTCACCAGACAGATGAAATTAAAACTAGTCCTCTATGGAGTATGCACTTCGACGGGTCTTGCACTAAGACCAATGCTGGTGTAGGTGTCTGGATTTGTAACACTAAAAACAACCACACAGAAAGCATTTCCTACAGATTAAACTTCCAGTGTTCAAATAACATAGCAGAATATGAATCCCTTCTTCTAGGCTTACGATTGTTGAAGAAGTTAGGAGCCAAAAGAATCAATGTGTATGGGGATTCAGAGTTAGTCATTAGGAAAGTCAATGGGGAGTATAGTGAAAACCATCCCAGACTTAGGCCCTACCAAAACGATGTCATGGACCTTTTAAAAATTTTCTAGGAGTCCAAATTAATTTTTGTCCCAAGAAAAAGAAATATTGACGCCCACAATTTAGCCTTTGCAGCTTGAACGTGCTTAACACCATATGAAACCAAAGACTGTACAACTCAGATAAAATTTAGACTAGCCGTGCCTAATAACGAAAAGTATTGGCAGGTGTTTGACAGAAACAAACAAATATAAGACTTCATGCAATTTAGAAATGAGTTCAAACCACACAGTTCAGACTTAGATTATGAGACAGACTGCAGTGAAGAAAATTTCCTTGGTGAAGAAGAACCGTCTCCTGAACTTGCTAATATAAACCTATTATCTAGAAAAATTGAAAATGAAATATAAATGAATGCAGAGTTTGAAACAGAAGAGTTAGAAACTCTGCACTCTAAAGATGAAAGTTTACCTAAGGGTCTGGTCCCTTTAGAAGAGTTGTTCTATTTTAATGATGTGGAAAATAAACCAAAACTGGAACCTGTAGACACTGAAGTGGAAGAGTGAAATATAGGTAGTGAACTCAAACCTATGATGATTAAACTGTCTAAGACTTTACCAGCTCACATTAAACTCAAATACATAGAGTTGTTTAGAGAATTCTCTGATGTTTTTGCGTGGAGTTACGAAGATCTTAAATCCTATGACACTGAAATAATACAGCACAAAATTCCCTTCAAATAAAACCAAAAACCATTCAAACAGAAACTGGGTAGAATAAATCATGTTCAGTTGCCTTTGGTTCAGAAGGAGATCATGAAAATGTACGATGCTAGTATTATTGTCCCTATTAGATATTCTGAGTGGGTATCTAATCTGGTGTTAGTTAGGAAGAAAACTGGAGAGATCGGGCTTTGTATAGAATTTAGAGACTTAAAAAAAGCTTCATTAAAATAAAACTACCCTTTACCCAAGATGGATCATATATTACAAAGGGTAGTTGGTTCAAAAATAATTTCTTTGTTGGATGGCTATTCAGGGTACAATCAGATCTTAGTTCACCCTATTGATCAATTAAAGACAACCTTTACTACACCATGGGGCACCTTCATGTATGTGAAAATTCCCTTTGGTCTAATCAATGCCGGAGCAACCTTTCAGAGAGCCATGGACATAGCATTCTTGGACGAACTGGGCTACTTCATCATTATATACCTCGATGATGTCACTATGTTTTCAAAAATAGATGAAGAGCATTTAAAACATTTAAGAAAAGTTTTCGACAAATGCAGAAAGTATAGGATATCTTTAAGCCCTAGGAAAACATTATTTGGTCTCCAAGAATGTAAACTTCTTGGGTGTTGAAAATGCAACAAGATGATGGAGCTTAGTGAAAAGAAGTTGCCTTCACTAAGTGGGCCCGCAGGCTATTTTTGGCGCAAAGTCTATTTTTAGACTATGTCTATTTTTAGACATATGGATCATGGTCTATGAGTTGTAGGATGCTATTTATGGATGATTGGTCGAGTTGGTAAAAATAGATGGACCTTTATTTTTAGACATTGGGCGGTTTCTATTTTTAGACTGCCGGGCTAAAAATAGAACAGTCAAATATTGTTAACCCTTAATAATATTTAGACTATAAACATTATCTTATCCTCTTGGAGCACTTCAGTTTGATGCTTGGATGTGGCACATGCAGCTGACAGAAGGAAATACGCTTTTCCTAAGGGTTAGTTGAGCTATTGCATGGTTGACTTCAGTTAGAACTCATGTGGCAGAGTTTGGTGGAGTTGATGAGACGGTTGGTGGAGTTGTGTTCGGTTTAACTTAGTTGAACTAGTTGTATTTAGTCTAACTGAAAAATACACTAGTGATGAGTGGTGTGAATTAATTATTAATTAATTCACTAATTATTAACTCATAAATCAACTAAAGAACACATTAGTTAACTGCAATGCATGGACAGTTCAATGGAGACCAGTGTTAGAGGTGGGTGAAAGGGTGAGTCTACTATCAGTTGTGACTATGGCTATGCATGATATTTGCACACACAATGATTGAGATTGCCAATGAGGATTGCGCAGTACAATCCAAGTGTATTCAAACTTGGATCTCATCATTATTCATCTTGGATTGCGCAGTAGAGGCAGGCAGACTTGTGGAGGAGATTTGAACCTGTGACTTGTTCATCTTCCGTGCTAGTTTGTGTGTAGCATGTGAGATAGTGCTGAGAGCTGTGAGAGCTTTGTGGTATGTATTGTTACATGTTCTCTATCATTATAATATATAGATAGTTTGGGGTTTTCAGCTGTATGCTTTCCCCATTACATACTGTGTTATATGTGTGCTTGATTATGTTTTAATGTGCGTATGCGACTGCTTCTATTTCCTCATATTGATGATCAATTGTAGAAGAGGTTATGTATTATGCATGAAGCTCAAATAGTGTGTAATCAGGATAATCTTGGTGAATAATTAAGCTATTATTCAAATTTCTACATGGTATTAGAGCGAAATTGATCATCGGATCTATTACAGTGATTACAATTTATTTCGGTAGACAAAGTCTGTAAGCGGGCCAGGTAGCCTCTGGATCCATCCTTTATCTGAAAGGTGATATATCCAGTAAATTCCCCTACAGTCGATCTCTGTGCTAGAAATACTTTGTTCACACAGATCGGAAGCGGTTGAGTTTTGAGCTGGTGGAATTCGAATTTGCAGCGGAATTTGGAATTCGAATTTGCAGCAGTTTTCTTGGTGTCAAAGTCAAAATGTCTTTCAACGGATTGTGACTGGAGTATGCCCTTGAGGGAAGCTCAAATTATGTTGCATGGAAGGACAGAATGGAGGTGGTATTAGATGATAATGGGTTGAAGGAGTTCATAGAGGCTGAGGTCCCAAAGCCTACTGATGCTGCTCAAGTTGAGGCTTGGCAAAAGAAGATGGAAAAATGTCGAAGGATTCTGTTGGAGGGCGTGAAGGATCACATTGTATCCAACATGCATGGAAAAGCTTCTCCATACTTGATGTGGAAAGCGTTGACAGATTTATTCCAAAGCAAGAGCGACCAGAGGAAGTTGGCGCTCAAGGATAAACTCAGACACATAAAGATGGAGAAAGGCGACAGTATGCCCAAGTACCTCACGAAGTTCATCCAATGCAGGGATGAGCTGGGAAGTGTGGGGGTGACTATAGATGATGAGGAATTGGTGAGCTTGGATCTCCTTGGTCTTCTGAAGAGTTGGCATGCCTATCAGAATTCTGTCAATGGTCGAGAGAAATTGCCAGGATGGGAGTGACTTTGGTCGGATCTTGTGCAAGAGGAGATAAGGCGGAGTACCAGGGACGGATCTTCATCAAAGGCATCTGATGAAGAAAATTGCATTTTGGATGCCAAAGAAAAGAAGGGGAAGAGCAAGAAAGCTTCTCATTCCGGTGCGAAAGGCAAGAAGAAGGACATGTCCAAGGTGAAGTGTTTTCACTGTCACCAGCACGGACAATATGCCAAAAATTGTCCGCAGAAGAAGAAAAATAAGCAGGTTGCTGGATCTGCAGCGGAAGAGGCCTTAGCCTCGCAGTTTGAGCTAGATTTTTCGCTGATCGCATGCTTGGTCTCAAGTGTGATGGGATTAGTATGGTTCTTGGACAGTGGTGCATCTTTTCATATGACTGGAGATCGAGATCTATTTTCAGATCTAGATGATAAAGATCTTGGAGTGCACATCGAGATGGGCGATGATGGTAGATACAGTGCGACCGATATCGGTACCATTTCCTTTGAGAGGGAGTCTGGTAAACCCTTCGTATTGAAGGAAGTGATGCATGTTCTAGGATTGAAGAAGAATCTGATCTCTGTGGCGATGTTAGAAGACAAGGGGTACGATGTTGTCTTCAGCGAAGGAAAGGCTTTCCTGCGCAGTAAGACAACTGGAGAAACCCGGAAGATAGGGGTTCGAGTCAAGAACCTTTATCAGTTGCAAGTAGATGGTTGCGCAGCAATGGCATGCAAGGCGGAAGGAGTGGTGAGCCGGGATGATGGCGAGCTGTGGCACCGGAGATTGGGCCACCTTCACCATGGAGCTTTGAAGATACTGCAGCAGATTTCTATTGGGCTTCCTAAGGGCACTCTTGCACAGTCAGATCAGTGCAAGGGGTGTACCTTGGGAAAATTTGTGAAAGCCACCTTTCACGAGAAGGATAGTCGTGCCACGAAGATCCTTGAGAGAATTCACACAGACGTGTGTGGACCTTTCTCAGTAGCTTCGACAGCAAAGCACAGGTATTATGTGATATTTGTTGATGATTATTCTCGAAAGTGCTGGATCTTCTTCATGCAGAAGAAGAGCGAGACATACTCAAAGTTCTGTGAGTTCAAGGCACTGGTTGAGAAGGAATCGGGGAAGCATGTGAAGGCTCTTAGGAGCGACAATGGTGGTGAATTCATCTCTGCTGAATTCAAGGACTTTTGCAGCACAGAAGGAATTCGGAGAGAGCTCATAGCACCCCATAACCCACAGCAGAACGGGGTTGCTGAGCAGAAGAACAGAACGATCGTGGGTGCTGCATGGGCGATGTTGCATGATCAGGGCCTACCCCTTCACTTGTGGGCGGAGGCATGCAATACTGTAGTATATGTGCAAAACCGTTGTCCTCACAATATACTTGGCATGAGTACACCGGAGGAGGCGTTTTCTGGCAAGAGGCCTGATATTTCCCATTTGAGGATTTTTGGTTCACCTGTCTACATGCATGTGACGAAGGATGCCAGGAAGAAGCTGGAGCCAACCGCAGAGGTTGGGATATTTTTGGGGTACACTGATACGCCCCACAACTATTGTGTGTATTTTCCAGACAGTCGCAAGACTGTTGTGCGACGGGATATCAAATTTCAGGAGGAGAAATCCATGAAGTGTTCGCTTGAGAGGGAGCCACACTTGCATGCAGATGAGGAGCTATTAGTTCCTAAGGATGAGCTTCAGGATGTGGATCAACCACAAGAGGAAGTTCATGGAGTGGAAGAGACCACTCATGCAGCGCCAACCATCAGAGGGCGGAAGCGCACTACAGAAGCTAAGCGACTGGCTCAAGATGCAGAGAAGGTTGTAGGACCACCTACAGCACAGCGCAGACAGAGACAATCACCGGACCAGTACACTGGATACATGGCTCTTGTGAGCAAATGTGTTGTGACAGAGCCATCCTCTTTCGAGGAAGATGTGGAGGACCCCGCATGGGTAGATGCCATGGTGGAAGAGTATGATTCGATTGTCAGAAACAGTGCATGGGAGATTGTCCCAAGGCCGGAGGGGAAATCAATGGTGGGTTCGAGATGGATCTACAAAGTGAAGCAGGCAGCTGACGGGAGTGTGGAGAAGTACAAGGCAAGATTTGTTGCCCGAGGCTTTTCACAGATTGAGGGGATAGATTATGAGGAGACCTTTGCACCTGTCGCAAGGTATTCTTCCATACGGACGATTCTTGCTCTCTCAGCGCAGATGGGGTGGCACATTCATCAGATGGATGTGAAGACTACGTTCCTCAACGGAGTCATTGAGGAGGAGGTGTACATAGAGCAGCTCGAAGGTTTCGAGATCTTCAGCAGTGAGTCGCATGTGTGCAGACTCAAGAGAGCACTGTATGGGTTGAAACAAGCACCTCGTGCTTGGTACACACGGATAGACAGTTATTTCACCGGACTTGGATTCTCCAAGAGTGAGGTGGATCCTAACCTGTACCAGATTGTGGTGGAGGGGAAGTTGCTGATCATTGTACTTTATGTAGATGATTTGATTTTGACGGGTGATGAGCTGTTGATACTTTCATGCAAGGAGGATCTTGCTAGAGAGTTTGAGATGAAGGACTTGGGCCTCCTTCATTATTTCCTAGGATTGGAAATTTGGCAGCACAGTGATGGACTATTTTTTTCTCAGGGTAAGTATGCCCGGGAGATACTGGAGAAGTTCAACATGCATGGCTGCAAGTCTGTTGATACTCCTCTTCCTGGAGGTCGGAGGAAGGAGGATGCTACTTCAGCGGAGGTAGTGGATGCCACTGTTTATCGACAGTTGGTGGGGTCGCTTATGTATCTGGTCAATACACGACCCGATATATGCTATGCTGTTAACCAGAATTCGCAAGCTATGGTTAAGCCTACCAAGCTCTTCTGGAAGGCAGGCAAGCATGTATTGCGTTATCTTAGAGGCACATCGGGATATGGCTTGTGGTACAGACAGGAGGATGAGGTGAAGCTTTGTGGCTTCACGGATGCAGATTGGGCAGGGAGCCCAACAGACAGAAAGAGCACATCTGGAGGGATCTTCAGTATCGGGTTGAAAATAGTTTCTTGGTACAGCAGGAAGCAGAGATTTGTGGCACTCAGTTCAGTAGAGGTTGAGTATATGGCAGCAAGCTTGGCTGCATGCGAGGCCATATAGATGAGGAAGATCCTGGTCGGGTTGTTCGGGTCACACTTGGAGCCTACTGTGATTTATTGTGATAAATAGATTTGCATTAAACTCTCAGATAATCCAGTATTTCATGATAGATCCAAACACATTGACATCAGGTACCATCATATCAGAGATTGTGTGCAGCGGAGAATCATGTTACTTTCATACATTCCCATGGAGGATCAGGATGCTGATATCTTGACGAAGGCGCTCACCAGGAGAAAATTCGAATACCACATAGGCAGGATAGGGGTTGCAGATAATCCATATCTTGTTGAGAGGGAGTGTTGAAAATGCAACAAGATGATGGAGCTTAGTGAAAAGAAGTCACCTTCACTAAGTGGGCCCGCAGACTATTTTTGGCGCAAAGTCTATTTTTGGACTATGTCTATTTTTAGACATATGGATCATGGTCTATGAGTTGCAGGATGATATTTATGGATTATTGGTCGATTTGTTAAAAATATATGGACCTCTATTTTTAGACATTGGGCGGAATCTATTTTTAAACTGCCGGGCTAAAAATAGAACAGTCAAATATTATTAACCCTTAATAATATTTAGACTATAAACATTATCTTATCCTCTTGGAGCACTTCAGTTTGATGCTTGGATGTGGCACATGCAGCTGACAGAAGGAAATACGTTTTTCCTAAGGGTTAGTTGAGCTATTGCATGGTTGACTTCAGCTAAAACTCATGTGGCAGAGTTTGGTGGAGTTGATGAGACAGTTGGTGGAGTTGTGTTCGGTTTAACTTAGTTGAACTAGTTGTATTTAGTCTAGCTGATAAATACACTAGTGATGAGTGGTGTGAATTAATTATTAATTAATTCACTAATTATTAACTCATAAATCAACTAAAGAACACATCAGTTAACTGCAATGCATGGACAGTTCAGTGGAGACCAGTGTTAGAGGTGGGTGAAAGGGTGAGTCTACTATCAGTTGTGACTATGGCTGTGCATGAGATTTGCACACACATTGATTGATATTGCCAATGAGGATTGCGTAGTACAAGCTAGGTGGATTCGAACTTGGATCTCATCATTATTCATCTTGGATTGCGCAGTAGAGGCAGGCAGACTTGTGGAGGAGATTTGAACCTGTGACTTGTTCATCTTCCGTGCTAGTTTGTGTGTAGCATGTGAGATAGTGCTGAGAGATGTGAGAGCTTTGTGCTATGTATTGTTACATTTTATCTATCATTATAATATACAGATAGTTGGGGGTTTTCAGCTGTATTCTTTCCCCATTACATACTGTGTTATATGTGTGCTTGATTATGTTTTAATGTGCGCATGTGACTGCTTCTATTTCCGCATATTGATGATCAATTGTAGAAGAGGCTATGTATTATGCATGAAGCTCAAATAGTGTGTAATCAGGATAATCTCGGTGAATAATTCAGCTATTATTCAAATTTCTACACTGGGCACATTATTTCAAAAGAGGGTATAAAGATAGATCCAAAGAGGATTGAGGTCATATTGAAAATATCTCATCCTCGAAACATCAAAGAGTTGCAATATTTCATTGGAAAGATTAACTTTTTGAGAAGGTTCATCCCCAACTTAGTTGAGCTTCTTAAGAATATCACAAACATGTCGAAGAAGGAGCAAGGGGTAAAATGGACTGTGGAAGCAAAGAAGTCCTTTGAGTTGGTGAAACAAGCGTTAACCAAAACACCGGTTCTAATAAGTCCTGATTTTTCAAAAGATTTTTATATTTTTTCGTTTGCATCAGAACATTCCATAGCTATTGTCCTTTTACAGAAAAACCCACCAGGACAAGAGCATCCCATTGCATTCTTTAGCAAGGCATTGAGGGATGCCCCTCTGAAGTATAACATTATGGAGAAGCAAGATTTTGCTTTGGTTAAAGCTTTGAAAGACTTCAAAGTGTACATCCTTCACTCACACATCATTGCCTTTGTCCCAAAATTAGTTGTTAAAGACATTCTAACACAGGACCCAGATGGTAAGAGCGGTAAGTGGATTGTTGTTATCCTTGAATACGATTTAGAGATAAAACCCACTAAACTCATCAAAGGCCAAGGTCTAGCTATATTAATGACTGAATCCAATTTTGAAGTTCTTGATATTAATATGATTGATGCTTTGGATGACCAAGAAGGATTCTCAACTCCTATTGTTGAAAACCATTTTATGAATTCTCCTTGGTATGCTGATATTATTTATGTTTTTCTTAATTTGAATACACCTCCTGGTTTGGCAAAGACAAAGGAAAGATTCCTAAAGTTAAAAGCTATAAACTATTGCATTATAGATAAAGGTCTTTATTGGAAAAATGCAAGTGGTATATTTCTTAAATGTTTGCCTAAGTTTGATGTAGAGAAGGTTAAGCATGAGTTCCATGAAGGAGAGTGTGGAGGTCATTTATACTAGAAGACAACAGCCAACAAAATTATGAGGGATGGATTCTATTGGCCTACTCTTTTTCTTGATATACACAAGATGATCATTGCCTATCATAAATGTCAACTTTTTTAAGGCAAAAGAAAGCTGCTACCCCTTCATCTGCATCCAATCACCGTTGAAGCCCCATTTCAACAGTGGGGACTTGAATTCATAGGATAAATCCATCCACCATCTTCTGCCAAGCATAGATGGATTCTCACTGCCACAGACTATTTCACTAAGTGGATAGAAGCCATACCTTGTAGTCAAGCCAATGATTCATTTATTATAAAATTCATGGAGATTAACATTCTCTCCAGATTTGGCTGTCCTACCAAGATCACCACTGATAATGCAACAACATTTGGATCAAATAAGATGGTTGAATTTTGTCACAGATATAAGATAACATTAGGGCATTCCACAGCCTATTACCCTTAAGGTAATGGACTTGCAGAATCCTCAAACAAGAATTTAGTGAACATAATCAAGAAACTGTTGGAGGACAACAAGAAGTCTTGGCACACAAAGCTTGTTCATGCACTTTGGGCTGACAGATTGACTTTGAAGAAATCTATTGGCATGTCACCTTTTCAGCTTGTGTATGGTACTGATGCAATTTTTCCAAATATCCTTGGTGTACCCGTGATGAAGTTGATTCAAGACTTAAAAACTGAAGATAATGACATGATCAGAAGAATAAATCAAACCATTCATCTTTAGCAAACCAGAGAGGAGGTATATATGAAAGCATTGCAAAAGCAGATTAGCATCAAAAAGATTTTTGACATAAGAACAAAGGCCAACAATTTCAAAGTTGGGGAAAAGGTTTTAAAGTGGGACTCAAGGAGGGAAGACAAGGGAAAGCATGGCAAATTTGACAACTTATGGCTTGGCCCTTACTCTGTTCATTCAGCTGCTGGTAACAACGCATATTTCTTACAAGAGTTGAATGGAGTAGAATTGTTTGGAAGTCCTGTCTATGGATGGATGCTTAAACATTACTTCTCTTGATCATTGACATGTTCTGAAAGCCTTTTTATCTTTTTTATCATTATAAATATCTCATCCACCATTGCATTCAAAGTTATAAAAATTAAAAATACAAAAAAAGTGAAAGAAAGAAAAGAGGGAAGATTGTTAAAACAATGAAGGTACAGCCCCATACCAAAAAGAGGAACAAATCTGAAAGTGTGAAAGCTTAAATGCCACTCCTACAAAACACACTTCTAATTAGTCAAACAACCTAATCTTGACTAATTATCTTTTAAATTTACTGCTGATAGGATAGTGAATTCGATTTGCCAAACTGTTTAATCTTGGCTTATCAGTAAGTAGATTAGGATAGAAATTAAAGGTTCGAACATATTTAAAATCTGAACCTAAGTTTCCAAAGAGAGATGACTCAAATATGTTCTATTTTCTCGAGTCAGAAACAAAGATAAACTGGTTCTAACATGTTCAAAATCTGAACCAGAGAAAAAAGAAGCTACAGCTCAAACAAGAGTCAAAACAGAGCTGTAAAACGATGAAGGAAGTTCTTTGAATTTTCAGATCTTAAGCCTTCCATTTTGTTTTAAATTTTCTGCAAAATAAATTTCTATGTGTAGCCTATTTCTATGCCATACACCAGCATCAAGTTAGACTATTCAATTCTGACTTGAATGCTTTCCAATTTATGTTGTAGAATTTAGAGAATAAAGTTTGTTGGCAGTTTAATCCCAACAGATAATAGATTAGGTAGAGAATCATATGGGCTCAACTGTTTAAGCTGAGTCCATGGAGAAATAAGGAGTAGAAATAGATTATATTTCCTACTTTCAAAAAGAATAAAATATTGAAAAAGAGTTTGCCAATCCAAGTGCACTCTAAATGAAGAAAAAATGTTAGATCTGTAGGATTGGGTAGGTATAAAGCTTGTTGATGAAAGATCCATTGTTTTTTATGGCTACTAATATGTTTTTAGAGAAGATCATCCCAGCAAATGAAGGGCAGCACAATGGATGAGGCACAGGTCAGCCTCCCAGAGAATGCAAATCTGAAGTTCTTGATGCCTTCAAGAAGGCATCATCCCCAAGTGGAGCCACTGTTAGTCACCTATAAAATTTGTTATAGAAAAAGGTGGCTAAGAATTTTTGAGCCTTCAAGGAAAAAATTTTATTGCTAAAAATTGTTGGCTCTTGAAGACTCTTGAAGGCCTCATGCCTCTATCCAAATCTTCATTGCTGTTCCCTTTTTATACTCAGAAATTCTGCTGATTTCATGAGAAAAGACTGCTGAAAAATCACCATGTTCCCCCTCCCCCCACTCAAAACTAACCTTCATTTTCTCCCCTTCCATTATATTAAAGAGAAAGGCCGAAGGCTGGGAATGACGATTCCCACGCCTTTTATTTATCAAAGGGAACCATTCACGGGGCTCTACTCCATGTCTTGTCATTGCTTCATGAGGCAATGATGCCATATGAGCCCTGCGTGGACCTGCACATCGACAAGACACTATGATTTTAAATTGCAATTAAAAGAGTATCAGTATTGAAGACAGGACACAGAAGAACAGAATATTGAAGACCGATTTGGGGGGATTACGGCTAAGATTGATTATCAAAAGCCTAATCCCCCAAATTAAAACACAGTCAAAAGAAAATCATAAGTGTTTAAATAGACAAAAAGGCCTCCACCACCACATTTGAGGCGAATTGATTCCTCCCTGCTACCATAAGTGTCACCTATGCCTCAAAGCATTCAAACAGAGGCCGAAGTTATTGATCAAACAAATATATTTTGCCTCAGCACAGCCAGAGAGTTACTTCTGCAAGGAACTTAATGCAAAAAATATCTGCAGAGTTACTCCAACATAACACAGAGCCTCAAAGTAACCAAAATCTCCCACCGAGCTTAATTCATGAATGTAAATCAATTAATATAGTAACACGCCTGTAAACTTCTCCATCGAGCCCCTGAAAGGCCAAGAAGTCATTAAACTATATTAATTTTTCTGAGAGATCTTCTATTAGATCTCACCTCCTCATTCCTCTCTAAATACTTCTGTAGAAGATGAGAAATTGTTGGTTGCAGAACTTTTGAAATACATTTGAGCTTGAACTTCTGATTGTAAATAGTGTTCACTGGCCCTTGGAGCTCTGCTTGTGATAGATAAGTTAGGCTGAGATGAGTAGATGATTGCTAAACTGAAGCATCATACTTAAAGTTGTAACTGGTTTGGAGCATCAGTAGACGCTGTTTTATGGGATCTTGGTCTATGTTAACAATGATGTTTTTCTCATTATAGCTTCTTATTTTGTTTCTGTTTTCACTGTGTTTCATCTTCTCTTATAAAGAACAACATGCATAGAGTTAGGACCTACTAATTCACTTTAAGCATAGGAATGTTGGCGTTCCCTCGTCTTATTTCCTTAGCTGAATATTATTCTTGAATGTTATGTTCAGTATCAGTTAAGTAGAGATGAACTAAGGAAGATATGGTGCGCCCTGGTCCTAGTTTTATCCCCAAAGACTGTCTGAATGTTTCCCTCGGAATGTGTTAAAAGATGGCTAGTTTAGAAGTACTTACCAGATCTTAGGCCATTCTATGTTATCTTTGTATTGGTCTTGAAAGTAACCAAGTAACGAAGAGCTAGGAGAGGATTTGTGGTGAGCCCGACCCGCTAGTTTCTACTCCAATAGTTTCCTTCAAGTTTCCCTTTGTTTTAAAGTGTTTTCTATTGAAAGTGTATGAAAGGCTGGCTAGTTTAAAAGTACTTACCATATCCTATTTTTCTTTCATGTTTTTCTTAAGTGTATGTCAAAAGCTGGCTAGTTTAAAAGTACTTACTAGATCTTGGGTTGCTCTTTATTTTGCATCTGTTTAATTTTCCTTGTTGTATCATTTCATTCCATAAATCAATCTTCAGAGAGATCCTTACACATAGATGACTTGCCCCATGGACCACTCTTGCCTCTTGTTGTTCCAGTTAAACCCTATTATGACTCCATAGCCCAATGGACTAAAACTTGCAATTATCTATCTTTTTGGCCGAAGCTTACTCTGATTGCTTGCAACTTCTCACCTTTGGAACTTTTTGCATTTAGAACTTTCCACCTCAAACAGTAATCATGCTCAACCATCCAAAAACAAAACAAACCCTTAGCCTTCATAACTAGCCTAATATTATTACCCCAAACTTCAAAGACAAATCCATATTTGCATTTATTGGAGATATCCCTCTCCAGATTCAGGAGGGCTAGATCCTAGAATCCAAAAGTGGTTGAAATGATGTTGTTTGTGTGATCGGACTTTGCCAATCTTGCTGATTACATATTTCTAACACAAGCAATAAAAAAAATGTTTTTTGTTTGTTTGCATAAGATACTCAAAATCATAGAAGAACTATTCATCCTCACACACTCAAATTTAATTGGGCCTTGAGAAGATATCTTTTGGGTGCTAGAACAACGTCCCGAAAGAGTTGGTGACTCCCCTAGTTAGCCTAAGAAAACCCACCAAGGTAAGGGTAGAGGGTCTTGTGCTTGCCTGCACCATCACCTATAGGGAAAGGATGCCCTAGTTTTGGTCACTAAGTACCACTGTCCCACATGAAAATTCGAGTCTTGGGCTTCTTGGTAAGTCAGATAATAGTAATGAGTATCAGCCAAGTTAGGTAGCCCCGACTGATACCTGCCCGCACTGCACCTAATCCTAACCCCCTCTAAAACTCATCTTTGTCGTGCTCAGGTTTTCTTTTCCATGGGCTAATAGGTGGATTTAAATCTCCCTAAATAGTCAACTTCTATGTTTCAAGATGAAGAGTGATCAAGGTGGCTTATTGGATGCGTACCCCCTTGATCCTAACTTAAGCTATAAATTCTTCTGTGGCCCCTATGGGGAGAATTTAGTGAGTTTGATCAAGTTAGTTTTAGGTGTCTTTGTTTTGATTAGTGAGTGAATGTGTGTGAGCATAAAGTAGACAAGCACATAGTTTGAACTTGTGGATATTCAATGATCCTTTTCAAAATCCCTTATTTAAATGATGTTGTATTGTTCCTTTCTCAAAAGAAAAACATGTGCGGATTATCGTCTGCTTGCCATTTTTCCTAGTTAACCTATGTGATCAAGTATAGGGAGATGGCGAGTTGTCAATAGGGAGCATTCATATGCTTACCTAGGATCACCATAGGGTTCAAAGGTAGTAGAGATTACTTGCTCTTCTATAAACAACTCAATCCTAGTCCCGAAAATCCTAGTGCAAAAATTGAACTAAACTAAAACTTTTACACTAGAAAAAATAAATTAGTTATGCATGCATGATCTTGGGCCACTTACTTTGGCTAGTTTTCTAGGTGTGTTGGTACCAAAATTTGCAAAACATAAAAATATTTCGGAATGCAAGCTATTTTTCCCCCCTACTTAAACTATGTGTGAACTTTGCAAAAATCAACTTCAAATAAAACTGACACTAAGCCTACAAAAAACAGCTAAGAGTGAGCTTTAGCAAGCTGCGGGGTACCACAACCAGTGTTGGCAGGTGTGTTACGGGATTCTAAGCACTTTACATGTAGGAAAATATAGAAGTAATGGAGAATTTTATCTTTTTGTCTTTTGTGCACAAAAGGCTGGAACAGGTGTGATGTCTGCATGCAGGTCAACTCTGAACATGTGCCCTAGGTGCATCTATGTGAAGAAAAAGTGTGCAAAGTCCTGCACAAGAAATTTTTGGAGTTTTTCTGCTTCAGTCTGTTGTTTGAAATGAATTAGGTACTACAAGAGAAATCATGGGAAATTTAGCTCCACTCCACAGCACAGACAAAGGTCTCTACAAAAAAAGGGCACAACCAGATAAAATTGGTAATAAATGCCAGTGGAGTCACCAATCCTATTGGAGTGTGTTTGGTGCACATATGTACGAAATCACACCAACTTAAAGGGTGTGTTCTACCCACTTAAGTTATTGGTAAGAGGAAGAAAAATAAGTGGAGTCAACCAAGTTAGTGGAACAAGCTAGAATCATAAGCATACTAGATAGAGGAATAACATGCATATATAAACTAAAACTAAAATAAAAACTAAAACAGATAAACATTAGCTCTAAAAAGAGTTAAAAGACAACAATAATATGAACGGTGGCTCTTGGCCCCTCTTATTGAGCGCTGGTAGGAATAAGAGTGAAACTTTACCCTCTTGCCAAAGGGCCCCTAGAACATGGGTTCTATGTCCCGATACAAGGATGTATTTATCCCAAGATTTCCTCGGTGCAGTCGCCCTCTCTCTCTACTATGGTGGACTGAACTTGTTGGATGGCCACCAATTGAGTCCCCTCTATCTTTAGCTCTGAATCACACATTGCTAGTATTTCTTGGGAAATTATGGCCAGCATAACAATGTTTTCACCCATTCTTCATCTCATGGTGGCTTGATATAGGATATTTCAAATCCTCCTTCCCTCTCTTGGTGCATTTTGGATAGTGACCCAAGAGAGGGGTACGATTCCTTTGTGTGCTCTAAATGTTCCATTGTGTGCTCACTTTATGTTTAAGGAGGTGTTGGTGGCTGTCCATAGGCAGCTTCGAGTGAGGAATCACTTGTCCTATGCTTTATGTGGTCCCAGAAAGTGACATTTCTCCACTCCCATGATTGTATGCATTTCGGGTCATAAGGCGCGCAAAGGCATTCAGGACTTGTTCAAATTTTATTTTTCCTCAGACCTTAGAGATTTTTAAATAATTTCCAGATGTTGTAATGTCTTCTTATCCCATAAATCATTCTTATTGAAATTAAATAATGTCATATTCTGTTGTATGATTTTCCAATGTTAATAAGAGAAATGCTCGAACAAACATTAGATTTGAGTGACTCAAAGTTGCAGTGAGGAGAAGGTGTAGTGATTGGTCAACAGGACCAAGAGTACAGTGTAGAACAAGGGAAAAAGAGACGCAGTGGAGGTAGCACAACCATCAGAGGGAGTTACACAGTCCCCCAAAAGGGTGACGCATGCCCACGCAGGGCCTGCGCAGATGGAGTGTAGCATCTCTAGGAGATAAATTTGAAATTCATTGGAATAAGGGTTTATGAGATAGGAGGGTTGAAACCAAGATGCGGGAGTGGGAGATCCACTCAAATCTAGGGTGATGTAATTTTTCAGCCACACTACAAAGGCCTATGCAGTTTTTGTGCAAAGCAAGCAGGGGTTTCACCAATTTCTTATCCTGATTGGTAGGGACTTGCGAGAGTGAGGTATATCTCACATTTTCTCTGATTTTCTGGGTTTTCTCTATTGGGTTAGCCAATTTTATGGTACCCTAGATTTACTCAAAAATTTCTTCTTAATAATACTAAACCCTCATATCTGCTGCACTAGTTTTCCCGCATTGGGTTTTTCTGGGGACATTTGTCTGAAAAATTTGTTTGTCACTTTTTCATATGAGCATGATATTCAAAAAAATGATTTTTAAGTGTAGGTTTTTAATTTTATTTACTTCAATGTTAATTATAGATATTTAGATTAATAACTTGTAGTTTAATCAAATAGGAGAAGTAAATCGAGATTTAACAGTAGGGTTTCTATGTTGAGAAATTTTCACATGCACAAGATTTAAATTATTTCATATTAAAAATATGAGGATTCCAAATGACCCCCAATCCCCCGGAATGACCAATTTCACTAATGTCACATACACACCAATCACAACATATTGATAGACGAATATACAAGGATTTATCTCTAGTCAATATGGTTTCTTGTAGTAAAATCATATGAGGTCTTTGAATCCTGATCAAACCCTTCAGAGAGAGAATTTTTTAGATCGCTCCCAACCACAAGATGTCATAGATGTAATATTCATGAGGGTAATTCTGTGAGAAGCATCACCTCTCTAAGGGCCCTAGTTCAATAGAAATACGAAATTGATACCTTTCCATAGGTAAATGTGAGATTGATGTAAAATATTGGAATCTCCTCCACCACAGCCAATTCAATAGTATTCCCCTTCCCATGGCACTTTGACACTTATTTTATTTGGGTGGTATCTTCCTTCTTTGAGTCACATTCTTCAAGGAATTAATGGAATCCCCAAACTGTCCAAAAATTTACCTTTTTACCGTAAGGGGTTCCATGGACTCAAAAGAGGATAGTAAGACCTCCAACTCTCTATCTAGATATGAGGCTAATGTGAAAAGAATATATTCAAAGAGAATAGGATCAAATTAAAAAACAAGAAATTTCTTCGTCCATAATCCCCAGATCCCTTAGTCAGGTCACTCCCCCCCCCCCAGCCTCCAAAACCCTTCTCACTAGATATCAATTTACGCTTTTGTCTCAAATTTCATTCTTAAGGCATAAACTCAATTCTTGAGATGTAATAGAGTAAATAGCATGAAGATTTGTTGTCTTGTATTGCATTTCTTAAACAATTGAATTTATGATTACTATGTTTTGTTGTTTTCCTGAAATACTTTCTTATACGTTCTTTAGAATTTAGGGAAATTTATCTTTAGTTTGTAAGTTTGTGTGTCGTACCCTTGTATAAATCCTTGATCAATTTGCAGAATTTATGTTCCTACCCTTCAATCTCAAAACCTGGAGGTTGTTTCCTATATACTTCTTCCTATAATTTCCATTAAAGAAAGCAATTTTAACATCCATTTGATGAACTTTCCATCCTTTTTGAGTTGGTAATGCAAGTGTTAATCAGATGTTGTTCAAATTTTTTGTAGGTGAAAATATTTCTTCATAGTAGATGCCTTCCTATTGTGCATGTTAGTCATCAGTATTTTTTCACTTGTTGGTGATGACTAGTTATAACAGCCAAGGTTTCTAGCAGCTGATCTAAAAATTTGTCAAATTTGCTAGCTGGAAAACACCCATAAACATTTTCACCCTCCTACCTTTTCAATCTGCGCACGATGAGATGAAACCTCATTATCAAGCGCTATCTAGCCTTAGCCATACTAGCTTGCCCATCAGCTCCAAAGAAACAATCCAAATATGTCCAAAGAAGTTTCCCCTAAGTTAGGTAGTGGCGCTTTAGGCATTTCTCCCTTGGAAAACTACACTAAAGGCAAAGAAACTCTATCTGCTACAACCCAGTCATAACAGACCTTCCCATTCTGCAAATAAAGTTGGTAACATCCTTAGGTCGCGCCACTAACAAACCCTGAAGTCTCAGCAATGCACATGCCCTAGGTCAAAATTGATATTAGGTGGTTTTATAGTGTTTCAATGGATCTTTCAAAGAGTAGAAGTGTACTAGCATCCCATAAGACAGTATTTGGCTCCACATGAGAAGAAATCTACTTCTCATGTGATTTTGAGCCTGGAATGCAGCTACAGGGCAGAGAGTTGTTTCATTAAGCTCCTGCGATCACAGTCAAAGCATGAAAAGATAGTGAAAGAAAAAATAACACTGTTAAAAGCTGATGAAATGGCAAGACTGAAAAACTTCCTTCATCAATAAGAAGAGGGATTGAAGACTAAAAAAACCTCCTTCATCTATAAGAAGAGGGTTTTTGAGGACTGAGAGAAACTCCTTCATTTTATAAGTAGAGGGTTGAAGACTGAGAGCACCTAATTCATCTATAAGCAGAGGGCCAAGGATAACGTTGGATTTTTAGAATTACAATGACTGTCAGGAAAATTTTTTGGGTACAGAGAGACAAAAACTAAGGGTTTCTGAATAAAAATGATGTTAAAGGCAGAGGCAAAGCAGTAGTGCTTTTAAAATTTGTTTACATGAGTTTCTCTGTTATTGAGTTACAATGTGAAGCTAATGGGTTCATCATCAATGAAGAAACATTATTAAGCTAATGGCCAAAGGAGTCAAAAGGTCTTGGTCTCAAACTGACCTCTACCATCAAGTATAAAGGAAACCACTATCAGTATGTTCATCAAACATTCTTCAGTTGGTTAAGACAGAGGTTGAAAAGAAACCAGGCATCTGCCAAAAAATAGGCCTCCTTCATAAAGAGAGTAAAGGACTCACCATTTTTTGAAGATGAAAAGCAATTATTGCATGTGGCAAAGGATTTCAAAAGGGACTACTCTCAAAAAGAGTTGAAATGAATGAAAACCCAGGTTTCTTGCAAACCTCCTTCACAGAAGAACAAAGGGGCAACCTTCCCTTGTTCACTTTTCAAATCTAGTACATCATCCCGTATTTTATCTCCTTAAAGCTGAAAAATGGATCATTTTGTCAATCTAAGGATAGTTAGTGGCTTTGGTGATGGAGACCTTTTGTAAACATGATTTTCACTTACAGTTTCAAATAAGTTTTTTACCCACATTCAAAAGAGAAACTCAAACAACACCTGCCAGTTGAATTAGTTTCACAATGGGCATGACCATATCCAAAGCATCAGGAGCAGACACTGTCAGTTTAAGTTTTAAAGAGTGAAGCTACCTCCCTACAAAATGTCAAAGAAAACCTCACTTAACACAAGGTGTCTTTCTACAGGTGTCCTTTTTCAAATAAGAAAAACACTAAGTGATGTTGATATTTAAAGGTGATGCTCTTTCTATTCATAAAGACCTTTTTCAACTGATCAAAAGTGACATTAGATGAGAAATACAAAGACAAGAGGTGGAAAAGGGATATTAAAATTGTAGTTAAGTTTTTCCCCAGTGAAAAGGGCAGTATCACTCAAAAGGTGCATCTACAGTCATTCATGTGGCTCGAAGCAGATTTCCCTTCCACAGTACAGATATCAAAAGGGAAAACAATTTTTCATTCCTTAATGAGAAACAATGAAGGTTTTAATGCTTAAAAAGGTTGTTTTACTGCAAAAAAGGGGTTAGGCTTATAAAGGGAATGGTCGTTACCACTATGACATTCATCTGAACAAAAAGAATCTCAGGTTATGTTTTAAAGGACATGAGCTTCACGTTTTATTTTAAACCAAAGGCCTTTTCAAAAGTATTCAAAAACCTCACCAAGAAAACATAGAAAGAACCTTGAATTTTTCTTTAAAAAGAAGATAAAATACCATTGCAAGCCCATTTGAAATTATCAAAACGCAAACAAAGCCTGCCCTTTGCTGTTCACTGGACCGAAGAAAGAGCTTTTGAGCGAAAATCTATAGAGTTTTAAGTTTGAAGACTGCGCGGCACGCCTGGAACAGTGCACGGCACGTTCAGGAGGAATTATACAATGAGGTTACATTGTTGAGCGGCGCGCCTGTAGCAGTGCATGGCACACCTGTAGGTGCGGTCACAGCAGCCCGAAGGCCGACCCGACACTGTTTCTATTGCACGGTGCCTTCCCTTTTCAACATGACGCGCATATGTTAATAGTCCAAACTCCTTCCAAAAGCCCTGAACACTACTCAAACTTGTCAAACAAGGGCTGGCATCCATTTTTGAGGTATTTCTATTTGCTTTCCTGGTATGGTCAAGTTGCTAAATGAGAAATCATTGCCATGTTTCCAAAGCTAAATGGTGATCGAATAGAGAGGGTCTTGCTATAAATCAAAGTGATGTGTTAAATGTTTTGAAGAAGTTTGTTACGGTGGGAGGTTAGTGGAGTGATTCATTACTTTCAAAGAACCTAGATCTGCCCTCAAGACTGAGATAAAACCATAACCTCTGTCAGCAAATGTAGTGGTGAAAACAATGGTAAGGAGGGTTGAACTTTTGTTTAAGGTCTGAGATTTCTATGGTTGTGATTGCCCAAGGTTGACCTAGTGATAATGGTGTGTTTATGATTATGTAAAAAAGCCTAAAAAATTCCCTCAATACAGTGCTAAAAGCATAAACCTGCAAGTCAAAATATACACAGTAGTAGAGGTTTGTAAAATTGTTGAAGGTGCCTTAACTGTGATAGGGCAAAACCATAAACTCTGTCAGCTATGTTGTAGTGGTAAAAGAAGTGGTAAGAAGGTTTGAACTTTTGTTTAAAGTCCGTGTAGCAACAGTGATCATACATAAATCACTTTGTCACTGTCAAAAATCCTCTCTGTGTGGTGAAAAGAAAAATCAATGCTGCCATCTTTGTCCATGAAACAGACTTTAATGAGTGAAGCTGTTTTTGCAATTTGAAGGTGTTTTGTCAAAATGTGTGTGAGAAATAGTGAATACAAGGAGGGTGTTTTTGATTGAGAAGAGTGTTTTGCCTCTGTCTAAATACAAGACTGTCTTGTTTTCATCAAAACATAAAGGATCTGTGTAAACATACCCAGCCACAGTAACATTTTTACTATGTGCTTGCTATTTTGATAACTTTGGTTGATTGGCATGCAAAGGGAGAGAGACAATGTTTTGGAAGGAGCAGAGAGTTTTGTGTTAAAGAGTCATTTCACATAGCATTTGAAGAAATATGCCTTGGTCAAACAGTGACTAACCAAGAAGACAAAGTTGTGTTTGAGAAAGAATTTTAAAAACCATTTTGAGGCACCTTGGTGTTGCAGAGAGCATTCAGAACAAGATGCCTCCCAGGTAGGACAGTAGGAGTGGCTTGCATAAGATATTTGAGCCTACTTCCACTGAAGAAGTGAATGCCCACCCATCAGTTTTGTTCAATTTCCATGAGGTTGAGTGTTTAGATTTTTGTCAAAGAGTGCAAGAGGTGAAGAGCTTTTCTCCTCTGATACACCTTTGTGCTTTGAGGTTTCGAGACAAGCATTTCCAGCTGGCAGGCCTTGAATTCAAATTCTCTCCTAGGTCTATCTCTAAGGCCACTAAAATCCCCTATATTGCGGAAAAGTGGTTTAAACAAAGCCATTTGGACTCAGAAGATTACAAGCCCTTTCTAAAGCCTGAGCACAGAGATTCATGTCCTTTTATTTTCCCTTTCTCATATCTTTTAGCCAGCTACGCCCCCCTCATGAAGATCATCATGAAATACTTCACTTGTGATGGAAGATTCACCCGAATCTATGCCTATCACATTCGACTGCTCATGCATTTCACAAGGACCAAGCTGCTAAATCTTCCTTTCTTCTTACACAAGAGCATTGAGAAAATGGCTTCCACTGTTTAGAAGAAGCCTCCTTCATAGAAAACTTCCTGTCTCTTCCATCACTCTCTCATTAAAGTCATCATCCTTCATCAACTTGAAAAGAGGGAGGTATCTTCGGATACTTTCATCACCCATCCGGATTTCTCCACTGTCTCTCTAGTTCATACATCCCCTACACCTCCTACTCACCATCCTTCGCCCTCTTCTAGTAGACCTATTCCCAAAAATCTCAAGTTTACTACAGAAAAAACAAAGGAGCCTGAAGAAGGAGAAGAGAGTGACCATGAGGAGGAAGATGGACATGAGCAGAAAGAGGAAAATGATGATGAGCAACAGCAAGGGGAGTAAGAAGAAAGTGTTGAACAGCAGCATCATAGTGATGATGAGAAGTAGCAAGGGGATGAAGAAAAGCAACACAGTGAGGGTGAGTAGACTTCTGATGATACACAACAGACTTATGATGAGGGTGAGACAGAACAGCAAGGGCATGAAGGTGATGGAAAGGGGCAGCCAAAAGAGACTGAAAAGGGGAAGCCAAAAGAGACTGAACAGGGGCAGCATGAAAGTGCTGAATAGGAATAGCATGAAAGTGATGAGAAGGGGCAACCACAACATGTTACACAGCAGCCACAACATGAGGGACAACAGCCTCATAATGATAAACAAAGGCAGCTATAGGATGAAGGACAACAACCTCAAGAAGAAGAGGGGAAAAGTGACAAGGGTAAAGGGGCCATGCTCTCTTCTCCGAAAGTCGCCAAGCCCTAGACATGAAAGAAAAGGGTACCTAGAGTTGTAACTCCAACTGTGACTAGGGCCCTCTGAAGCAAGGAAAATTGCCAAAGAAGCCCATGGTCGAAATGCCCAGGAGGAAGAGTACTAGAATAGCCACCCAAAGAAAATGGAAGGGAAAGGAAGAAAGCGGTCATGAAAAGGAAAGGGAATTCAACATCATCGAAATCCAAAGTGATGATAGTGATAATGAAGCCCGGATGCTAGAAAATCTCTTGATCCATAGAGAAAGCCAAATTGATGCCTTAAGGGCTGATCTTCATAGAGCTAGGAATTTCAATCAATTTTTGCAAATCCAAAATAAGCAAATGAGTGTCCATATGGTTGTTTATGAGACACGAGCGATCAAATACAAGAAGGAGGCCTCCAAAGCACAAGTGAGGTTGGAAGAACTCATGGGTGAGTTCGAGGAATGTGAAGGTGAAGATCAGCCTAGGAGAAAGAGGCCAAGAACCATGGGGCTAAAAAGGGCCCTTGAGAAACAAAAAGAAGAGGAAAATGCCCTTCTCCAATCTACCCCTCTCATTGCATTGTACATGATAAGTTATGAAAAGTCAATTTATTTCCCTTTTTTATCATTTTTGAGATATTTTATTATATATTTTGTGCCTTGGGCTTTGCAAAGCCTCAAGGACAAAATGAGATATTTTGGATAGGCTAATGAGATTGCAAGTTGGACTAAGAGGTTTTCCTCACTTTATTCTATATATTCCAAAGGCTTTCATTGTAAACAAGGATGAACTTGATGAATAGAAGCAATATATGGTCACATAAGCTTTTGAAGAAATACTTGTCTCATGCTTTTGGATAGTCTCTTGGATGTTCTTGGATGATGAAAGAGGATTGTTGTTGGATTCCATGACTTGGTAGAATGGTATAGTGTCTCTCTCTCTGTTTTGTTTCCTAGTTTTCATTCATAAATCCATGTTCTTTCTTGCTATAGGACAATATAGAACAAATTTGAGACATGCCCTTGGAGGCACCTCAAATTTCATGTTTCTTCATAGCTTCCATGTTTTCTTCATTCTTAGTCACATTAAAGAATTCTTGATTGCTCTTTAATAACCTAAGAATATTGTTTGCTTGTTTCATTCATGCTTTTATGCATGCTAAGTATGATTTACGATATGCCCTGCTTACTCATGGCTAGCCATAGCTCCATCTATGAAACTTCTCTTTGACTGATTATATTGTCATTTGTTGAACCAAGGAGGTCTGGTTCTGATCTTGCCCTTTGCCTAAGACTATGAAATTATTTTCAAAGTGCCCAATAGCTTGAAGTATTGTGTTTAGGCCTTCTGGCATAGTGATTTGAGTTGTTTTTCTGTCTTAAGTGTATTTCCCCAAAGTCTGATAGCCATTTCCTAAAGTTAGAGAGTTATATATCTCTATGCGTGGCTTGAATGTTTATTTCAATGCATTGATTAGCTTAAAGTTACATTTCTAATGATTAATGGTTTTCCCTACCATGTTTATGTCAGCTATTAAACTATTTGTGCTTGAAACCCTTTTTTATTCACAAACTTGATGTCCATCTTACCCCATTTTTCCCAAAGATCCATTTTACCTCGAATCAAATCGACCCTTTAACAACCTTGTATCACCATATGAAAGTTTTCTTGACCTTTTCGACCCCATAGCCCAGTTGTTCTAACATATTTTTACCTATCTTATATGTTTGATCAGTTCATCCCTCACAACCTAAAAACCAAAACCAAAAACCTACTTCATAACTAGCCTAAAATTAGAACACAATAAGCAAACACACAGATATCCCCTACACAAATATAGAGAGCCCTCTCTGAGTCTAGGAAGGCTAGGTCCTTGGGCTCCAAAGATTGGTTTGATGTTATAGTGTCATTTGGCTTGCCAATCACCCAAATCACGGGACCCTAGCAGTGCATAAACCTTAGAAATAAGCCTTTCTTTTTACTTGTAAATGTTTCCATTTTTCTTATAATTGATTCTGTAAACCCATTTGCATCCCATGGGCTTCATAATTTGAGGACAGTCAACAAGTTTCCAAGTATTGTTTTCCATTACTGCTTGGTATTCTTCAATCATTTCCCTTTTCCCCTTTTTATGTTTTACTACCTCTTTGTATGTGGAGGGCTCACGAAAATCATTTGTTATCAACGAATTTTTTTCTTCATTTCTATCTGAACCTTGTGTTCCTATTTTTCTTTCTCATATGGCATGACATCTTTCAAAAGTTGAATGACCCATTTTGATAGTTGATATTCACTTGTTTTCAAATATGAATAATCACTATCATTGTAAAATGGTTTGATATACACAATTTTTTTTCGATCAACTAAAGGTTCAGGGGGTGGAGAGCCATGGTGAGATGAACTACTGCTAGGAGATTTAGATGAACTATTGGAAGATCTAGATGTTGAAGATGATGTAAATGATTTAGATGAACCATTTTCGGATGAAGGTAATTCAACATCAAATCAAAGTTGTGTACTTGGTTGAGTTTGCATTCAGATTTTATTTTTATCTCCCTTAGTTTCCAACTTCTATAGAATATTTTTTATCTATGTTGCACTCTTGCTTTATGTTTCACCAAAAATCACATCCCTCCTAACAATAAAATTTCCATTTGACAGAAGGTGATATCCCTTCGTTTCATCGGAATACCCAATCATTGTACACTTCACACTTCATGAATCAAGCTTACTTAGTTTTTCTTTTAGAAATAAGTCATAAAAAAGTGAACCAAAAACACTAAGTTGTTTGAATCAAAGTTTGAAACCAAACCATACTTCATATGGACTAATTCCATCCAAATAAGAAGTAGGAGATCTGTCCCATAAGTAGACTAATGTTAACACACTATCACTGCATTGTGTTACTTCCAGTTTGATGCAATTTCCTTCTCCCTCATGGGTTTTGGATGATGAATATGACCATGATGTTCGTTAACTATTCGATGGCTGGTCATTATCAGAAAATGTTCATAGATCTTATAGGGTTGTACGATAAATCCATTTTGTATGAGATTTTGTTTGAAATGCCTTATAGTAGTGACTTGTTTCTCTATGATTAGTATTGGTAATCCATATTCTCATTTTTATTTCAGTATGAAATAAACATAGTTTTTCTTCCTCCACCCATAGTGGTGGTAATACAATATCGAGTTTTAAGATTTGGACTTGTTAATTTAGTTTTCTAGTTGATTTTTAACTATAGAATTATTCTTGTACCGAACATTCATGATATTGGGTTTCTGTGTTTTTTTAACCTAAAGTTACACTATGAATACTCAGATATATTTATTTACATCCACTTTTGAGTCTTTCTCAATACTTATTACCAGTTCACTATAAGCATGTATTTTCATTCAGAACACTTAGCTAGCTAGTGTCAATTCAATAGACATAATTGTCGTGTTGACTGTTATATTTTCACTATTCACTACAATAGTTACTTTCAAGCATGGATTAACTAATTGAGTAATATCAGATATTTGGCCCTGCATCCAATTTTCATTGTAATAACATATATGCATATCAATTCGGTATTATCAAACTCTGAATATAGCACTATTTCTAGGTGCATAATTACTTCCATAGTACTCAACATGTATATATTTTAACCTAAAATTAAGGTTCCAAGCTTAGCTTTTTTATTTTTAATGACTCGAGAGTCTGAGGAAAAATAACCAAGTGATACTTCTAATTCTAGTTATTACTTTATAATTCACTACTAGAACACCAAACTCGTTTCTCAGTATTACTAGATAATTTTTCTTTAATATATACTAAAGGAAAATAATAATGGTAAAATCAAAACGTCCCAAAATAATTTGTCTCAGTAAGTATTACATTTCCCCGTAGATTACTTTCATACCTATGCTATCTCATTGGGAAAATATACTTGTACACCTATAAGTTGTGTTATTTTCAGGTTGAGGTAATTATCTCTAGCTATTTACTAGTCTAGAATGAAGGATTGTAATTATAGTTTAAATGGTTGAATACGATATATTTTCTTTGTGAGTTGCACTTAATTTTTTTCAACCTCTTCTTCTTATACACAACATGATAGCTGATTAATGTCTTAATTTTAAGCTTCATATTCTACACTCACAATATTACTAATGTTTCTCATCCACCTAAGAAATAAGAAAAACCATCAATTTTTAATTCTATATCTCCACATAAAAAATGCATGTAGCTAAAAATTTCTCAATACAAAAGAAAAATAACTGCAAAACAATGACAAGATCTAAAAGAAAATAATATATCCTACAAATCATCAGCCAAATTCTGAAATTCTATACATTACCCAAAAGAATCAAAACCAATAAGTATACCCTTGTGCAATTACCAACCTATTCATAACCAAATACAATCTTTCCACAATTCACCATCTTCTTTCACTTCAAGAATCAATTCTGCAGATCTCCGAGTGAATATGGTCTGCCACAGGCACGAGAAAAACTACTCCACATGAAAGGCGTCCCCTTGAAGCCCAAAAAAATTTGATAACAATGTAGGTTTTAATCCTATATAGGAATTACTGCAAATAAATTCTTAAAACCGAAAATATACGATGGCATGAACATAAAATAAATATACATAGATATTTTCCCCTTCATCCCAAAACCAAAACTACTAGATTTATTTTTCATTATATTCCTTTCAATGTTACAATACATATATATACCTACTGAAGCATTCATAAATCGAAATCCACTAACCCTAGATTAGAACATAAGCACGTTCCCTTGAATGGATCTAAAACATACCATGGGTAGAATACCATCATGCCCAAAACCATCTCAAAATACCATGCAAAAAACCATGGGTAGGTTTGATCAATCGCTTTCGGTATCCCCCTAATCATTAGGTCCACACAACTATTATTTGGTTCGAATAAAAAAAAATTATTAGGGCGCTCCCGAGGATCCCTTATAGGGGGGACTACCAACCCCCCATTAGCGCATTGAACTAGTGATGGAAAGATTAGAACACACACTCAACAATTTCTGTCAAATCATTACTTTGGAGGGAAAATTGTGACAAAGGTCCACTCTTTATAGAAATTATTTTAATGAGGGTCCAAATAGGGCTACATACGAATTCTAGGGCATTCACTAATGTAGTAGTTCATCTCCTCAAGCCATATTTATGATCATAATGGAAATTTGAATCCACGCATCAGATTTACCAGTGGTATTTAACCATGTTATTTTCCCATGGTATTGAAGGCATGAATAATTCTATTAATAATGAGCCTCCCCTCCTCTCTTAGCATTGATGGTTCATCGATCTTAACCCCCAATATCATGATCAAATTAAGATAACCTCATCCTTATGGGGCTTCAAGAGTAAGTTTTGGCTAAAGTGAGGACTAAGTCCTATGACATGGTGTTGTGTAACTCTTTATAATAGGTTTTATAATATTGGGCTTAATATTATGGCTTAATATTGAATTTAATATTACGTTTTAAAAAGTTTGGTTTAATATAAGGGTTTACAATATTCACTTTAACATTGAGGTTATAATATTGAATTTAATATTAAGGTTTAATATTGAGTTTAATTTTAGGTTTTTTAATATTTGGTTTAATCTGAGGATCTATAATATTTGGTTTAATATTGTAATGTTGAAAGTGTACATAAATCTATAGAATGTCGTATTGTGACAAACATTGCTACAATGTAACAATAAATTTGGCATTGTTACATTATAATGCAATTTATTCACTATTGAGGTTTAAAATTGGGTTTATAATAATGGGTTTAATATTAATCTTTATAATATTTAGTTTGACATTAGATTTTAATATTGATTTTACGATGTTGTGTTTACTATAGGGTTTGAATGTTGATTTAAACATACTCATTTAGTTGAATACTTAAATCACCATTGCTTATATTAATTTCATGTACTAAAACCTCTTATATTATAATTATATACTAATTAATATAAATGTTATAATATTAATATAATGAGGAGTTGTCTTTAATACTAATTTTTGAAGTTTCTCTTGGATTTTCACGTGGGAATTCAACCGAGAAATTTGAGGTGAAATATTGATTTTTGTTACTTTAAACTCATTTTTTTGATTTCATATATGGATTCACCACCATGAAAAACCCTTATATGCACAATATTTATTAATGTTTTTGTGGCAGTTGCCATCATAATAGAAAGTGGTATCCATCTATGTTATTTAACCATGGTATTCACCCAAGGTATTTACCCATGGTATTCACCCATGGTATTTACCCATGGTATTGAAACCATAATGAATATTATAAATAATGATCATCTTAGATCCCCCAAAACACGATCAATTTAGCATAAGACCATGCTTATTACGATTGGGAAGTAACTTCGGGCTAGGGTAAGGACTAATTCCAAGTGTTATCAAACTCTTCAAGCATCCAAACATAATTTTGGGCTTAGTGGATTTCTTTTATAATCTTGTTTGAAAACAAGGTCCAATAGATTAAGGTTTGTAGCACACTAGGCCTATTTTTCTATCAATAACACCGACAAGGTAGTTTCAAGATACAAAAGGTTTGAAACATGGTGGAATGTGTTATTCATCAGTAATTTTTTCCTGTTTAGATGACTAAATGCTTTGTTCAAGATTTCTAGAAACAGAATTCAAGAATCATGTGAGTTCTAGAAATCCCCTCAAAGAGAATTTTTTTTTCACTATCCCACCTCCTTGTCAAAGCATGGCCAATCTATCACCCAGACAAGACAAAATCTTGGACTTATTTCCCAAAATTTCACTATGTTCGGTACCTCTTCCTATAACACTATGTCTCTATTTGCCTAAACCCTCTATTTTGCATACCTTATTTCGCCATGTAAACCAAACTTTTCTTCTACTCACCAAATGCCTCAAGCAATGGTGATTTCAAAACTCCCTGTCTAAAAGCTCTGTGAAGTAAAACAAGGTTTTCTAGTTGTCTAAGATGGTAGTGCATTATAGAGTGTCAAAAACCCTGTCTCCTCATCCAAAACCCGTTTCAAGTTTTCAGTCAAAAACCTATTCCAAGGACATTACCATAAATCAAATAGGGTCACCTAGGTTATGCAATATCATGGTTCTAAATGCACTATTTCCACAAGTATTCAAAGGTGAATTCAAGAGAATACAAGGATGAGGCTTGTCATTATCCAAAGAACATCAAAAGACCTTCAAAGGTATCCTTTTGATCAAGCAGTAAGCCTGCAAAGGGGCAATTTACCATGTCAAAGCATTTCTGCAGGAATGTTTTTATAAATGGTCAACAGCAGAAATAGAGGAAACGAAGGAGACCTAAAAAAGCTTATAAAGGCATCCACAGCTGGTAGCAAGATATAAACAGGCTTAAATTTTACATGGAAGAACATGATCTCATCAGGGAATGTTATGAAGTGTTGCCCATCAAAAGGTCCATGCAGGTCATAAAAGATATTGGCACATAAGAAACACTATACCTCAAATAAAAAATATCATTTAAAACTTGTTTAGCTTCAAGCATGAAACTTGTAGATGGACAACTACCATTTTCTTGCATTCCTGCAAAGAATACCAAAAGACATCAGATTAGTCATGAGGTAAGGTAAAGTAATGAGAGGCATCATCATAAGAGGAGCATTCACAACCAAGAAGAAAGCAACAAGGTATGTGTTTTATGGAAATCAAGTTTCATGACTATTTTGACCAAGAAATAGAGAAATGCTAAGGTTACAAAGGCAAAGAACACCTAAAAACCCTTCAAAATATCATTGAAGGATTTAGACATAAAAAATTAAGTTTGATAAGTGTCTCTTTGACAACTCAAAAGATAAGACTATTTGTTTTTCTGAAGTATCCCAAAAAACTCAGAAGCTTGGGAAGATAGACAAAGATGGTCAAAGTAGTGACCAAGAAACCTCCTTCATCACAACAGATGGTTTCAAGGTTTTCCCAGCTACCTTAAATGGCTTGGAAGACAAACACTCTACCCTACAAGGGCAAAAGAAAGAATTTGTTCAAATATAGAAATATCAGTCAAAGGAAAAGTGGCTAGTATGACAAAGTTTGATGTGTATAATTCATAAATGTTGGGTATGTGTTATATGTGTTGTATGTGTTATGGGCTAAGAGGGGGGGCGATAGCCCCACCTTTGCACTGGACGGTCTGCGCCCATGTTTTTGTGCATGTTTTTGGGGTACGATGGTTTTCGGCCCTTGGTATTTTGTAGATTCGGTCAAGGGAACTATAGTTATGATCTAATCCAGGGTTAATGGATTAGAGTTTATGTATGCTTTGGCATGTATATATATGTGTTGTAACATTAAAAGGAATATAATGAAATATCAAGCTGGTCAACCTGATTTGGGATCCACGGGAAAATCTCTGTGTTTATCTGTTTTATGTTTTATGCTCTCGCTATTGTTTATTTTCTGTTATAAGATTCATGTGTAGATACTTTCTGTTCAGGGTTAAAACCTACAATAAACACCATAAATAGGTTTGCTGTTTGAAAATTTTTAAAGCCATTGGTTAAAAATTGGTTGAAGGGTTGTATTAGCACAAGAGAGACATCAAAAGCATTCCCAACACAGAGAGGAAACTTGTTTTGCCAAAACATCAACTATAGGACCAAAAAAGGCCAAAAACACAGTGAGAAAAAGCAAAAAAACAAAGAACATTACAAAAGTGGGTTTTGACTTCAAATTTATTTTCAAAAGGGCTATAAAGGCCTTTTGGGTATTCCCTACACACCATTTGTCATCTTCAAGCCAAAGGAAGCTGTTGAGAGAAGGTTTTGAAAGTTTTTGAGCAAAACGGTCAAAATCTCCAGGTGTTACGTATCGAGACTATCGCTATGCACAAGATGGGTGGTCTCAGTGTTATTTAACACTGCGCTATGCACCTAGGTCGGTGTTACACACAGGCACAACAGAGTGTCTACAAACAGCCTGCTATGCACCTGCACTATGCTCCTGAAGCCCGACTGTCCTGTCTCCTACCTGTTACGCAACGGTCTATGCTCTTGAAGCCCGACTGGCCCATATCGTGCCTGTTACATACGAGCGCTACGCACTGGTGCTATGCATAGGTGCTACGAATCGGTGTTACGCACAGACAAAGTTTGTCTAAAATTGCTAAAAGGAGTCACTATTTCGGTTTTTCACCTTCAAATATTCTACAAAAGTCAAGACACAAGGTTGGTGATTTGTTTTCTTGCCTCCCAGGATTTCATTTTCCTAAGAAAATTCATATTTAAAGGATTAATTAAACCAAACCCTAGGCTGCATAAAAATTAGTTTTTACCTTTGGTTAGGGTTTTGAAGGAGAAATTTGTTATATGTGCCAGAGGAGGCTGGGTGACATCAAACAAACCTAAAAACACTAAGTGCACTCCTAGAGAATTTCATCTTGGCCCTCATTTGTAAAATTCTCCCATCACCTCACTCATTGCAGCCTTTTGATGTAAAAAATAAAATCTAAAAGTCTTGTTGTGCTAAAACCAACCACTATGTCTGAAGGAGAAGTTCATACCAGCAGTGATGAAAGCCAAAGACCTTCCAAGAAAAAATATAAGGGCGGAAGGGCAAATAGGTTTGAACCCTTAGACACAGTTCAGATTACTTCCTCTCCCATGATCCTTTCATTATTTTAGAATGTTGGGTGTTATCATTTTTTTGAAAAGGTCAAGCAAGTCAAAAGCCACTTACACCTGACTAGATTGTTCATCCTTGGCTTACAAAATCACCGAGTTAGCCTAGTAGCAGTGGAGTTTGAGCTCTCATCTGAATCCATTTCTAAAGAAACAAGTATACAATACATTGGCGAGATATGGTTTAAACAAAAGAAGTTGGAGTTGAGCTATTATGAGCCCTACCTAAAACCAAGCTGTCAGCAAGGCTGCAAGTTTGCTTTTCCTTTTTCCCACTTGCTAGAGAGGTATGCCTTGCTAATGAAGCAAATTATCAGATATTTCACCTCTGAGGGGAGATACTCTAGGATTTACTAATATCACATAAGGTTACTAATGCACTTCACCAAAGTCAAAATATTGAACCTACCATACTACCTTTTCCAGAGCATTGACAAGATGGCCTCACTTGTCAAGAAAAGAAGCTATGACTGCCAAATGACAAGCCTTTTCCACCACTCCTTGATCAAAATGATTGTCTTACACCAGCTAGGACAACAAGGAATCCCTTACGAAGTATTCATCTCACATGGTGTGTTTACAAACCCCCAAGCCTTCATTCAGTAGTGTTAGGGTCCCATGATTTAGCTGATTGAAAAGCCAAATGACAGTGTAACATCAAACCAGTCTTTGGAGCCCAAGGACCTAGCTTTCCTGGACTCAGAGAGGGCTCTCTCTATTTGTGTAAGGGATATCTGTGTGCTTGCTTATTGTGTTCTTGATATTAGGCTAGTTATGAAGAAGGTTTTTAGTTTTGGTTTTTAGGTTGGGAGGGATGAACTGATCAAAGATTAAAATAGGTAAAAATATGTCGGATCATCTGGGCTATGGGGTCGAAAAGGTCCGAGAAAGCTTTCAGATGGTGATACAAGGTTGCTGAAGGGTCGATTTGATTCTAGGTAAAATGGATCTTTGGGAAAAATGGAGTGAGATGGACATTAAATTTGTAAATAACAGAGGATTTCAAGCATAAATAGTTTAATATCTAACATAAACATGGTAGGGCTAACCATTAATCATGAGAAATGTAACTATAAGCTGATAAATGCATATAAATAAACATTCAAGCCATGCATAGAGATATATGACTCTCTAACTTTAGGAAATGGCTATCAGACTTTGGGGAAATACATTTAAGACATACAAACAACTCAAATCACTATGAAGGAACGCCTAAACATAGTACTTCAAGCTATTGGGCACTTTGAAAACAAGACTTGCATAGTTTTAGGCAAAGGGCAAGATCAGTACAAGACCTCCTTGGTTCAACAAATGACAACCTAATCAATCAAAGAAAGGTTTCATAGGTGGAGCTATGGCTAGCCATGAGTAGGCAAGGCATACCATAAATCATACTTAGCATGCATAAAACCATAAATGAAACAAGCAAACAATATTCTTCAGTTATCAAAGAGCAATCAAGGATTCTTTAATATGACTAAGAATGAAGAAAACATAGAAGCTATAAAGAAATAGGAAATTTGAGGTGCCTCCAAGGGCATGTCTCAAATATATTCTCTACTGCCTTATAGCAAGAAAGAACATGGAATTATGAATGAAAACTAACAAATAAAACAGAGAGAGAGACACTATACCATTCTACCAAGTCATGGAATCCAACAACAATCCTCTTTCATCATCCAAAAACATCCAAGAAACTATCCAAAAGCATGAGACAAGTGTTTCTTCTAAAGATTATATGACCATATATTACTTCTATTCATCAAGGTCAGCCTTGTTTACAATGAGAGCCTTTGGAATATATAGACCAAAGTGAGGAAAACCTCTTAGTTCAACTTGCAATCTCATTGGCCTATCCAAAATATCTGATTTTGTCTTTGAGGCTTTACAAATCCCAAGGCAAAAAATATCTAATAAAATATCTCAAAAATGTTAAAAAGGGAAATATATTGACTTTTGATAACTTATCATGTACAAAAATAGCTAAACACACATGAAGAAAGTCACTTTTGAAAGGTTCAATTTTTACAAAAATACTCAAGAAATACATCAGCAGAAAGTCCCCTGACTTGCAGGCAACTTTTGAAGGCCTTCCCGATATCAAAACGAGGCCTATGATAGCTCGTTGGAAAAATATGTGTGTCTACTTTCCAAAAATTCCTATTTTTCTCCAAACTGACCAATGGAATTCCTCCAAAAATAGATCTGTGGGTAAAAACCCAAAAAAATAAGCCTTGCTGATAAACGGGGCAAAGTGTAGAAAAAGCGAGTGTTTTTCACCATTTTGGGGGAGCAAATGATCTTCAATTGATCTAAAAATCCCTGAGTATATGCCCATGAAATTATGGCATCCAATGATACCATTTTCATATTTTTAGGATGCCTCAAACTGAAATGGCGATGCCCATGAGTTTTTAGCCAAAAACCTAAAAAATTACAAAAAACCAAAATTTGTCGAATCTTGCCCAAATTTGGCGAGAAAGACCCTCAAGGGTTTTCAGAAACATGATGTGAAGATGAGGCCAAAGTTTTGAGCTTTTAGGTGTCTTTCCTCAATTTTGGTGTCGGGCGCTTCCTTTTAGCCTCCTTGAGTTTTTCCTGAGTGGCTTTTAATTTCCGCTGGGCAAACTGATTGAGTTTCTTATAATGCTCGGTCATCCTCCGTTGAAGGTCCAAGTCTCTATTTGCCTTCTCCAATTTCTTCTCCAAATGATCATTAACCCTCTCAAGCCATGCTTCCCAATTTTTCTCTATCTCTTGTGCGAACAATGTAGTGAGAGGGGTAGATTGGAGAAGGGCAGCTTCCTCTTCCTTTTGTTTTTCAAGGGCTTTTTTGAGCCCCATGGTTCTTGGCCTCTTCCTCTTGGGCTGTTCTTCATATTCGCTCTCATCGAACTCACCCATGAGTTCTTCCAATCTTACTTGTGCTTTGGAGGCCTCTTTTTTGTATTTTATGGCCCGTGTCTCATATACCGCCATATGGACACTCATCTGTTTGTTTTGGATTTGCAAAAAGTGATTGAAGTTTCTAGCCGTCTCAAGATCAGTCCTCAAAGCATCAATTTGGTTTTCTCTATTGATTAAGAGAGTCTCAAGGATTCAGGCTTCATTGTCGCCATCATCACTTTGAATTTGAATTATTTCGAAGTCCCTCTCCTTTTCATGGCTGCTCTCTTCTTTCTCCTTTCCTTTTCTTTGGGTGGCTCTTTTAGTATTCCTCCTCTTTGGAAATTCGACAATGGCCTTCATGGGAAATTTTCCCTTGCTACAGAGGGCCCTAGTAACATTTAGAATTACAAATTTAGGCACCCTTTTCCTTAATGTCCGGGGCTTGGCCACTTTTGGAGAGGAGAGCATGGCCCCTTTTCTAGGAGAGGAAGCTAGCACATGCTCTAATGGATCTTTGATCTTGTCACTTTGCTCATCATTCTTGCCACTGTCTTGGATTTCTTCATGGATGCCTTGACTGTCCTTTTGCACTTCTTTTTGAGGGCTTTCCTCCTCACTGTCTTGCACCTGTTCATCATGCTACCCTTCTTCTTCATGAGGCTGATATTCTTAATCATGAGGTTGTTGTTCTTTTTCATGAGGTTGCTGTTCATCATCATGTGGCTGCCTCTGTTCATCATGCTACACCTGATTATGTTGCTCATCATCATCTTCCTCTTTATCATGCCCTTCTTCCCCTTGCTACTTTGCCTCACTGTGATGCTGCTCATCATCATCTTCCTCATCATCTCCTTGCTGCCCTATTTCATCATGATGCTGCTCATCATCATCTTCCTCCTCTTGCTCATGCTTTTCTTCCTCATCATGCTTTTTTTCTTGTTCAATGGGAAATTTGAGCTTCTTGGGAATAGGCTTGCTTGAAGAAGACGAAGGATGGTGAGTGGAATGTGAAGGAGATGTATGAAATGAAGGGACAGTGGTGAAATCCGAATTGTGATGAAAGTTTCCCAAGAGACTTCCTTCTTCTCAAGCTGATGAAGAATGATAACCTTGATGATGGAGTGATGGAAGAGGCAGGCTGTCTGCTGAGAAGAAGGCTTTTTCTAAATAGTGGAAGCCATTTTCTCAATACTTCTTTGTAGGAAGAAAGGGATATTTAACAATTTGGCCCTCGTGAAATGCATGAGCAATCGGATATGATAGGCATAGACTCGGGAGAATCTTCCCTCGCAAGTGAAGTATTTCATGATTATCTTCATGAGGGGGGCGTAGCTAGTCAATAGATATGAGAAGGGAAAAATGGATGGACATGAATCTCTATGCTCAGGCTTTAGAAAAGGCTTGTATTGTTCTGAGTCCAGGTGGATTTGTTTAAACCATTTCTCCCTGACATAAGGGATTTTGGTGGCCTTGGAAATGGATCTTGGAGAGAATTTGAAATCTAGGCTTGCCAGCTGAAAATGCTTCTCTTGAAATCTCAAAGCACAAAGATGTGTCAAAGGGGAATAGCTTTTCACCTCCTGCACTCTTTGACAAAATTTTAGACACCCAACCTCATGGAAGTTAAACAAGACTGATGGATGAGCATTTACCTCTTCAGTGGAAATAGGCTCAAACCTCTTACGAAGGCCACTCCTACTGTCTTGCCTGGAAGGCATTTTCTTTTGAATGTTCTTTGCAAAACCAAGCTGTCTCAAATGGCCTTTGGAATATTTTTCTCAAGCACACCTCTACCCTCCTTGTTAGTCACTGTTTGCCTTCTTTGATACCAATCAACAAATATTTGTCAAAATGAGACAAACTCAGTCTTATCACTGTTTTTGGGCCAAGTCTTTTGAAAAGAGATGTTTGTGGTTTGTTATTTGAACAAGGATACTTTGTGTTTTGAGAAAAACAAAACAGCCTTGTATTTAGACAAAAACAAAATCACCCTTCCCCAAACAACACTCTTCTACTATTCATTGTTTTTACAGAGGTAGACAAAACACCCTCAACTGACTTTGCAAAATCTCTCACCACACTCTGTTTTATGGGACAATGGAGGCAGCACTAGTTTGCTATTTCATAACACAGACAAAACATTTTACAATGTTCAAACTTCCACCTTATAAACAATGTTTTTTCTTAGATTTTGTAGACAGGCGTTAATTTTGTTTTTCACCACTGCTAGGACACCTTTAGCAACTATAGGCTCTCTGCTCAACACAGGAAGAAGAACATCTTTCTAGACTGACTTTGGGACCTTCAAAAACTACTTTTTCTTCTTTGAACAATGGTAGATGCATAGAGTTGCTGTCTTATATCACAAAAAAGGAAGTTCTATCCATATACCCGGCCTTCATATTTTAGAACCATACTCCTTCAGTATCACTGTTTTTTAAAATCAATAAGGGCTCTTAAAACCATTTCATCACTCCCCTCTATCACTTCAAATGGTTTGTGTCATTAGTACAAGGTTTATCACTTTGTTTGAAGGAAATTTCAGGCTTTTGAAACTGATGCAAACACACCACCTTTCACTATACTAATCTTGGGCAATCATAGCAACAAAAACCTTGGATTTTTCTCAAACAACTTACTCTCCAACCATTGTTTTAGTCTTGAAAAACATGGCATCAATCACCCTTTAGAAATTCAACTGCACCAAGGGGCAATAATAAAAATACCTTGCAGATGGCTTATGGTCCTTGCTTGATGAGTTGGGCAGCTTCAAAGATGCTTTTCAAGGCCTTTATGATTGAGCGACCCGTTCAGATGGAAGAGCGTCGCGCTGTGTAGAGGAGTCGGGTCGACCTTTGGGCAAAGGTGACCGCACGCACAGGTGTGCTACGCCATAGTGTAAAGCCTTTGTAAATTTTCGTATGAATGCGCCACGCGCTTTTCTAGGCACGCTGCGCAAGCTTTAAGCCTCAAAACTCTAAAAATTTCTAGAATCTCCTTGTTTCAGTCAGAGAGCAGCCATGGGGATGTTGCTTGGTCACTTTGAATTTTTCATATGAGAGCTTTGCAACGGTTCTTTATCCTCTAAAAGTCGAAAAACCCTTTGAATTTGACTTGAGAGGGTTTGAACACCCTTTTTTTTTTTAAAATTCCTTTTTTATAATGCAAATCAAATGACTTTGAAAACGCCAAAGGGGCCCATATTCAATTAATGTTTATAATAAAGTGATGTGAATGCTATTTGGATAGTTTTTGATAGATATGACCCTTCCCAATGTGAATAATTCATCCCAAGGCTAAACTCCTTTTCACTGTTTGCCTATTAAGGGAGGAAACTTGTTTCCTTTGTTCATATCTGTCCCTTCCAAGAAAAATTGCTCAAAACCATGTTGATGATTATAGATGCATGCTTTGCATGATATTCCTCTTTGACTGTGGTTGAAAACTCTGTTTCGTTCACCTAGGTTTTACCATCATTTTTTTTATCAAAACGAACTCCTTTGAAAACCTCTCCTACAATCAAATGCAACAGAAATGTATTTTACATGTTTTCACAAGGAAATACCCTTTGTTTGTGACAGTGGCATGCTTCATTTGCTTTGAGTGTTGTCTGCGAACTTAAAACATTTGGCATATACTTTTTCACACCTACTGTCTCCGTGTTGTTTATTTTCAAAGTCTCCTTGAGAAACAAGGCATAGATCACCTTGTTGTCCATTTTGATGAGTTTTTGAAAAAATGATCTTCATGAACAGGAAGAGCAAACCTTTTTGAACATCAACATCACTCCTTGGCTTATGTTTAACCCATCTCCCCACTCATAAACCTTGAATGGATTTCCACTAATTTCAACTCTGTTTGTTATAGGAAAACAATGGCTAGATCTCATGCCTATTGATCAAGGAGAGGGATCTTTGGAAACTCTTAATGAAATTACATATCTCAGCAGGGTTTGTTCATTTTGGCTCTGGACTGCTTTTGAAGGAGATCTCTGATAGGAGACAAGTCAGCCTCTGTGATTATTACAGTACCAATGCTTTCCCTCTGTTTTTAACACCATTTCTCTATCCATAAGCCTTCAGTTGCTTTCATACTGCACTTAAAACCCACTTTTCAATTAGTGAAACCTATAGTCAATATTTGAAACACCACTGCTATGTTACTGGTCTTCATCTACTGGAGACAAGGTTTTAAACAAGTTCTTCAGGAAGTTTGCAATCATTGTTAGCTTTGTGCCCTTAACTGAATTCATACCTCTGTTCCTGGTCCTCTTCTTGTAAAATGAAGGAGGTTTTTAACCAATGATCTGACCATCTACTCATGTATGGAGGAGGTTTTCTCAGTCCTTCAACCCTTTGCTCATGTATGGAGGAGGTTTTCTCAGTGATGCCATTTCATCTACTTTCAAACAGTGTTATTTTTCCTTTCACTGCCTATTCATGCTTAAGCAAATAAAAGTGACAAATTGACAACATGCCATGAAAGGCATGTCTCTGAGACATATAATCCTGTTGTTAGAATTCCCTTATGCATCTTTAGACAATCAGAGGCAGCCTGGCTGATATCTGTTATTCATAAATCACTAACCTTTGGACTGTGTTTGCAGGAGCTTATTGAGAAAACTCTCTATTCAGTACTTGCATCCCAGGCTCAAAACCACATAAGAAGCAATTATCTTCTCATGTTGAGTTTAATAATGTCTTCTGGAACACTAGTATACTTCTATTCTTTGACAAAGACATTGAAACACTTGTACATCTATCTAATATCAGCTTGACCTGTGGCATATCTATTGCTGAGACTTCAAGGCTTGTTAGTGGCGCGACTTAAGGGTGTAACCAAACTTTATTTGCAGAATAGGAAGGTCTTCTAGGACTAGTTGATAATAGATAGAGGTTCTTTTGGCTTTAGGATAGTTTTCCAAGGGAAAAATGCCTAAAGCGCCACTACCTAACTTAGGGGAGACTTTTTGGACAGATTTGGAGTATTCTCTTTGGGGCTGATGGACAAGTTTGTATGGCTGAGGCTAGATAGGGCTTGACAATGAGGCTTTCTCTTGTCATGGGCTGATTGAAAAGGTTAGGAGGGAAAAATTGTTTATGGTTGTTTTCTAGCTGGAAAATTTGAAAAATTTGAGATCAGCTGCTAGAAAAATTGGCTTTAAAAACTAGTCATCATCAATAGGTGAAAAATATTGATGACTAACAGTGGCTCCATTTAGGGAGGGTAGCTCCTTTTTAGGAGGTGTTCAGAATTTCAGATCTCGGTTCTTTGAAGACGAGTTCCTTTATCCATTGGCGCAAATTTCTTTCTTCCTTGATGCTATTTCTAAAAATTGACAGCATGATTAGCGTCAACGATATTTTTACCTACCCCACTATATTTCCTAAGATTTTTTCTTCTTTTGGGTGCATTTGGATTGGAAACCCTTTGACATAGTATTTTTGAAAAATGACATTGTCTAGTTCTACACTTATATCCGCCGGGAGTTCAGATTAAGCTGATGAAATCCTTTTTTTTCTCTACCTATGCTAGATCGACTATCAAGGTTAAGTTGTTTGACAGGATTTTATTCTCTAATCTAAAACATGAAATTGAAAAATGACCAAATCAAGATTAGATGGTCTGATTTGTCATGTACATGTGGCATGAAAGACAAGATGCACACAAATATTATTTTTCATAAAATGAAATCTAGAAAAACAAGGCTAGGATACACAATTTGTTTTTCATCCCTGCTTTCCTCTTTGGTTCTGTTTTGAGCATGTGGAACTAGTATCTTTTCCTAATCTACTCTCTTTGATAAGTCAAGCTTACACAATGTTGACTATATTTTCCTCTCACTAACTTATCAACAAATAAATTTAAAACATGTCCAGTTATGATTAGGCTAGATAACTAAACAAGACATTCGAGCACTAGTAGCAGCATTTAGACTTGCGCGCTTTCAGAATAACTATTTTTTGGAACATGGGGCTTTCTTTCTATTTTTCAAACCGCCCTCTTTTTCTGTTTTTCTATTGTCTTTTGAATTTTCTGTTTTTTGATTATTTTTCAAACAATGGTATATACAATGATTGAAAATGTTTTAAAATTTGAGCTCTTGACAAAAATAATGCTTTAATGCCCTACCATTCATAGGACCTCCAAAATTTTCAATCCCATCAAGTTCTTGCAAGAAAAAGGCATTGTTTCCACTAACTGAGCTGATGATGAAAGGCCCCTTCCATAAGTTTTCAAACTTGCCATGTTTACCTTTGTCTTCTCTTCTAGAATCCCATTTTAACACTTTGTCCCCAATCTGAAAATCATTTTCCTTGGTCATCTGTAAAAAATCTATTTTATTTTGTCTTGCGCTAACTAAGCCTTTTGGTAAACTTCTTCTCTTGTTTGTTGTAAATGGATAGTTTGATTTACCCTCCTTTGCATGTCATTTTTTCTTGCAATAACTTCATTATTAGAACCCCTAAGGATGTTGGGAAAATGGCATCTATGCCATACACTAGTTGGTAGGGAGACATATCGATTGATTTTTTGTTGGTCAGTCTATTAGCCCATAGTGCATGTACTAGTTTTCCATGCCATGCCTTTTGATTTTGTTCCAGAAGTTTCATGATGATGTTGACTAGGATTTTGTTAGAGGACTCAGCTAAACCATTACCTTGAGGGTAATAAGCTGTGGAATGTCCTAATGAAATTTGATATTTGTAACATAAGTCAACCATTCTTTTGGAGGAAAAGGTAGCAGCATTATCTGTAATGATGTTTCTAGGACAGCCAAATCTAGATAGGATATTGGTTTCTAGGAACTCAATGATGACTGAATTGGTGGCGTTCCTAGAAGGTATGGCTTCTATCCATTTGGTAAAGTAATCAATGGCTGTAAGGATCTAGTGATGTTGAGCGGATGAGGAAGGGTGAATTTCCCCTATAAAATCTAGACCCCATTGTTGGAAGGGTCCTTCGAATATGATGGGGTGTAAGGGCAAAGGTAAAATCTTTTTCTTGCCATAAAAAATTTGACACTTATGGCATGTCATAACTAGCTTGTGAGTGTCAGGAAATAAGGTAGGCCAATAATAACCAGCTCTAAGGATTTTTTTCGCTATGGTTTTCCAGTAGAGATGACCTCCACATTCTCCTTCATGCATTTCGTGCATAATTTTCTCTGCATCAGACTCAAGCAAACATTTAAGATGCATACCAGTGGGATTTTTTCAATACAGAACTCCATCTATAATTCAAAAATTTAAATACTTTTGTTTAAGAAATCTTGCTTTTGTCTTTGATAAAGTTTGAGGAGAATTTAGATAAAATAATACATAAAGAATATCTGCATACCAAGGTGAATTTAAAAACACTTGTTCAACATGAGGGGTTGTGCATTCTTCCTGTTCTTCTAAGGCATCAACAAAATTTATATCTAATGCTTGGAGATTAATTTCAGCCATTAGTCTTGCAAGTCCTTGTCCTTTAACCAGTTTGGTGGGTCGGATTTCTAAGTCATATTCTAAGATGATAGCGATCCGTTTCCCCCTCTTACCATCGGGATCTTGGTTTAATATATCTTTGATGACGGTATTAGGAACAAAAGCAATGATATGGGAATGCAAGATGTAAACTCAGAACTCTTTCAATGCTTTTACCAATGCGAATGCTTGTTTTTCCATGATGTTACATTTCAAGGGAGCATCTCTCAGGGATTTTCTAAAAAAGGTGATGGGTTGTTCTTGCCCTGCTGCGTTCTTTTGCAACAACACATCAGCTATTGTGTGTTATGAGGAAAATGAAAAAATGTAAAAATATTTGGTAAAGTCAGGACTTATCAGTACCGGCGTTTCAGTTAGGGCTTTTTTAACTAATTCGAAATATTTTTTGGCTTCTGTAGTCCATTTCACCCTGACCTCTCTTTTCAACATGTTTTTGATATCTCTTAGAAGTTCGACAAGATTTGGGATGAATCTTCTTAAGAAATTAATCTTTCCGATAAAGGATTGCAGCTCTTTTATGTTTTTGGGGTGAATTATTTGTGATATACCTTCAATTATGTGGGGGTCTATTTTTATTCCCTCTTCCGAAATGATGTGACCTAGGATTTTTCCTTCTTCAATACTGAAAAGTGTTTTCTTGGGGTTTAGCGATAAACCATATTTTCTACATTTGTTAAAAACCTTTCTTAAGTGAATTAGGTGCTCTTCATCTGATTTGGAATATATTGTAATATCGTCGAGATATATGACTATGAAATAACCTATGTCTTCTGAGAAGGCTATGTCCATGGCTCTTTGGAATGTGGCACCAACATTCATCAATCCAAAAGGCATTTTAACGTACATGAAAGTGCCCCAAGTCATGGTGAAAGTTGTTTTGTGTTGATCAGTGGGGTAAACCAGTACTTGGTTGTAACCAGAAAAACCATCAAGTAATGAGATCCTTTTAGCATCTACTACCTTCTTAGGTATGTGGTCCATTTTGGGCAATGGATAGTTGTCCTTTAAACAGGCTCTATTTAGGTTTTAGAAATCAATACAAAGTCTGATTTCACCAGTTTTTTTTTCTAACTGATACTAGATTTGAAACGCACTCAGAGTACCTGAGGGACACTATTATCCCAGCATCATACATCTTTTTTATTTCTTTTTAAACCAACGGTAGTGCGACTGGGTTTATTCTTCTTAATTTTTGTTTGAAAGGCTTCTGGTTTTCTTTGAGGGGAATCTTATGTTGAATGATGCTTGTGTCGTATGATTTCAAATCTTGGTATCCCCATGCGAACACATCTTTAAATTCTTTAAACAACTTGATGTATTCCTATTTTATGTGAGGAGGGAGGGTTTTGGATTGTTTGATCTTTCTGGGTTCTTCTATGCTTCCTATTTTATATTCCTCTATGTCGACCTCAGTAGATTCCATTTTTGGCTTTTTGGCCACATCATTAAAATCAAACAATTCTTCTAAAGGTGCAAGCCCTCTGGGTATGGTGTCATTTTCAAAGTGTAAGACTTCAAGTTCTCTTTTATCTATGTCCTCTCCTATCTCAGTTTCATATCAATGATTTACCAAGTTTACATTTGTCGAAGAAGGTAAATCTGGCTCTTGATCTTGATTTTGGCTGAGATTCCTTTCTCCATTTTCTAAGTCTATTTTGGTCACTTCAAATTCATTCCTAGATTGTAAAAAATCATCAATTTGATCGTCAGCTTTGATTATTTTCCAATTTTCAATATTTTCTGGTATTGTAGGGTGATGTTTGACCTGACTACTGTATTGCTCATTTAGACATGGTATTTGGCCATTGCTTGCAGCAAAGGCGAGCTCATTGGCTAGGCTATTTTGAACCCTAGGAATATAAGTGAGTTCATATTTTTCGAAGGTTTTGAGGATGTCCAAAGCTGCATTTATGTATTCTCTTAGTCTTTGGTTTTTTGCCAAATATTCACCTTTGACTTGCCTAATTACAAGTTCTGAATCTCCCTGGGCTGATATCTTCTTAGCGCTTAAGTCCTTAAGTATATGTAGACCAAGGAGAAGGGCCTCATATTCCACAATGTTAATAATACATTAGAATGATAATCTGAAAGAATGACCTTCATTAATATTGTGTATCCATATGCCGGCCCCCGAACCAGTTTTTCCACAAGAACCGTCAAAGCTTATACTCCAAAGAGCTTCTTTTTCATACATGATACTAAGTTGTTTTTCAGGTTTTTTGGAGCTTTGGTCATCCGTTTCTTCATTTAGTAATGGGAAATGTGGCTTTGATGGTTTGAAATCCTCTTCATTTTCTTTTATCTGCTTATTTATATCACTTTCATTGTATAAGATAAAAGAATCTAAATTGGAATGAATGGAATAAATGGGAGTGTTGTTTGGCTTATCCCGGTTGCTAACCATGTATTTCATTTGAGTTTCTCGGTATAATTTCCTATTCTGGTTGGAAACTGGGATGGTAGCAAATGACATATCCATTTGAAGGCTACCTTTTGTTTTGGCAGCCCATGCCCTTGATAGTAGCATTCCATACTTAGGAGTAATATTAGCCACTACTACGTCCATGACTAGGTTTTTTTCCAGTAGTTGTGTTAAAGAAAAACACAGGTTCTTTATTAAACCTAAGCATTTGACCCAAATTGAATCAAAGGAGTACAGGTCTTTGTAAGGTTGAGTTACCTCTAGACCTAGGTTTTCCATGATTGCTTTAGGCATGAGGTTATGGGAGGCACCAGAATCTAACATGGCATTATGTAATATCTTGTCCTGTATGTTCAAACTTACATAGAAAGGAGATATAGTTCCCTCTTGGTATTCACCTTCTATTTTGGGACCGAACAAGAGCTTGGGTTTGTCATCAGTTAGATTTAAAGTATCTAAATCATTTCCTATATCAAAAACTTTGAAGATTTGGGATCTATACCTATATATAGTTATTAGTTCAGTAAGGGGTATGGTTATTTTTATTTTGGAAACTTCCCCTTCAAAACTAAAAGGAGTTTGTTTGGACAGACTTGTTTCAGATTTCTCGGACATGACTTTATCTATGTTCTTAATTTGCTGACTCTGGTTCGAGACTTTGTTCAACACAGCCATCTCGGGAATCTTTGTGGAAGTACTAGGAGCATCTGAACCAAGATTTTTTTGAATAGCTTTATGTTTTTTTTGGTCAGTTTTTTTGACCATGATTTTGTTGATATCCACTGCTTTTTTAAGGATGGTATCAGGGGTTTTAGTAGTGTTTGGGCTACTTTTCTTGGATTTTTCTTGGTTTTTTCTGCTTCTAAGGTCATACTACCTATGTGCTTCTATTATGGCATTCTGAAAACCTATGGCAGGATCTTTGGGATCTTCATAGTTGGTTTCATCTTGATCAGAGAGAAGAATGCTTGTTTTTCTTTTGTGAGGTAAACCTCACTCTCGTTATCAGAACCTAATAGATTCAAATGAATTTCATCAATGGGTTCTGTATCCCTCTCATCCTCATCAACATAATTTTCACTAAAGGATGGCCTGATTTGTTGGTCATTTTCCCTTGGTTTATTTTGAGACTGGTCTCTTCTAAAGTTTTGGTTCCGGCTCCTGTTTTGAGGGTTTGGCTGGTTCTCCTTGAGAGGTGTTTTTTCACTCATTTTTTCCCACATCTTTGTTATGGATTTGACCAAACCATCTATTCTAGGATCTGAGGAATATATCGAAGGGGCAATTTCGTCATGATATGTGACTCCCTTTTCTGCTCTTATCCTAGCTCTCTTTTTCAGCTAAGTTGGCTTCTACATTTATAGCCACTCTTTGCATTTCCTCTAAGGTAGGAGGGTCCTTGTCTCTTAGTTGATAATTCATGTCTGGGTCAAAGCCTTCAGGGAACTTTGCTAAGAATGAACCAAGTGGAGGTTTGAAGTGAGGTGGGAGGGCGTTATACACATTGTTGAACCTAGTGTAGTATCCCTGGACACTTTCCCCATTTTCCCATTTTAGATTGTTATATTCTGACAAGATTTGAATGGGGCTCCTTCTAGAGTTCTGGGATATCGTGGATGTTGTTTGGAGCTAAGCTCTTAAACCTTTTTCTGGGTTCTCTGCCCAGGCTTTGGGAAAACATCATCATTCTGATGGTCTCATCTTCTATTTCCATGTATTCAAAGGCATCGCTAATCCTATCTACATGTTGTTGAGCTGTGGTAGTCTCAACTCCGGTAAAGTGCCGGATTTTGGATTGATAGTCATTTTTTAAGGGAGACAAACGTTGTGGCAACACCAAGGGTGCATGCCAAGCTACGATGGCAGGAGCTAATGGATGATGTACAAAATGAGGGCTTGTAGGATGAGCTGAGGTGGTTTGAACAGTAGTGGTTTGGATGGGTGTGGCAGATGTACTTGGACTAGTGATATGATTTTGAGCATATCTGGGATGGTAGGAGCCAAAGTGATGCAGAAGCTGAAATTCAGGAGGTGTAGTAGGTGAGGCTTCTCTACTAGGACTCTGTGGTAGATCTAGGGGCTCAATAATGTCAAAGTCTATTTTACTTTGTGACTTGCTTCTAAAAATGGTTTTTGATGATTTTAAGTCAAATGGGGAATCCTGCAAGGCTGTGAGGTGTTTAGGTACTGATCTTTCTTTACGGATGGACCTATCGGTAGCTAAATTTCTAGTTTCGGAAGCTTGCCATAGAATCTTCTCTGGGTCATCTACTATGATAGGGGGATTTGGGTCTGGATGAGATCTGGTGTTGATTCTTCGTGAAGCTATATTTCGAATCTAGAGTTTAGAGAGGATGGTATTTGTGATTGTTTCGAATGGAGGACCTCTCTAGGGGTTTACTAATGTGAAGGATGGTCAAAACAAAAAGATGGACTAGTGGAGTCGCCAGGTGGATTTCTGTGAGAACTATGGTCCACCACCAATACTATCAAAGATGCTTTCGGGAAAAAGTTTTCTAGCAAATTTGAGATGAAGACTTGCAAGGAAGAGTGATTCACTTGGTTTGAACAGTTTGCTAGGCTGTCTAGACAAGCTAATGGTTCTATTTGCAAGATTATTTCTTTTTATCTCCTTTGTTTAGGTGAAGTTTTCTGAATCGCTAAGTTATACTTATTTTGTCACTGATTACAGAGTTTTCACCATTAGTTTTAAGTTTTGGACAGGATGAGCAATAGAAAAAGTATGGTTTATGAAATTTTTGTTTTTTATGGAGTTTTTTAGACCTGCTAGAGGCTAATGGAGTCACCAGGTGGAACTTGGTTGTTATAGTAAAGATGTAGCTATGGTCCACCACCAATAACTAGGGAAAAGCCAATCTGGGAATGTTTTCGGGTTTTTTGAGTTTTTATGTGCAGCCTATGGTTTATTAGAGTGTTCTAAACTTGTTTCATCACTTTGCTAGGGTGGTGAAAACAAAAAGAGTTTACTATAAATGATTCTATGGATTGCTTGTCTATTTAAATGTTTAAAGACTAATGAATCTACAAGAGTTTGCTAGACTGTTATGTACTCAGTTAGTCCCACCGTGATTGCCATTATGTTAGGGTCCCATGATTTGGCTCATTGGCAAGCCAAATGACAGTGTAACATCAAACCAGTCTTTGGAGCCCAAGAAACTAACCTTCCTAGACTCAGAGAGGGCTCTCTCTATTTTTCTAAGGGATATCTATGTGCTTACTTATTGTGTTCTTGATATTAGGCTAGTTATGAAGTAGGTTTTTAGTTTTGGTTTTTAAGTTGTGAGGGATGAACTGATCAAAGATTAAGATAGGTAAAAATATGTTAGATCAACTGGGCTATGGGGTCGAAAAGGACTGAGAAAGCTTTCAGATGGTGATACAAGGTTGCTGAAGGGCCGATTTGATTCGAGGTAAAATGGATCTTTGGGCAAAATGGAGTGAGATGGACATTAAATTTGTGAATAACAAAGGATTTCAAGAATAAATAGTTTAATAGCTGACATAAACATGGTAGGGCTAACCATTAATCATGAGAAATGTAACTATAATTTGTTCAATGCATAGAAATAAACATTCAAGCCATGCATAGAGATATATGACTCTCTAACTTTAGGAAATGGCTATCAGACTTTGGGGAAATACATTTAAGACAGACAAAAAAATAAAATCAGTATGAAGGAATGCTTAAACATATTACTTCAAGCTATTGGGCACTTATAAAACAAGACTTGCATAGTTTTAGGCAAAGGGAAAGATTAGTACAAGACCTCCTTGGTTCAACAAATGACAATCTAATCAATCAAAGAAAGGTTTCATAGGTGGAGCTATGGCTAGCCATGAGTAAGCAGGGCATACCGTAAATCATACTTAGCATGCATAAAACCATAAATGAAACAAGAAAACAATATTCTTCAGTTATCAAAGAGAAATCAAGGATTCTTTAATATGACCAAAAATGAAGAAAACATAGAAGCTATAAAGAAACAGGAAATTTGAGGTGCCTCCAAGGGCATCTCTCGAATCTATTCTCTAATGTCTTATAGCAACCAAGAACATGGAATTATGAATGAAAACTAAGAAACAAAATAGAGAGAGAGATACTATACCATTCTACCAAGTCATGGAATCCAACAACAATCCTCTTTCATCATCCAAAAACATCCAAGAAACTATCCAAAAGCATGAGACAAGTGTTTCTTCCAAAGATTTTATGACCATATATTGCTTCTATTCATCAAGTTCAACCTTGTTTACAATGAAAGCCTTTGGAATTTATAGGCCAAAGTGAGGAAAACCTCTTAGTTCAACTTGAAATCTCATTGGCCTATCCAAAATATCTAATTTTTTCCTTGAGGCTTTGCAAAGCCCAAGGCACAAAATTTCTAATAAAATATCGCAAAAAATCTAAAAAAGGGAAATATATTGACTTTTCATAACTTATCATGTACAAAAATAGCTAAACGCACATGAAGAAAGTCACTTTTGAAAGGTTCAATTTTTACAAAAATACTCAAGAAATACATCAGTAGAAAGTTCCCTGACTTGCCGGTAACTTTTGGAGACCTTCCCAATGTTGAAACGAGGCTTGTGATGTCTCGTTGGAAATATCAGAGTGTCTAATTTCTGAAAATGCCTAGCTTGCTAAAAAATGACCATTATAAGTCCTCAAAAAACAGATCTGTGTGTAAAAACCCAAAAAATAGGCCTTGCTAATAAACGGGGCAGAGTGTAGAAAAAACGAGTGTTTTTCACCATTTTGGGGGAGCAAATGATCTTCAATTGATATGAAAAATCATTGAGTATATGCCACTAAAATTATGGCATCCAATGATATCATTTTAATCCTTTGAGGATTCACGAAACTGAAATGGTGATGCCCATGAGTTTTTAGCCAAAAGCCCAAAAAATGAAAAAAAACCAAAATTTGTCGAATTTCGCCCGAATTTGGTGAGCATGACCCTCAAGGGTTTTCAAAAACATGCTATAAAGTCGAGGCCAAAATTTGGATCTTTGAGGTGTCTTTCCTCAATTTTGGTGTCGGGCGCTTCCTTTTAGCCTCCTTGAGTTTTTCCTCAGTGGCTTTTAATTTCCGTCGGACAATTTGATTCAGTTTCTTATAATGCCCAGTCATTCTCAGTTGAAGGTCCAAGTCTCTATTTTCCTTCTTCAATTTCTTCTCCAAATGATTATTAAGCCTCTCAAGAAATGCTTCCTGATTGTTCTCTATCTCTTGTGTGAACAATGTACTGAGAGGGATAGATTGGAGAAGGGAAACTTCCTCTTCCTTTTGTTTTTCAAGGGCTTTTTTGAGCTCCATGGTTCTTGGCCTCTTTCTCTTGGGTTGTTCTTCATATTCACTCTCATCGAACTCACCCATGAGTTCTTCCAATATTACTTGAGCTTTGGAGGCCTCTTTTTTGTATTTGATGGCCCATGTCTCCTATACCACCATATGGACACTCATCTGTTTGTTTTGGATTTGCAACAAGTGATTGAAGTTTCTAGCCGTCTCAAGATCAGTCCTCAAAGCATCATTTTGGTTTTCTCTATTGATTAAGAGAGTCTCAAGTATTTGGGCTTCATTGTTGCTATCATCACTTTGAATTTGAATTATGTCAAAGTCCCTCTCCTTTTCATGGCTTCTCTCTTCTTTCTCCTTTCCTTTGCTTTGGGTGGCTCTTTTAGTCTTCCTCCTCTTTGGAAATTCGATAATGGGCTTCATGGGAAATTTTCCCTTGCTACGGAGGGCCCTAGTAACATTTGGAGTTACAGCTTTAGGAACCCTTTTCTTTAATGTCTGGGGCTTGGCCACTTTTGGAGAGGAGAGCATGGCCCCTTGCCTAGGAGAGGCAGCTGGCACATGCTCTAATGGCTCTTTGCCCTTGTCACTTTGCTCATCATTCCTGCCACTCTCTTGGATTTATTCATGGATGCCTTGACTGTCCTTTTTCACTTATTTTTGAGGGTTGTCCTCCTCACTCTGTTGCACCTGTTCATCATGCTCCCCTTCTTCTTCATGAGGCTATTGTTCTTTTTCATGAGGCTGTTGTTCCTTTTCATGAGGCTGCTTTTCATCATCATGTGGCTGCCTCTGTTCATCATGCTGCACCTGATTATGATGCTCATCATCATGTTGCTCATCATCATCTTCCTCTTTATCATGCCCTTCTTCCCCTTGCTGCTCTGCCTCACTGTGATGTTGCTCATCATCATCTTCCTCATCATCTCCTTGCTGCCCTGTTTCATCATGATGCTGCTCATCATCATCTTCCTCCTCTTGCTCATGCTCTTCTTCCTCATCATGCTCTTTTTCTTGTTCAATGGGAAATTTGAGCTTCTTGGGAATAGGCTTGCTTGAAGAAGGCAAAGGATGGTGAGTGGAAGGTTAAGGAGATGTATGAAATGAAGGGATAGTGGTGAAATCCGAATGTGTGATGAAAGTATCCCAAGAGACTTCCTTCTTATCAAGCTAATGAAGAATGATAACCTTGATGAGGGAATGATGGAAGAGGCAGACTGTCTGCTGAGAAGGAGGCTTTTTCTGAACAGTGGAGGCCATTTTCTCAATACTTCTATGTAGGAAGAAAGGGAGATTTAACAATTTTCCCTCGTGAAATGCATGAGCAATTGGATATGATAGGCATAGACTTGGGAGAATATTCTCTCGCAAGTGAAGTATTTCATGATTATCTTCATGAGGGGGGCGTAACTAGTCAATAGATATGAGAAGGGAGAAATGTATGGACATGAATCTCTATGCTCAGGATTCAGAAATATCTTGTATTGTTCTGAGTGCAGGTGGCTTTTTTTAAACCATTTCTCCCCGACATAAGGGATTTTGGTGGCCTTGGAAATGGATCCTGGAGATAATTTGAAATCTAGGCCTGCCAGCTGAAAAATGCTTCTCTTGAAATCTCAAAGCACAAAGATGTGTCAAAGGGGAATATCTGTTCATCTCCTGCACTCTTTGAAAAAAATCTAGACACCCAACCTTATGGAAGTTAAACAAGACTAATGGATGAGCATTTACCTCTTTAGTGGAAACAGGCTCAAACCTCTTGTGAAGGCCACTCCTACTATCTTGCCTGGGAGGCATTTTGTTTTGAATGTTCTTTAAAAAACCAAGCTGTCTCAAATGGCCTTTGGAATGTTTTTCCCAAGCACACCTCTGCCCTCCTTGTTAGTCACTGTTTGCCTTCTTTGATACCAATCAACAAATATTTGTCAAAATGAGGCAAACTCAGGCTTATCACTGTTTTTGGGCCAAGTCTTTTGAAAAGAGATGTTTGTGGTTTGGTATTTGAACAAGGATACTTTGTGTTTTGAGAAAAACAAAACAACCTTGTATTTAGACAAAAACAAAATCACCCTTCCCCAAACAACAATCTTTTTCTATTCACTATTTTTACAGAGGTAGACAAAACACCTTCAACTGACTTTGCAAAATCTCTCACCACACTATGTTTTACGGGACAATGGAGGCAAAACTAGTTTGCTATTTCATAACACAGAGAAAACATTTTACAATGATCAAACTTCCACCATATAAACAATGTTTTTTTATAGATTTTGTAGACATGGGTTAATTTTGTTTTTCACCACTGCTAGGACACCTTTAGCAACTATAGGCTCTCTGCTCAACACAGGAAGAAGAACATCTTTCTAGACTGACTTTGGGACCTTCAAACACTACTTTTTCTTTTTTGAACAATGGTAGATGCACATAGTTGCTGTCTTATATCATAAAAAAGGAAGTTTTATCCATATACCCAACCTTCATCTTTTAGAACCACACTCCTTCACTATCACTGTTTTTGAAAATCAATAAGGGCTCTTAAAACCTTTTCAACACTCCCCTCTATCACTTGAAATGGTCTGTGTCATTAGTACAAGGTATATCACTGTGTTTGAAGGAAATTTCAGGCTTTTGAAACTGATGCAAACACACCACCTTTCACTATACTAATCTTGGGCAATCATAGCAACAAAAACCTTGGGTTTTGCTCAAACAGCTTACTCTCCAACCATTGTTTTACTCTTGAAAAACATGGCATCAATCACCCTTTAGAAATTCGAATCCACCAAGGGGAAATAATAAAAATACCTTGCAGATGGCTTATGGTACTTGCTTGATGAGTTGGGCAGCTTCAAAGATGCTTTTCGAGGGCTTTTTGATCGAGCAGCACGTTCAGATGGAAAAGCGCCGCGCTGTGTAGAGGAGTCAGGTCGGCCTTCGGGCAGAGGTGACCGCGCGCATAGCTACGCCGCACCACAGTGTAAAGCCTTTGTAAATTTTTGTCTGAACGCGCCACATGCTTTTCCAAGCACGCTGCGCTGGCTTTAAGCCTCAAAACTCTGAAAATTGCTTGAATCTCCTTGTTTTGGTCAGAGAGCAGCCAGGGGGATGTTGCTTGGTCACTTTGAATTTTGCATATGAGAGTTTTGCAACTGTTCTTTATCCTCTAAAAGTCGAAAAACCCTTTGAATTTGACTTGAGAGGGTTTGAACTCCCTTCTTTTTTTTTAAATGACTTTGTTATAATGAAAATCAAATGACTTTGAAAATGCCAAAGGGGCCCATATTCAATTAACGTTGATAATAAAGTGTTGTGAATGCTATTTGGACAGTTTTTGATAGATATGACCCTTCCCAATGTGAAGAAGTCATCCCAAGGCTAAACTCCTTTTCACTGTTTGCCTATTAAGGGAGGAAACTTGTTTCCTTTGTTCATATCTGTCCCTTCCAAGAAAAATTGCTCAAAACCATGTTGATGATTATAGATGCATGCTCTGCATGATATTCCTCTTTGACTGTGGTTGAAAACTTAGTTTCATTCACCTAGGTTTTACCATCATTTGTTTATCAGAATGAACTCCTTTGAAAACCTCTCCTACAATCAAATGCAACAACAAGGTATTTTACATGTTTTCACAAGGAAATACCCTTTGTTTGTGACAGTGGCATGCTTCATTTGCTTTGAGTGTTGTCTACGAACTTAAAACATTTGGCATATGCATTTTCACACCTATTGTCTCCATGTTGTTTATTTGCAAAGTCTCCTTGAGAAACAAGGCTTAGATCACCTTGTTGTCCATTTTGATGAGTTTTTAAAAAAACGATCTTCATGAACAGGAAGAGCAAACCTTTTTGAACATCAAAATCACTCCTTGGCTTATGTTTAACCCAGCTCCCCACTCATAAACCTTGAATGGATTTCCACTAATTTCAACTCTATTTGTTAAAGGAAAACAATGGCTAGATTTCATGCCTGTTGATCAAGGAGACAGATCTTTGGAAACTCTTAATGAAATTACATATCTCAGTAGGGTTTGTTCATTTTTGCTCCAAACTGCTTTTGAAGGAGATCTCTGATAGGAGACAAGTCAACCTCTTTGATTATTATAGTACCACTGCTTTCCCTCTGTTTTTAACACCATTTCTCTATCCATAAGCCTTCAGTTGCTTTCATACTGCACTTAAAACCCACTTTTCAATTAGTGAAACCTATAGTCAATCTTTGAAACACCAGTGCTGTGTTACTGGTCTTCATCTATTGGAGACAAGGTGTTAAACAAGTTCTTCAGGAAGTTTGCAATCATTGTTAGATTTGTGCCCTTAACTGAATTCATACCTCTATTCCTGGCCCTCTTCTTTTTACATCGAGTCCTTTATCACATTCCCAAACCCTCTGCTTTTAAAATGAAGGAGGTTTTTAACCAACGATCTAACCATCTGCTCATGTATGGAGGAGGTTTTCTCAGTCCTTCAACCCTCTGCTCATGTATGGAGGAGGTTTTCTCAGTGATGCCATTTCATCTGCTTTAAAACAATGTTATTTTTCCTTTCACTGCCTATTCATGCTTAAGCAAATAAAAGTGACAAATTGACAACATGCCATGAAAGGCATGTCTCTGAGACATATAATCCTGCTGTTAAAATGCCCTTATGCATCTTTAGACAATCAGAGGCAGCCTGGCCAGTATCTGTTATTCATAAATCACTAACCTTTGGACTGTGTTTACAGGAGCTTATTGAGAAAAATCTCTATTCAGTACTTGCATCCCAGGCTCAGAACCACATGAGAAGTAGCTTTCTTCTCATGTTGAGTTTAATAATGTCTTCTGGAACACTAGTATAGTTCTGCTCTTTGACAAAGAGATTGAAATACTTGTACATCTATCTAATATCAACTTGACCTGTGGCATATGTATTGCTGATACTTCAAGACTTATTAGTGGCGCGACTTAAGGGTGTAACAAAACTTTATTTGTAGAATAGAAAGGTCTTCTAGGACTGGTTGATAATAGATAGAGGTTATTTTGGCTTTAGGATAGTTTTCCAAGGGAAAATCACCTAAAGCGCCACTACCTAACTTATGGGAGAGTTTTTGGACAGATTTGGAGTATTCTCTTTGGGGCTGATGGACAAGTTTGTATGGCTAAGGCTAGATAGGGCTTGACAATGAGGCTTTATATTTTCATGGGCTGATTGAAAAGGTTAGGAGGGAAAAAAATTTTATGGGTGTTTTCCAGCTGGAAAATTTGACAAATTTGAGATCAGCTGCTAGAAAACTTGGCTTTAAAAACTAGTCATCATCAATAGGTGAAAAATATTGATGACTAACAAGTAGAATCTACCTTCCACTTCACAACCACCTACCTCCACTCCTCCATCATCTCTCCATATGCCTTCTCCACAAAGAAATTCACCCCCTATCCCTTCTCCTATTGTACCAAGTGAAGAAGCTAACAGTGGCTCTAATGATGATCCAGATTTATGCAGGAATGCAACAGAATACAGAAATAACCATAAACATAGAGATGCAGCAAAAATAATGCGTCATTTCATTAATATCAAATAACAGAAATATGCTTACAGACATAATGGAAATACAATAGCTAGGGTGCTGGTAGCGAATCTCTGAGAAGAGATGTGGTGGCTACAGACCTATGAACTGTGTTACAATGAGGCTCGAGGGCCTATTTATTATTGAGAAACAATAGAGAACTCTAAACGTCCAAAAACCAAAACCTAGGAGATGAAGCACCAAAACTATGGGCCCCGTTTGGGTAAGTTGGTGGTTCAACTTCCTAGGGACGTAACTTTGGAATACGATCTCCGTTTAATGCGCTCAATAGCTTGTTAGAAAGATCCATCCGAGGACTACAAATTTCGGCATGAATATCATTTTGGAATAGAATGATATTTGATGGAGGCGCGATGCCAAAAAAACATCGTTTAGGGCCTCAAAACGGCTCCGGAAGTTCAGGACCCGAAAAACTGCTAAAAATAGTAAGTTTTGTTGCAACTTGAAAACTGGAAGAACTGATGATGGGGGTTCAAATAGAATAGGTGGGTGGCCACCAATATCCACCTGGATCATTAAGCCCCCAAAACGGCTCCGAGAGTGGAGGACCCGAAAACCTGCTAAAAATAGTAAGTTGTGATGAATGTGAAATGCTGCAAGAATTGATGGTGCTGGTCCAGATGGAATAGGTGGGTGGCCACCGATATCCAGCTGGATAATTCCTCCATCCTTAGGAAGCAATGGTCCCCATTGCATTGAGATCCTCCATGAGATGAGGCAAACTCTGCTGAACTGAGTATTAGATGTGTTGAAGATGTCATGGACTTGCGGGTGGACATGCTGGATGCGTTTAGTAAATTTGGTTTCTTTATCAGCCTCAGAAAGTACATGTTTGGATTTTGTATGTGTAGTTACAGGATGTATGGCAACATCAGGCAGTGGTGCGTTAGGAGTCAGATCAATGGAGTGCTTGTCCTAAAAGTGTAGATGAACCTCTGGGAGTGAGGAGAAAATGTCCTCGTATTCCTCCATGAATTTGTCCATTTGCTGCAGCTGTATAGAGGAACCCTATTTCGAGGTTGTGGCCCCAATATTCTTCTTTCCCTGTGAGCGAGTTGTAAGGAAAATGAATTTCCTCGTTTGGGAAACAATCTTACTGCGTTGTTTTGCAGTAGTCAAAGAGATGATAGGAGGCAGTACTACCTCTGGTATCCTGTACAAGTTATTTCCCAAAGTAATAATAACAGCACGAGGCCTAGACTCATACACAACATGTTGCCTCCACAAGAATGGTTGGCCCAATAATACATCAGCTACATCAAGAGGAGCAACATCACATAATACCTCATCCGTGAATGGCTTGATACTGTACGGAAGACGGCACTGTTGGCGGATGCGAAGATCTCTCCCTGGGTGGAGCCACCCGATGGTATACGACTGCGGGTGTGCTATGGTCGGTAGGCCGAGCCGCTTCACGACCTCTACTGAAATGAGGTTCTTTTGGCTTTCGCTATTGACGAGAAATTGCAGCGGAGAACCCTTTACCCACATCTACGACTGGAAGTGGCACTCCCCCTCCTCTGGATCCTCTGGACCCTCCTTCTGGATCTTGGTGGTGGCAACAATGGCACTGGGATCTGCATCAATGATCTGCTTCCCTTTGTCATTGCCTTTTTCTTGTTCTAACTCAGGATCAGAAAATGCATCTGATTCGGGTGCCTTTAGTTTGCCCACCATAGACTGTTTGGCCCGACACTCGTTTGTGCTATGAGTGGGGCTGTTATGAAATTCACACCACTTCCTTGTGTCCTTCTTTGGATTTGTGGTGTTTTTCTGAGTCGCATTGCTTTGGCCTTGCCCCTTGTTCTTCGGTTCGGGGGAACCTTTCAGATTTGCAGATCCAAAGTCTCGCTTCTTCTGCTTAAATTTTTGCTCGATCTTGGCGGCATAGCGATATGCCATGCCAAGCGATGTAATGTCGAGGAACTCCATTTCCTCTTGAATGTGTTTGTGTAGACAGCCGCGGTACTTGAGCACCAAATGTCTCTTTGAATCCTTAATACCCAACTTTGTGCGCAGGGTATGGAACAGATTCATCAGTTCGTGCACATCTTGATCCTTTTGTTGCCTCACCGTGGTCCATTGGATGTATTTGTCCTCATAGCTCCCCACGGGGTAATATTGTTCCTTGATGTCGTCTCGGAACAAATTCCAAGTGGGTGTGGCCGAGAATAGAGAGGGTTCCCCTTCACCCTCTTGCTCACGGTAGGTTTCCCACCAGTCTTTGACATGGGGGGCGGCTTTGAGGAGTGCAAAAATAATCTTTTCTCGGTCAGAGAAGTCATGGAACGAGAAATACCCTACCAGCAAATTTAACCATCTGTCTATGGCATCTGCATCTATTTTTCCTTCAAATATAGGAATGTCAAATTTTAGCTGTACCTTGAAGGGAGTGATGCCTCCAGAGTGGCTGTTGGATGCAGATGCGCCATATGTGGGCAGTCGTTGAAGGATTTGAGCAAAGTTATCCATCATCTCGTTCCTTTGTTTCTCGAGGGCCTCCTCGAGCAGTATTTTGATAGGATCTCCTGCTCTCTCATCTTTCTTTTCTTCCGCCATGGGAGGTCATTGGGGTTTGCGAGGTTGATCGTGCAAGGGTTCAACCAGATGGAGCCCTAACTCCTTATACCCTGACCGCGTTGGGGACATGCAAAGAAAAACAAAGAAAGAGCAGACCCCCTCTGATACCACTGATCCAGATTTATGCAGGAACGCAACAGAATACCGAAATAACCATAAACATAGAGATGCAGCAGAAATTGTGCGTCATTTCATTAATATCAAATAACAGAAATATGCTTACAGACATAATGGAAGTAGAATAGCTAGGGTGCTGGTAACGAATCTCTGAGAAGAGATGTGGTGGCTACAGACCTCTGAACTATGTTACAATGAGGCTCGAGGGCCTATTTATTATTGAGAAACAATGGAGAACTATAAACATCCAAAAACCAAAACCTAGGAGATGAAGCGCCAAAACTATGGGCCCCGTTTGGGTAAGTTTGTGGTTCAACTTCCTAGGGACGTAACTTTGGCATACGATATCCATTTGATGCGCTCAATAGCTCGTTAGAAAGATCCATCCGAGGACTACAAATTTCGGCACAAATATCATTTCGGAATAGAATGATATTTGCTGGAGGCACGATGACAAAAAAACGTCTTTTAGGGCCTCAAAACGGCTCCGAAAGTTCAGGACCCGAAAAACTGCTAAAAATAGTAAGTTTTGTTGCAACTTGAAGACTAGAAGAACTGATGATGGGGGTTCAAATGGAATAGGTGGGTGGCCACCAATATCCACCTGGATCATTAAGCCCCCAAAACGGCTCCGAGAGTGGAGGACTCGAAAACCTGCTAAAAATAGTAAGTTGTGCTGAATGTGAAAAGCTGCAAGAATTGATGGTGCTGGTCCAGATGGAATAGGTGGGTGTCCATCGATATCCACCTGGATCAGTACTCCCTCCTTAGGAAGCAATGGTCCCCATTGCGTTGAGATCCTCCATGAGATGAGGCAAACTCTGCTGAACTGAGTATTAGATGTGTTGAAGATGTCATGGACTTGCTGGTCGACATGCTGGATGCGTTTAGTAAATTTGGTTTCTTTATCATCCTCAGACAGTACATGTTTGGATTCTGTATGTGTAGTTACAGGATGTATGGCAACATCAGGCGGTGGTGCGTTGGGAGTCAGATCAATGGAGTGCTTGTCCTGAAAGTGTAGATGAACCTCTGGGAGTGAGGAGAAAATGTCCCCGTATTCCTCCATGAATTTGTCCATTTGCTGCAGCCGTACAGAGGAACCTGTTTCGAGGTTGTGGCCCCAATATTCTTCTTTCCCTGTGAGCGAGTTGTAAGGAAAATGAATTTCCTCGTTTGAGAAACAATCTTACTGCGTTGTTTTGCAGTAGTCAGAGAGATGACAGGAGGCAGTACTACCTCTGGTATCCTGTACAAGTAATTTTCCAAAGTAATAATAACAGCACGGGGCCTAGACTCATACACAGCATGTCGCCTCCACAAGAATGGTTGGCCCAATAATACATCAGCTACATCAAGAGGAGCAACATCACATAATACCTCATCCGTGAATGGCTTGATATTGTACGGAAGACGACACTGCTGGCGGATGCGAAGATGTCTCCCTGGGTGGAGCCACCCAATGGTATACAGCTGCGGGTGTGCTATGGTCGGTAGGCCGAGCCGCTTCACGACCTATGCTGAAATGAGGTTCTTTTGGCTTCCGCTATCAACGAGAAATTGAAGCGGAGAACCCTTTACCCACATCTACGACAGGAAGAGGCGCTCCCCCTCCTCTGGATCCTCTGGACCCTCCTTCTGGATCTTGGTGGTGGCAACAATGGCACTGGGATCCGCATCAATGATCTGCTTCCCTTTGTCATTTCCTTTGTCTGGTTCTAACTCAGGATCAGAAAATGCATCTGATTCGGGTGCCTTTAGTTCAGCCACCAAAGACTGTTTGGCCCGACACTCGTTTGTGCTGTGAGTGGGGCTGTTATGAAATTCACACCACTTCCCCGTGTCCTTCTTTGGATTTGTGGTGTTGTTCTGAGTCACATTGCTTTGGCCTTGCCCCTTGTTCTTCGATTCGGGGGCACCTTTCGGATTCGCAGATCCAAAGTCTCGCTTCTTCTGCTTAAATTTCTGCTCGATCTTGGCGGCATAGCGATATGCCGTGCCAAGCGATGTAATGTTGAGGAACTCCATTTCCTCCTGAATGTGTTTGTGCAGATAGCCACGTTACTTGAGCACCAAATGTCTCTCTGAATCTTTAATACCCAACTTTGTGCGCAGGGTATGGAACAGATTCGTCAGTTCGTGCACATCTTGATCCTTTTGTTGCCGCAGCGTGGTCCATTGGATGTATTTGTCCTCATAGCTCCCCACGAGGTAATATTGTTCCTTGATGCCATCTCGGAACGAATTCCAAGTGGGTGTGGCTGAGAACAGAGAGGGTTCCCCTTCGCCCTCTTGCTCACGGTAGGTTTCCCACCAGTCTTTGACATGGGGGGCGGCTTTGAGGAGTGCAAAAATAATCTTTTCTCGGTCAGAGAAGTCATGGACCGAGAAATACCCTTCCAGCAAATTTAACCATCTGTCTACGGCGTCTTCATCTATTTTTCCTTCAAATATAGGAATGTCAAAGTTTACCTGTACCTTGAAGGGAGTGACACCTCCAAATTGGTTGTTGGATGCAGATGCGCCATATTTGGGTAGTCGTTGAAGGATTTGAGCAAAGTTATCCATCAACGCGTTCCTTTGTTTTTCGAGGGCCTCCTCGAGCAGTATTTTGATAGGATCTCCTGCTCTCTCGTCTTTCTTTTCTTCCGCCATGGGAGGTCGTCGGGGTTTGCGAGGTTGATCGTGTAAGGGTTCAACCAGATCGATCCCTAACTCCTTATACCCTGACCGCGTTGGGGACATGCAAAGAAAAAAAAAGAAAGAGTAGACCCCCTGTGATACCACTAATCCGGATTTATGCAAGAACGCAACAGAATACCGAAATAACCATAAACATAGAGATGCAGCGGAAATAGTGCGTCATTTCATTAATATCAAATAACAGAAATATGCTTACAGACATAATGGAAATACAATAGCTAGGGTGCGGGTAGCGAATCTCTGAGAATATATGTGGTGGCTACAGACCTCTGAACTATGTTACAATGAGGCTCAAGGGCCTATTTATTATTGAGAAACAATGGAGAACTATAAACTTCCAAAAACCAAAACCTAGGAGATGAAGCGCCAAAACTATGGGCCCCGTTTGGGTAAGTTGGTGGTTCAACTTCCTAGGGACGTAACTTTGGCATACGATCTCCGTTTGATGCGCTCAATAGCTCGTTAGAAAGATCCATCCGAGGACTAAAAATTTCGGCACAAATATCATTCTGGAATAGAATTATATTTTTTGGAGGCGCGATGCCAAAAAAACATCATTTAGGGCCTCAAAATGGCTCCGGAAGTTCAGGACCCGAAAAACTGCTAAAAATAGTAAGTTTTGTTGCAACTTGAAAACTGGAAGAACTGTTGATGGGGGTTCAAATGGAATAGGTGGGTGGCCACAAATATCCACCTGGATCATTAAGCCCCCAAAACGGCTCCGAGAGTGGAGGAACCGAAAACCTGCTAAAAATAGTAAGTTGTGCTGAATGTGAAAAGCTGCAAGAATTGATGGTGCTGGTCTAGATGAAATAGGTGGGTGGCCACCGATATCCACCTGGATCATTCCTCCCTCCTTAGGATGCAATGGTCCCCATTTCGTTGAGATCCTCCATGAGATGAGGCAAACTCTGCTGAACTGAGTATTAGATGTGTTGAAGATGTCATGGACTTGCGGGTGGACATGCTGGATGCGTTTAGTAAATTTGGTTTCTTTATCAGCCTCAGACAGTACATGTTTGGATTCTGTATGTGTAGTTGCAGGATGTATGGCAACATCAGGAAGTGGTGCGTTGGGAGTCAGATCAATGGAGTGCTTGTCCTGAAAGTGTAGATGAACCTCTGGGATTGAGTAGAAAATGTCCTTGTATTCCTCCATGAATTTGTCCATTTGCTAAAGCCGTACAGAGGAACCCTGTTTCGAGGTTGTGGCCCCAATATTCTTCTTTCCCTGTGAGTGAGTAGTAAGGAAAATGAATTTTCTCATTTGGGAAACAATCTTACTGCGTTGTTTTGCAGTAGTCAAAGAGATGACAGGAGGCAGTACTACCTCTGGTATCCTGTACGAGTTATTTCCCAAAGTAATAATAACAGCACGGGGCCTAGACTCATACACAGCATGTCGCCTCCACAAGAATGGTTGGCCCAATAATACATCAGCTACATCAAGAGGAGCAACATCACATAATACCTCATCCGTGAATGGCTTGACACTGTACGGAAGATGGCACTGCTAGTGGATGCGAAGATCTCTCCCTGGGTGGAGCCACCCAATGGTATACGACTGCGGGTGTGCTATGGTCAGTAGGCCGAGCTGCTTCATGACCTCTTCTAAAATGAGGTTCTTTTAGCTTCCGCTATCGACGAGAAATTGCAGCGGAGAACCCTTTACCCACATCTACGATTGGAAGAGGCGCTCCCACTCCTCTGGATCCTCTGGACCCTCCTTCTGGATCTTGGTGGTGGCAACAATGGCACTGGGATCCGCATCAATGATCTGCTTCCCTTTGTCATTTCCTTTGTCTGGTTCTAACTCAGGATCAGAAAATGCATCTGATTCGGGTGCCTTTAGTTCGGCCACCAAAGACTGTTTGGCCCGACACTCGTTTGTGCTGTGAGTGGGGCTGTTATGAAATTCACACCACCTCCCTGTGTCCTTCTTTGAATTTGTGGTGTTGTTCTGAGTCGCATTGCTTCGACCTTGCCCCTTGTTCTTCGGTTCGGGGGCACCTTTCGGATTTGCAGATCCAAAGTCTCGCTTCTTCTGCTTAAATTTTTGCTCGATCTTGGTGGCATAGCGATATGCCGTGCCAAGCGATGTAATGTCGAGGAACTCTATTTCCTCTTGAATGTGTTTGTGTATACAACCACAGTACTTGAGCACCAAATGTCTCTCTGAATCTTTAATACCCAACTTTGTGCGCAGGGTATGGAACAGATTCGTGAGTTCGTGCACATCTTGATCCTTTTGTTGCCGCAGCGTGGTCCATTGGATGTATTTGTCCTCATAGCTCCCCACAGGGTAATATTGTTCCTTGATGCCGTATTAGAATGAATTCCAAGTGGGTGTGGATGAGAATAGAGAGGGTTCCCCTTCACCCTCTTGCTCACGGTAGGTTTCCCACCAGTCTTTGACATGGGGGGTGGCTTTGAGGAGTGCAAAAATAATCTTTTCTCGATCAGAGAAGTCATGGACCAAGAAATACCCTTCCAGCAAATTTAACCATCTATCTATGGCGTCTGCATCTATTTTTCCTTCAAATATAGGAATGTCAAATTTTACCTATACCTTGAAGGGAGTGACGCCTCCAGAGTGGTTGTTGGATGCAGATGCGCCATATGTGGGCAGTCGTTGAAGGATTTGAGCAAATATATCCATCATTGCGTTCCTTTGTTTCTCGAGGGCCTCCTCGAGCAGTATTTTGATAGGATCTCCTGCTCTCTCGTCTTTCTTTTCTTCCGCCATGGGAGGTCATCGGGGTTTGCGAGGCTGATCGTGCAAGGGTTCAACCAGATCGAGCCCTAACTCCTTATACCCTGACCGCGTTGGGGACATGCAAAGAAAAACAAAGAAAGAGCAGGCCCCCTCTGATACCACTGATCCGGATTTATGCAGGAACGCAACAGAATATAGAAATAACCATAAACATAGAGATGCAGCGGAAATAATGCGTCATTTCTTTAATATCAAATAACAGAAATATGCTTACAGACATAATGGAAATACAATAGCTAGGGTGCTGGTAGCGAATCTCTGAGAAGAGATGTGGTGGCTACAAACCTCTGAACTATGTTACAATGAGGCTCAATGGCCTATTTATTATTGAGAAACAATGGAGAACTATAAACTTCCAAAAACCAAAACCTAGGAGATGAAGCGCCAAAACTATGGGCCCCGTTTGGGTAAGTTGGTAGTTCAACTTCCTAGGGACGTAACTTTGGCATGCGATCTTCGTTTCATGCGCTCAATAGCTCGTTAGAAAGATCCATCCAAGGACTACAAATTTCAGCATGAATATCATTCTGGAACGGATTGATATTTTCTGGAGGCGCGATGCCAAAAGAACGCCGTTTAGGGCCTCAAAACAGCTCCGGAAGTTCAGGACCCGAAAAACTGCTAAAAATAGTAAGTTTTATTGCAACTTGAAAACTGGAAGAACTAATGATGGGGGTTCAAATGGAATAGGTGGGTGGCCACCAATATCCACCTGGATCATTAAGCCCCCAAAACAGCTCCGAGAGTGGAGGACCCGAAAACCTGCTAAAAATAGTAAGTTGTGCTGAATGTGAAAAGCTGCAAGAATTGATGGTGGTTGTCTAGATGGAATAGGTGGGTGGCCACCGATATCCACCTGGATCAAATGAAGAGAAAAAATATGATAATAATGAGGAAAAGGATAGTGAGGTATAAGTTGAGGAAGATGAAGAAGACCAGGAAGAGGATTGTGAGGTAGAAGCTGAGGAAGATAAAGAAGACAAGCAAGAGGACAGTAGTGAGCAGGAAAGTGATAATAGCCATAACAGACAAGAAATTGATGACAACAGAAATCCAGAGGCAGACGTAGGTGAGACAAAGGTTGAAAACATTGAGGCAAATGCAGAGCTTGATAAAGATGGTGAAAGTGGCAAAAATAATGAAGATTATGGGACAGAAACAAAGTGTGAAGGAGAGGAGTAACAGAGTGATGATGACCAAGAAGAGGAAACCTCTCAAGAAATAAACAATGGGTCTTATGATGAAGAATATGACAAGGCTTGTGGCATCTCCAAAGGTAGAGACACCATCATAAAACCTCTCACATGCACCTATCACAGAGGCAAAAGAGATGTGTTTCCTGCCTCGAAAAGGGAAAGGGCCATCTCTCCTCCAGCATTAAAGCATCAAGACAAAGGAAAGGGAAAGGTGGAAAAAGGTTAGTAGAAGGTACAAGTGAGAAGGAGCAAAAGGATCAAGAAGACTTCTCAAGGATCTCAATTCATTGATCTAGACAATGACAATGAAGACCAAGAGATGAAAACTAGGTTGCTCCTCTTCGAAAAAAATGCACAGCTTCAGGAGTGGGAAGGGGATTTTGAGATGCCTCAAAGGGTCATCTACTATTAAAAAGAGGAACATAAGCATTTCAAATATGTCAAGAGGGGCCTTGCCCTATAGAATAAAATGGCCAAACATTATGCAAGGAAAAGCATGCTTGATAGTGCTAAGCTAACGAAGGCCCTCATTGAACTAGAAGACCTAAAAAGAGCCAAAATGCATGACAACCTTGGATTCTTGGCTGAGGCTTCTCACCAGGTATCCAAAACCTCTTGAGGGGTCTATCCACCAATTTTGAGGCCAATCAGAAAACTTTTTGTTTTTTCCAAATTTGGACCCCTAGGGGCACAACACCCTAGGTGCTACGCACAAATTTGGTGCATCTTCAACTCTCAAAGTTTACATTTTTGGATTTTTCACATCACCAACAGTCTACTCACGATCTTGCAGGTCATTTGGAGCAGTTTCATCCCCTCAAAAGGTCAAAAAACATCAAACATTTGACCTTTCTACCTCCTTTTCAGACCAAGTGTTATGCATAGAGCAGTGCTGGGAGATTTTCTTTTTGAATAGGTAAATGGCATCCATTTAGCACAAATCAAACATTTTTGGAAATTATACTCACCAGGATTTTGAACGAGCCATCATGGAGCCAAATCTAGTGTCGAGAAGACCTCCAAAAGACTGTTGCAACAAGGCCTATTTTTGCGCTACACACCTGGAATATCTTCATTGTTTGACACATGTGTTACGCTCATGTGGCTGAGTGGGAAAAATGTGCGTTTGGTAAGTTTTCTTAGGAATTTCAGGCATAAAAATCAATTTTATCTCCATTTATAGTCGAAAAATATATTTATTTACATATTTTTGTGCCTTGGGCTTTACAAAGCCTCAAGGATAAGTTAGGATATTTCTCTTTGGCCAATAGGCTTCTAGATGCTTTAGTAGGCTCTCCTCTCCTCATTTGTTATATAAGACATGAGGATTCATTGGAAACAGTTGGTACTTGATGCTTTTAAGAGCAATACATGGTTTTATGAGCTTGGACAAGATATTGGTTTTATGAAGTGAATGAATGGATTGTGTGGCTTGATGTTGGAGAAAATTGCTTGAAGGATTCCATAGCTTGGTGAATGGTGATGTTTTCCTAGCTTGTTAATGTTTTATTGTCCTCATTTTGTTCATTCTGCTTATTTTCTATAGATCAGAAAAGTATAGGCTGAGATATTCTCATGGAAGCACCTGAAACCTTCGGTTTGCTATAATTTTGATGTTTTCCTCTTTTAGTCATCTTAAGGAATTCTTAATTGCTCCTTAGGCCCACTAAAACTTGTTTTTTGTTTCATGAATGGTTAGTATGTTAGCTTATAAATATGATTCATGGTATTCCCTGCTTATTTAAAGTTTCCAAAACCCTATTTTGAAGCTTTTCTATGGAATATTGATTGATTAGGTTAAGACAAAGAGGTCTCGTTTTGATCTTGCCCTTTGTCCATGCTTACCAACTTGTTTCAGAGTTCCCAATAGTTTGATATATGTTTTTTAGGTGTTCCCTCTCCATATATTGGGTTGTTTGTTTATCTTATGTGTTTTCTCAAAAATCTGAAGGTGAATTTCTAAAGTTAGGAGTTCTAATGCTTCTATGTATCACCAGAATGTTCATCTTACATGTTTATCAGTTTGAGTATTGTTCATAGAGATTAATGGTTTGCCCTACCTCATGAGTTATTAATTTTAGACTAGACATGTTTAAGACCTCTTATTTTTTCCCAAACTTAATGCTCATTACACCTCATACATCACCTAAGGATCCATTAACCTTGCTAAACTGGCCCTACAATACACTCTACTTCATCATTTAAACACCCTCGACTTCATCTGACCCCATAGCCCTATTGATTTGACAGACTCTCATTCCACATATCCTACTTAGTCATCTTACCCCAACCTAAAACAAACAAACAAAGTACACTTAACAAATAGCCTAAAATGAATCATCTGAAGCGAACAAGTTCACATCCTTCGCATAATAGAGAGAGCCCTCTCTAAGTCTAGGAAGGCTAGGTCCTAGGACTCCAAATAATGGTCCGATGCTACCCTGCCATTTTATTTAGCCAATTTTCCAAATCACGAGACCCTAACATAATGGCGATCACGGTGGGACCTTATGAGTTCATAACAATCTAAATATGCCTTAGGAACCTAGAATCCCTTCATCAAATAGTATCCTATGATTTATAGCTACCTCTTCACTATCACTAACACAATGGTGATTATGATGCAACCTCTCATGTCAGTGACAAACTAAGTATCCCTTAGGACTTCAAAAACCTTCGTCAAATCATAGAGAACTTAACTGATAGCCTAAGAGTAGAATCTAGATTTTTCACCATCTTAGCAAATTGATGACTCAGCTATAGGACACTCTTACAAACCTTTAGGATACGTATAGAAACTCAAAAAACCCCAAAACATTTCTAGATTGGCTTTGTCAGTATTGGTGGTGGACCATAGACAACATATCTTCAAAAAAACTAAAAATATCCACATGGTGACTCCACTAGCCTCCAATAGGCCTTCTAAATTTTGCTAAGTATCTATAGACTCTTGTAGGACTGCATCAAAACAACCCTGAGAAGTCTAGAAACCTAGTCATGCATTGTGCGAGTTTGATAAAATCTAGAGAGTTCAGCCTTCTGAAAGTAGTCATAAACTTTTAGCCTCTCTAAATTTTGAATTCGAAATCCGGCTCCACGAAGAATCAATGCTAGATCTCATCCGGAACCAAACCCTCCTACTATAGTTAATGACCCAGAAAATATTTTGTGGAAAAATTATGAAACTGGAAACTTAGCTACTAATAGGACCAGTCATAAAGCAAGCTCTGTACCTAAATAGCTTACATCCTTGCAATATCCCCAATTTCACTTGCGCCATACCAAAAACGTTTTCAGAACCAAGTCACAAAGTAGAATCGACCATACCGATCTTGAGCCCGTAGACTTGTAGCAGAGTCTTAGCAGAGAAGCTTCTCCTTCCACACCACCTGATTTCTAACTTCTCCACCACTTTGGCTCTTTTCATCCCAAGTCTGCTTAGAATCAGTTTACTGGTCCAAGTACTTCCGCCACACCCATTCACACCACCACTGTGCAAACCACTCCATCTCATACCGCAAATCCTCCGCTGGTAAATCCACCATTAGCTCCCACCATGGCAGCATGGTATGTGCCCCTTGTGTTACCGCAACCATTGGTACCTTTGCCAAATTATTACCAATCCAGAATCCCACACTTCACCGAGGCTGAATCCACTAACTCCCAACAACATGTATATAGAATGAATGATGCTTTTGACTATATGGAATTACAAGAGGAAACCATGAAGATGAGGATGTTTTCCCAAAGCCTAGGAGGAGAAGATAAGAAATGGTTCAAAAGCCTAACTCCCAATAGCATACATGATCTCCCTTCCCTTTACAAAACTTTCATAAACTAATGGGAAATCAAGAAAAGCCCTCTTCAGATCCTTTCGGAATATAGCATTCTCAAAAGAAACATGGGAGAAAGTGTCCAAGACTATTGCACTAGGTTCAATAGTGTTTAAAATGCACTACCACGAAACATGAAACCCCCATTAGGCCTAGCTTTATATAAATTCTCGGAGGGTTTTGACCCTAACATGGCCTATCAACTAAGAGAAAGAGAGCCCCTAACTTTAGAAGACATGCAAAAAGGAGCTATAAGTGTAGAGGCCAACTTAATTGAAAAAATAGCTAGGCTAAGATCAGAAAAGAGAGTAACATACAAAGATGACACCATGCCCTCCACCTCCTCATATGATTCCAAGATGGAAAACCTTCTTAGAACCATGGAAAGAATGATGGAGAGAATAAGCATAAACGAAAGAACACCCCCTAGAGACAACCAAAAAAATCCCCAAAAAATAAACCAGAATCAAAATTTTAGAAGAGACCCACCCCAAAATAGACCAAGGGAAAATGATCAACAAATCAGGCCACCCTTCCAAGATAATTATGTTGACGAAGGGGAAAGAGATATTGAACAACTAGATGAGAATCATCTAAACTTAATAGGCTCTAATAGTGAGGGTGAGGTTTTTCTCATAGAAGAAGAATAAGGTTTTTCTCCTCAAACCAAGATGAAACAAGCTATGAAGATTCTGAAGACCACTAATTGGGATTAGAAAATGCCATAATGGAGTCCATAGACAATATGATCTTAGGAGTAAGAAAAACCAAGACAACTCCAAAAAAAACAACTTAGACACTACTATTAAGAAAACTTCGGAGAACATTCTTAAAAGAACAACAGACAGTAACTGCACCATGGTTAAGAAAAATGATCCCAACAAGGATAAGACTAGCCAACCAAGAGTTGACACAAGTTGTCCTAGCACCTCTGCTAGTGGCCCTGAGAAAACTCTAATGACCAAAGCCTCGAACCAAAATCATCAAATTAAAAATGTGAAAATATTTATGGCTGATAAAACTGATGTAAATATGTCTAAAAATCAGGTACCTTTCAGTTTTGAAGGAGAAATCGCTAAAATCAAAATAACCATCCTTCTCACTGAACTGGTAGCTTAGGATATGTACCGTTCCCAAGTCTTGAAAGTTTTGAACATAGGAAATGATACCAATACTCTAGATTTGATAGATGATAAACCAGAGTTGTTGTTTGGACCCGAAGTAGATGGAAAATACCAAGAAGGGTCCATTCCCCCATTCTATGTTAGCCTAAACATACACGACAAAATCCTACATAATGCCATGCTAGACTCATGTGCCTCTTACAACCTCATGCCGAAGGTAGTGATGGAAATATTGGGCCTAGAAATAACCAGGCCCTACAAAGATCCATATTCCTTCAATTCAAGTAGACTTAAATGTTTGGGCCTGATCAAGGACTTATGTGTCAATCTGGCACAAATCCCTGCTAAGAGCCTAGTTATGGATATAGTCATGACTAACATTCCCCCGAAATATGGCATGCTTTTATCCCGATATTGGCAAGCCAAACTTCTGTGGAACCTCCAAATTGACATGTCTTATGTTACTATCCTTGTTTTCAATCAAACCAGAATATTGTACCGAGAATCCCACATGAAATATATGGTGAGTCGCCTAGATAGGCCTAACAACACCCTTGGTTTATGCCATACATTCAGATTTGGATTCTTTTATCTTGTATAGTGAGAATGAGATTAGTGGACAAACAAAAGGAAGTAAGAAATAGCTAGGCTTACTGGAACACTCATACTCACCCTCAAATGAGGAAAATGATAACCAAAACTCTAGCAACCCTGAACAACAACTCAGTGAAAAGCATGAAATAGAAACACTTTGGAACATGAGCTTTGACGGTTCATGTGGCAAGGCCGGTTCAGGGGCTGGTGTTTGGATACATAACACAAATGAGGGCCATTCTTACAAATTGGAATTTCAATGTACTAATAACATTGCAGAATATGAGGCTCTCCTCCTCGGTTCACACTTGCTTGAAGACTTAGGAGATAAGAAAATATCAGCCTAGAGAGATTTAGAGCTGTTCATTAAACATATCAAAGGTGAATACTCAGCTAAGAACCCAAGATTAAGAGAGTACAGAAATGCAGCCCTAGACCTCCTCAAAACTTTCGAGAAATATGAGCTCACCTACATTCCTAGAGCCCAAAATAGCCTTGCCAATGAGCTCGCCTTTGCTGCCAGCAATTTCCAAATACCACTTGCAAATGAAGAAAACCCTATCAAAGTCAAACATCATCCTATGATAGCTGACAACATTAATCATTGTGAGGTATTTGAGGGTGACGAACAAATTGATAATTTCCTACAATCTAGGAATGAATTTACATTGACTTAACCTAGCTTAGAACATGAGGAAAACAATCTTGTTGAAGATAGAGATCATGAAATAGAGTTTCCCTCTTTTGCTAATATAAATATGATCACACATCCTTATATAGTTGAGATGTGTGAAGGCCTAGACCAAAGAGACCTTCAAGTTTTACATTGTAAGAATGACACACTACCAAGAGGCCTTGCACCTTTGGAAGAGATGTTCGATTTTAATGATGAAGGTAAAAAACCAAAGATAGAATCTACTGAGGCTGATGTAGAGGAATACAACATAGGAAGCACTAGGAAACCTAAAATGATAAAACTTTCTAAGACCCTTCCTCCTCACATAAAATAGAAATATATTGAGCTCTTCAATGAGTTTAAATATGTGTTTTGCATTCGGGTATCAAGATTTAAAATCTTATGACACAAGAATTATTCAACACAAAATCCATCTCGAGGAGAACCAAAAACCTTTCAAACAAAATTTAAGAAGAATAAACCATGTATTATTACCTCTAGTTGAACAAGAGAAAAAATATGTATGACGCCAGGATAATAGTCCCTCTCAGATACTTTGAATGGTTTTCCAACCTCGTGTTCGTTAGGAAGAAAACTGGAGAAATCAGACTTTTCATTGACTTTAGAAATATGAATAAGTCCTCCTTGAAAGAAAAATATCCCTTGCCTAAAATGGACCACATACTACAAAAGGTAGTTGGCTCTAAAATAATCTCACTACTTGATGGTTTTTCCGATTACAACCAAGTGCTAGTATTCCCCAGTGATCAACACAAAACTACCTTCACCACTCCTTGGGGTACATTCATGTATGTTAAAATTTCATTTGGATTGATGAATTCAGGGGCCACTTTTCAAAGAGCCATGGACATAGCCTTTTCAGAGGACATAGGCTACTTCATAGTCATTTACCTTGATGACATCACTGTTTACTCTAAGACCGATGAGAAGCACTTAGTCCACTTAAGAAAAGTTTTCAAAAAATGTAGGAAATATGGTCTGTCTTTGAATCCCAAGAAAACATTGTTTGGTCTCAAGGAAGGAAAAATCCTTGGCCACATCATCTCTGAAGAAGGAATCAAAATAGACCCCAAAAGAATTGAAGGCATATTGCAAATCAGCCATCCCAGAAACATTAAGGAATTGAAATCCTTTATTGGGAAAATCAAATTCTTAAGAAGATTCATTCCCAACCTTGCGGAACTCCTGAGAAATATTACAAACATGCTAAAACAAGAGGTAGGAGTTAAATGGAATTTGGAGGCCAAAAAATCTTTCGAACTGGTTAAAAAAGCACTCACCAAACACTAGTTCTAATAAGTCCTGATTTCACCAAAGACTTCTATATTTTCTCATTTGCATCTGAACATAATGTGGCGCACCGGAATAGGGTTAAATAAAAAAAATTACATCCAAAAAACTGTAGAAATAATTGGTTCACCGGACATTGTTACCGGTGCATCATGATACTGTAGAGCACCAGTGCTTTAAAACTACGCTGCCCCGGTGCCTCCTAAAAGCGTGCTAAAACAGAAAGAGTTCTGTGCGGCATACAGACAACGCACCAATACTCTAGCAAAAATCCCGTGCACTGGAATAGGGTTAAATAAAAAAAAATTACGGCCAAAAAACCGCAGAAATCATTAGTTCACCAGACACTGTTACCGGTGTGTCATATTACTATAGAGCACCAGTTCTTTAAAAATACGCCACCCCGGTGCTTCCTAAAATTGTGCAAAAATATAAAGAGCCCAATGCGACATACAGGAAACACACCGGTACTCCATTAAAAACCCCGTGCACTGAAATAGGGTTAAATACAAAAAAATTACGGCCAGAAAACCGCAAAAATCATTGGTTCACCAGACACCGTTACTGGTACGTGATGTTACTGTAGAGCACTGGTGCGATAACATTACGTAGCCCCAGTGCCTCCTAAAAGTGCATGAAAACAAAAGGAGCCCACACGGCATACAGGAAACGCATCAGTACTGCAGTAAAAAGCCCGCACACTGAAATAGGGTTATAAAAAATTTACAGCCAAAAAACCGCAAAACTCATTGGTTCACCGGACACTGTTACCAGCATGTCGAGTTACTGTAGCGCACTGATGCATTACAATTACGCCACCCTGGTGCCTCCTAAAAGCACACAAAAAGCGAAAGAGCCTGGCGTGGAATCAAGACAACGCATCGGTACTCCAGTAAAAACCCTGCGCACTGGAACAATGTTAAATAAAAAAAAAATTACGGCCAAAAAACCACATTTTTCACTTTTGTCAGTGCTATAGAGCTCTCAAGCACTGGTGCAATTTATCCTTGCTTGAGCCGCAATAACATCCGTGCTCCCATTGCACTTATTGCACGCACTACTGCTGTACAATGCCACCAATCTCCAGCTTGAATTTTATAAAACAGTGGACAAATTTTCTTTTTTAAATTGTACAGCCAATATGCCTCCTCGACGGGTAAATGTACAGGTATTTTTCTTGTTTTTCCATAATTAAACCTTTTAGCAGATTAGAATTTGAAAAACCCTTAAATTTAACCATTAAAAAAAACAAAAAAAAAATTGTTGCATGGTGTGCTCGAGCCGTTCGGCTCGCACCGGTTTGTAGTGCGACCTGTAAATTTATAAGCCGCACCACATCGGGCGCTGAAGGAATCCACACCAGTTCCGGGGCAGTATCGCGAGGTACACGGTGTTATTTTAAATTTTTTTAAAAGTGCAGTGCGATCATTTACCAGGTCACACCGTTGACAATGTTGAATTGCGGCCACCCGATGCTTTGACAAAATTATCCACTCTGAGGCACGTAAGTTTTTCGGTGCACCAGAACCACAAATCGACATTGTCAATGGTTTGGGTTGGTAAACCGGTGCTAAGTGTAGCTGCACCAGTTCTGGGGAAGATTCCAAAGGCGCACCATGTAATTGTAAATTTTACAACAAAGAGCGATGCGTTCAGATACCTGGCCACACCGTACGACTATGTATGGTGGCAGGAGGGCGGTGTGTTGACTGAACTATAAGCCCCGGGGTGTATAGTGAATTCAGTGCACCCGCCTCTTGACACTGCACATAATGAACGATGCGCTAAAAATATTTTCTGGAGCACCGCTCCTGGTGATTTTTATATCATTATGTGCATCATCGCCGGTGCATCTCTGTGGAGGGATGCACTGTTACTGGTGCGTGACTGTGTTTTTGGTGCACCGACTCTTGTTTTATTTATTTTTAAAAAAATATTTATATACGTATATTTGTAAATACATGTGTCATTTAATTAAAAAATTGTGTTTAATATGTCAATCATTCAAAGACGTGGAAGGAAAGAAGAGGACTAACAACAACAACAACAGGTGGAACAATATAACATGGTTCACCTGTGGGAGGCAAGAGAGATGGAGAGAGATGCGTACCCTCGCCCTATTACGGCATCGACAGAGGGGCTTCTAAGGCAGGTAGGCCTCCTCAAGTTCTATGAGGAGGCTAGTTCCTTAAAGTGCCATAGTGGTTTTTTGAGACATCTTATCCGAAGGTGGAATGACTAGCAACAGACTTTCAGGTCTCCGGAGGACAGTTACGTATTGGTGCGTTTGGTCGTGAGGAGGGCCAGTGTCTCTCACTTATGATTTTGACCATTTAGCACAACACCAGTGACGGGCAACGCATTAGTTTCAAGCTTTTATATTATGTTGATTCTTTACTACAGTAGCCACGAATTGTCAAGTGGTCTGCCATTTTTTTATGGTAGTTCTGTATAGCATTAGATAGATGTTGTGCTCATGCACAAGGGAGGGTCAACTTCCCTTTTGGTTCAGAGATTTTTTGTTTATTTTTTGATAGGTTTCCAGAGACAAAGCCTTCTTTTATTCGGCAGCCTCGTAGGCTGATTACTGAGGCATGTATGCATATGTGGAGGCAGATGAGGCCCAAGAGGGAGGAGACCGTGTTTCCAGCGACGATATCAGATGACGCACTGAGGTTACTAGCCATTTTTTTTAGCATCCCTTCATTATGGTCCCTTGTCCTTATGCGAGGTTGGATTGGCGAGGGTGTGCCAACATCCTCTTCGCAAATGATGAGTCGCCAGATGATAGAGGTAAGATTGATATTTTATTTAAATTTATTCTAACATTTTCTTTAACTTGTTTTTATTAAATTTTGTAATGAAATTGTCTAATTATTGTTGTGTACTTGTATATATTTTGCAGACATTGGCTCTTATGATGGCAAAGAGATTCCACCACCACCACCTAATCCAGTTGTGGATATTTATTCTTTACTACAGTAGCCACGACTTGTCAAGTGGTCTGCCATTTTTTTATGGTAGTTCTGTACAACATTAGATAGATGTCGTGCTCATGCACAAGGGAGGGTCAACTTCCCTTTTGCTTCAGAGCTTTTTTGTTTATTTTCTGAGAGGTTTCCAGAGATGAGGCCTTCTTTTCTTCGGCAGCCTCGTAGGCTGATTACTGAGGCACGTATGCATATGTGGAGGCAGATGATGCCTAAGAGGGAGGATACTGTGTTTCCAGTGAGGATATCAGATGATGCACTGGGGTTACTAGCCATTTTTTTTTAGCATCCCTTCATTATGGTCCCCTGTCCTTATGCGAGCTTGGATTGGGGAGGGTGTGCCAACATCCTCTTCACAAATGATGAGCCGCCAGATGATAGAGGTAATATTTCTATTTTATTTAAATTTATTCTAACATTTTCTTTAACTTGTTTTTATTAAATTTTGTAATGAAACTGTCTAATTATTGTTGTGTACTTGTATATATTTTGTAGACATTGGCTCTTATGATGGCGAAGAGATGCCACCACCACCACCTAATCCAGTTGTGGATCTTGATGAGGATGCATAGGGCATGATGCTAGATATTGCCGAGGATCAACAGGAGGTCGGTGCAGATTAGAGACCTGCTCCTGTTAGTGGGCCGGCCCGCGGTCGACGTCTAAGTGATGCTAGATACATGATGGAATTGGGCGACCAACTCATTGAATTTTTTGTTGAGGCAGGCATTCGCCCCACTGATTTCAGAGATATAGAGGCCGATGATAGGCTCTCATATAATTGGAGAGGCATGATGCGTGACATGTATAGCCTGATGTGGCATGTTGTAGGAGTTACGATAACTTTTACACAACTAACGAGGATTGCACACGTTACGAGCGAGCCGCAGCACATGATGGACAGTCCGCGAGGCACAGCGTACCATCGACATCTCATGATCGTTCACAGCCTCATGCCATGCCATATTTGAATGAGCCTCCAGTAGCATCTACTAGTAGTCATCATGGAGATGAGGCTCGATCATCGGTTGATCCATGACATTTATATTATAGTTGTATATTTTTAACATTATATATATATATATATATATATATATATATATATATATATATATATATATATATATATATATATATATATATATATATAGTCCATGTATTTTATGTTCATTTTGCAGTTGTACTTAATTTACATGTTGGTGATAATCATTATGTGTATGTTTTTAGGTCATGTTAGATATGTTCATTTAATGTGCAACTTGCAAATAGATGTGTATGTGATAGCATGAGATATATATTTGATGTTTGTGTTGTACTGATGATGTTAATATATAATGTTAATTGTGTTTTGTTAGATGATCATGATCATGATGATGCAATTAGTGATTTTGAATGTGTTTTTTAGTCAAATATGATGTTTGTATGATGCTTATCATGAATGTGATGTTTATTAATTAATTTATAAATACCAAATGATCATGATATTGTAAATTTGTAATATTTGTATTTCTAATTGTATTTAAAATTCTAAAATTGTAATTGTAATGATATATATGTAAATTTCTAAAATTGTAATTGTAATTTTTTAATTTGTAAAATTGTAATTGTATATATGTAAAATTCTAAAATTGTTATTGTACGTGAAATTGTAAAATTGTAATTGTAATTCTAATAATTATAATTATAATTATAATTATAATTGTAATTGTATTAATGTGAAATGAATTTATTAAAATTTTTGAATTTGTAAATTTGTAAATTTTAAATAATTGTAAAATAATAAATATGGAATAATATGATTTATTGTAACATAAGGAAATTTAGAAAATAATGCAAATAAATTCCTGTACTTAATTAGAATTATCATTATTTTATTATGATCTTAGATACAAAAAAAATTAATTTATAGACTATGCCATTGTTTTTGAGATCAAGTACATAATACCAAATTATCAAGTGAATTATTGCTTTTAACATTAACACAATGCAAATTACCAATTAATTCAAAATACATATTACATTAATATTCTGAAAAACTCATCTTAAAAAGTATGAATATTGATGAAATAACATATATTGTACCATATCACTCTCGGTTCTCATGATCATCCTCATTATCTTCTAGCTCTCATCGCATGATAAAACTATTGTTCTCGAAATTAGTTTTTGATCTAGGGTCATGTGTCAATACGAACCACCAATCCCTATCTAACACATCTGGGTAGAAAAACACCTGGTCGCAGTGTTTAGGGAAAACATAGGGCTCCTCAGCTTCATCCCACATCTTTCTAGAGTTGATACATATCATTCTACTATCGCGATCTTCCTTTACATTATTCTGATCAAAGGTGTTCCACCACTTGCACCTAAAAATAACACATTGGAAAGAAGAAAAATCCACTTCAATGATCTCTTGTATCTTTCCAACGTAACCTAATGTCCCTCTTACTAGTTTTTGATCATGGTGGTTAGATCGACTAGATTGATCGAACTCAACTTCCACTCAACAGCCTTGTGTGATGTTTCCAACATCGGCATTTTCTGTGTGAAAATGGTGTCGATATGCCCACATAGATGGGAACAAATGCACCTATTATAAAAAAGTTTAAAAAATCATATAAGTGTCATGTGTCTTATAAATAATAATCCAACAGTTAAAATATGAAATGTAGATGTCTTAATATAATTTTCAAATTTACATAAATTATTACCGAGTTGCTGCACCCAATCCCTACGTTTAGCGCATCCTCTTCAGCATGCGGGTAATGATCGGTAGCACCGTATTTCTCTCTGAATTGGTCAACAACCCAACTATTGGGGCATATTTTTGGCATATTTTCTTTTAAACTATTGGGATAAGGAACACTTCTACCATTCAATCGTCTAAATTCTTTCCTGTCACTATCCCATTTCATTTTTTTTTTGTTCGTACAATGCAACCCACGGTTGTGTCGCTTCAAAATTGTAAAGAATGAATTTATTGATTGCTTCAATTTCTAAATTTGCTGATGAAATCAAACCAACATTATATAGTACTTAGAGATCAAAATATACATTATATCGAAGTTCAACATGAATATTAATTACTTTTTGTAAATTTGAAAAATTATAAGTCACTTACTCTTTATCAAGTGATTTTTTCCACTTGTTTGGAGCAACTCTCCTTCTCTTTTGTATTCATCCAATTCATCACCCCAAATCACCGCACCTGGTCTATTGTCGATCTGCTTGATGTACTCACTGGCATAGTAGAAAGACTCATATGATATTTACCCCTCTGCCATAGACCCCTCGGGTTTTGCCCTTTGTCGAACAAAACCTTTCAATTTATTCATGTACCTCTCTAATAAGAACATCCAAGGACAAGAAACAATCCCAACTAATTCAATCTCATCTACCAGGTGGATTAAAAGATTAACCTGTAAGTCCATGAAACCCGTCGGAAATTCCTTCTCAAACATGCAAAAAATCTCAACTATCTCTTGATGCCACCGTGGAATGCTAGCCACATGAATCTTCTTTGACGTGATCCAATGAAAAAATGCAGATAATTTAGATATGGCACATCCTAGGTCTTGAGGGAATTCATGTTTCACACACCCAAGCACAAACAAAGGATAATGACACTACAAAGCTATAAAAACATGCAATAATATACAAAATTAGTTATGCTTTATGATCACCGCATGGGATAAAATTTATTAATATAAAAAATAATAAAATCATGCTTTTGACATTAGACATACTCTTAGAAGATTCAAATGGTCATGCGATTTCAACCTCGAGAAATGGTCATCCATGGTGAAGCAACACCGTAGTGAAGACCCATATGAAGTTGGCACCCTCACATCCATTATAACTTCCTTTTCCAAAGATATATCATCTTTTTTTAAATCCATGGGACATCACCTTCTTTAAAAAACCATGAATTAGAGGGACCATCGCTTGCCTCTGATCCCGTACTTTCTAATCGTCTTGGCCAATATTTATTTTTAGTTTTTGAAGTAATAAGATCTTTCCTAACCGCCAATGCGTCACTTTGTTTCAATGATATGTGCCTCCATAAAGAAGATAAAACATTTTTAAATATATCCATGGGATCTAATAAGTGGGAAATATTAAGATGCTCCCAATATGCGAGGTCATAAAAGATAAATTTCCTTTTCATCCCAATGGGAAATTTCTCAACATAGGTGTTAAAGAAATCTGGATCATCGAACTTAGGCTTCCCATTTGAATCGAACATTTCTGTGAACTCCTTCTCCTTCTCTCTCTCAAATGCTCTAAGCCATTCAACTGGTGTCATTATTGGAGGCCTTTGGGTTCTTTCTCATTTACCATTGAAAGCGGATGTTTCTCTTATGTAAGGGTGTTGTTCTGGTAGAAATATCCTGGAGCAATCATACACTGGCTTTTGTAGGTACTTGGACCATCTAGCTTTCATAGAAGGTCCACAACATTTACAGCCAAAATACCCTTTTGTTACAAGATTTGCGAGATTATATTTGTATACATTAATTAATATGCATGGCACGTTAAAGAATATCATGAAGATCAGAACAAATAATATTACAACAAATTAAATAAATAATATGTGAAAGAATATTGTTACATTATATATAAACAAATCAATAAATTAAACATGTAATTTAGTAGAGCAAACTCCCAAGCCCGGATAATCATGTGTCGTGTAAGCACATATGCCATACAACGTAAACCTCCTCTTGTCTACGATGGGTCTTGATACATCGTATACCTTTATCCCATCCCATAATTCCTTCAACTCATCTACCAGTGCTTGTAAGTAGACATCCATATTCTTCACTTGTCTTCTACCAGGGACTATGACAACCAACATAAGATGTTCATTCTTCACGGAAAACCATGGGGGGATATTTTTATTGATCACTACTACAAGCCAAATAGAATAGTTGGTGTTCTAGAGGGAATATGGGTTGATGCCATCCATGGCAATGCTAAGTCGTAGACTTCGTACTTCATTCTTGAATTTTTTGGGCCATGTATCCTCTATATGCTTCATGCTATTGAATCAGTTAGTATTCGCATAACTCCCAACTCACTTCTGTGTGAGGCATGCCATCCCTGCAACATAGCTAATTCTTTGCAACGAAAGAGCCTTTGAATCCTTGGGATTATAGGCATGTGCTTCAATATCTTAAAAGGAGGACTAGTACGTGATTTACCCTTCTTTTTTTATTTATCATACCTGTCATGCCCACATTTCAGACACATCTCTTTGTCTGCATATTCTCCTCTATATAGAATACAATCATTTGGACATGCATGATATGATATGTACTCAACACCCAACATTTTCAACAATTTTTTTGCCTCTTCGTAGCTACCGGGCAAGACATTATCACTCGGAAGAACCTTATCTTTGAATAACCTGTAGTTGGTGATCATGGGAAAATATATTAATAAATGTACATTAATGTCGATATAATTATTAACGTTCATAAAATTTAACATTTGTAATGCTCATTGTAGTGTACTGATTATATTTCAAATTTATATATAAGGAAAGTACTTTATGGTAACTTACGTCAAAATTTCCAAGAAACATGCATTTGACAAGCCAAAATTTTCTTTCAAGTTGTACAGTAACATCATTGTCCCCAACTGGGTAGACTTTGACTGACCTCTGGGTCCAAAGAGAGGGGTGGTGGAAGAAAATTTAAGGCTTTTGAAAAAGGTGTCAGTAATATGAGCATCATCCCCTAGTTGATCATCATTTCAGAATGCATCTAACAACATTGTCTCCATGGCAGTCGTATCCCTTAAGTAATCGTCCATACCATCCTATATTTGATTGTCTCCATTGCCAGCTTGTGAAGAACTACTATTGCTATAATCATTCCTAATTGGTGAATCTGGACGTAGTGGGAATTGAATCGGTGGTTGATTCAATCATTCTTGGTATCGTTCCTCTCCGATTTTTTCTCTTAATTCAGTCTTCTCTCGATTTTACATTGTCGTGGGGTGCAACAGAAGATGGTACATAGGTCGTTCATCATCACTAGGATCCTAATAATTAAAAAAAAATTTGAACATGATTAGTACAAAATATTATGATATCAATTAGTAACCACGTTGACAATATTGCATGATTATAAATTGGTTTGACGTTGAAATAATTACATATTAATCAATATATATACCAAACAATTATAATTATAATTACCATCATTGTCCCAGGATTGTGGTTATAAGGTGCAATATTGTTACAATTGGCAGGGTGAAGCGGCTGTCCATTTTCATCTACCAAATGCGTCTTGCGGTATGCAGCTCCTGATAAGAACTTTCGATGTTTTGGAGCATTACTTTGAATATAATTTTTTGCATCTAAACTCGATGATGAATTTTCATGAACCTGTAAATTTGTATACATTATAAATTTAATTAATTTGTGCATGATTGACTACATGGATAAAAAACATACATAAATTCAATTGGATAGTGAAAAAATAAAACAAATCTGAAGTAAATATTACGTCTCCACATGAATAAGGAGAACTCTGTGATGGACTTTGAGAAATATTATGGAACTAAATGGATTTTGAAGCATTGTCCATTTCATATAATATATGATATTTTCTCCCTGCATTTGAGCAAAACAACAATAAACTTTGGTGTCCAAACCTAAATGTAATTATGGTGCGTACTGTTCAGATAACCGCACCGATCAGTTCTTTATTTTGCGCATCGGTGTGCTTTTATAACAAGTACCACCGGTGCAGTTCAATTAAATGACGCACCGGTAAATGAATAACTGTAATAAAAAAAAGCGCAACCCTATTTTCTTTCAGTGAAAAAAAAATCGGTAAATTGAAAATTGGGCGGCAAAATATTTTCGAAAATCTAATTTCATAAAACATTTCTTTAAATACTAAAATTTTCATTATTTCATTATTTTTGCAAAAAAATTCAGCCAAAGATTTGCAGGATACATACCTGGAGCAAACAGAGCACGAGAGCACTATGGAGCAGGGAAATACGTTTGAACAGAAGTATTCAAACAATCCGAATACCAAACCTCTAGTATATCAAACCCTGTACCATAGAATTTTAAACAACGTGAGTAAAGTTTATTGTTTTTTTGTACTTTTTTCTGTAGTGTTTTTTATGCAGTGAAATAAGAAATCAAAGTATATTGTTGTATTTTATTTTTTCTCTAGTTTTTTATGAAGTAAAATACAAAATCAAATATTATTGTTTTTTTAACTTTTTGTTTATGGATTTTTTACCTTTTCTATAGTTTTCAGAAACAAAAATAAAAAAAGAAATCAATTTTTAGAAACAAAACCCTAGATTCTTTTTGTTTCTGCCATTTTTTCTCCCTCTTTCTTTTCAATTTAGATTTATAGGGTTTATGTACTCATAAGAAGTCCAACCCATGGGATGACTTGCATAGTCGGATTCCAACCCATGTTGACCCTTGCGTCAATCTTAAAAAAAATACATATTTTTTTTCTCCAGTGCACCCCGCGTAACATTGCGCACCAGTGCGCTTGGTTAACCAGCTCGCTGCTGAAGTACAATGATAAAAAAATAAAAAAAAACAAAATATGTTTTTATCATTGCACCATCTGTAACATATGGCACCGGTGCACTATTACATTATGGAGCACTGCAAAATGTGTTGTTTTGGAAAAAAACCATTTTACAAACATACCCTACATTATTTTTGTTTCTGCCCTTTCTTCTCCCACTTGTTGTGATTTCAAAATTAGGGTTTTTCAATTTATATTTATAGGGTTTTTATTGCTAAATATATGCCTAATACATGCAACCAACGGGAGGATCTGCATAGTCAGATCTCAATCCATGTTGGCCCTTGCGTCAATCTTAAAAAGAAACATTTCTTTTCGTCGGTTCCCACTTTGTAACATAGCGCACTAGTGCGCTCTGTTATAAAAGCACATCGTGCAAGTACAGTGATTAAAAAAAAAAAATTATGTTTTTATCAGTGCTTCATATGTAACATATGGCACCGGTGCACTATTACATTATGGCGCACCGCATAACGTGCTGCTTTGAAAAAAAACCATTTTTACAAACATACCCTACATTATTTTTGTTTCTGCCCTGTCTTCTTCCACTTGATGTGATTTTAGAATTAGAGCTTTTCAATTTATATGTATAGGCTTTATGTTGCTAAATATAAAACTAAGACATCCAACGAACGGGTTGACCTACATAGTCGGATCCCAATCTATGTAGGCCCTTGCGTAAATAAATAAAAATAAAATTAAAAATAAAATATCGGTGCTTCCTGTCTAAAAGAGTGCACCAGGGTGCTCTGTTATCACAACGCACTGCAAAAGTACTGTCATAAAAAAATTATAAAAATATGTAGCTAGTGCGTTATTTCATTATGATGCACCGCGAATGTTTAGTTTCGAAAAAAAAAAAAAAAAAAAAATACAAACCTTACTTTCTTTTTGTTTCTCCCCTTTCTTCTTCTTCTTTCTATGATTCAGAATTAGGAATTTTCAATTTATATTTATAGGGTTTTTGTTGCTAAATATATATCTAAGACATGCAACCGATGGGACGATTAGCATAGTCGTATCCTAATCCATTTGGGCCTTGGAATGATTTAAAAAAAAACATATTTTTTACCGGTGTTCCCTATGTAAGGTAGCGCACCGGTGCTCTGTTTTTTACAAGAGCACCAGATAAGTAATGTGAAAAAATAAGATTTTTTAATGGTGCGCCATATGTAAAATATAGCACCGATTTATGCTAACAAAACTAACACTGGACAATTTTTATTATTTTTATGATGGTTAACCGGTGCAGTCATTGACATGTAACATACCAGGGCTTCTTGGTTCAATAGAGCACTGTACAATGTATTATATTGTTTTTGCGGTGTGTGGGAAAGAAATACATGCACCGACGTCGGTGCGTTTACCATGAATGGCGCACCGGTTTTTTGAAGAAAAAAAAATTAATTGAGAAGTTGACAGTTTATTTAAAAATATATTATTGACTGATATGATACAGGTTTGATATTGTTAAAGAAATGACTGAAAAGAGATCAAGTAACAAAAATACTGATAACACATCAAGAAAAGCAAAAAGGGCAAGTTCTTTGTAAATTTTTTACAAAAAAAATATTTTTGAACTATATGTAAGTTTAAATAATATGTATTGTTTAATGTGTATCATGTAGAGCCACAAAATGACGAAGCTCAATAAGATTATTTCTGATCTAGGACCAGAAGAACGTATAAGCTTGATGGAAAAATTGCAAAAGGATGAATCAGGTGAATGAAAAAATACTATCGATCCAATATAAGTTTCTTTTTTTAGTTTTCATTAATAATATATTTAAAATTATTAAATAACATGTGTGAAAAAGTCTATTAATTCACCTCTGTTTAATGCTCTACAGGGACCAACAACTCAGAAAAGGAATGTTGTTCTAAGAAAAGAAAAACAATAGAACATGCAAATGAAAATGAATTTCTCCTTAGCTCATTTGGAGTGGTGTTGGAGGTTAACGAAAGGGGGAAAAATTTTTACAAATGTTTGAGGGATCTAGTGGAATGAATGTATAGACATTCTTTCCACTTATAATACAAAAACCAATCCAATGATTCCAAGAACCAGATTTTATGTAAACTACATGAAGAGTTTCCAGAGAATTGGTCAATGATACATGTCAGACTTTTAATAGCAAAAACGTACAACAACAAAAAAGAAGGAATGAAAAAGTAATATTTCTTTAGATGTTTGTCTAGAATTATTTATAAATATCACTTTTGTTATACTTAATTTTCATATATCAATATAAAAATTAAATAGTTTATTGTCATGTTACATTTTCAGGAAGATTATGAAAATCTCAAAAGATGAACGAGCTAATATCAGAAATATGCCAGTAGGAATGTCCAAAAAGGTGTACAAGGAGATGGTCAAAGAAATAGACAAAATTGCATCACGGGAGGAGCCACCTCTACAACAACCTACTTCAAATTTAATATGTAATCATTGAATTTTTTGATCATTATGTAAAATAAATAAACAATTTAGCATTAAATATTAATTTTCAAAAATTTTCTTGCAGAAAATAAAAGAAAATGGAACCCATTCAGCACATAAAACATGACGACAAGGAAGAAAATGATTGATATCTAAGTTTGTGAGTAATTGTTACTTCCTTATAACAACTTAACTAAATTTCATTTTTGTATTTTTAAGTTGTTTTACAAAAATCATCATTGAATGTCTCCAAACAGGTGCTAACATACAAAGAAGAACCATCAGAGGAATTGATTGAAATTGGTTTAAATATGGGTTGTGCATATATGTTGGCATATCAGAACTTAATTGTGGAATTTGTAAGCATCTATCAATCTTGTTTTACTTAGCTACGTCTATAATTAATAGAAAAAACAAATCTTTTATATTAAATATATGATTTCTTATGGGGTATAAAACTTGCAGGAAACAAAGTATGGCACTGCGCCAACAGATCAAATCTTGAAAGATGGCATGTTACATGGTTTTGAAAGAATGTGTATAGTTTATGAGTCAATTGTTGCATTGGTATGTCATTTCTTTTCGATTTACATTGATGTATATTATTTAATATTGAAATTTTCATTATTCTCACCAATGTATATACACTCATTACAGTTTATTTTTATGTTTGTAGATGGAAGAAGGTGAAGAAGAAGAAAACAATCAACTTTGTGAACAAAAGATTTTTTAAAATAACCCAAGTCATGGAAGCAGCTGTAGCAGTGATAGCAGTTCAAGCACCGAAGAATGATGATCACTATGTTTGGATATAAAAGCAAGGTGTTGTACTATTTTTGGAAAAATGTCTATGAAATCAAACATTTTTTTTTAATGTAATGGACATAGTGTCCCAATTGAAAGATAAAGGGATACCAATAACTGTCCCATTTTGTATGACAAAGAATGTCTTATTCATATATATATATATATATATATATATATATATAATTAAAAATGTTTTAATTTATTATATTGCGTTCTCCATTGTCATTCTCAAATGAAGTAATAAAAATTTAATTCATATGAATATTGTTATAACATATATATGTGTTGAATTTTGATGAATAATGAATTTAAAAAAAATGAATTTAAAAAAAACACAATAATTATGATATGATATAACAAATTAATCTAAACATCACATTCAAATCCATTAATAAAAATTTAATTAATATGAATATTGTTATAATATGTGTCGACTTTTGATGAATAATGAATTTTAAAAAATCACAATAATTGCACGGCCACGGGTTGATGTTTCTAAAAAATACAATATGAAAACCGGTGCACTTGTATTATTAAGCGCATCGGTGTGTTTTTACTACCTATCGGGATCGCACAAATACCAAAACTAGTTAAAAATATCGAGGCGTTTGTGCGGTACAACGCTCTGGTGCATTTATGTATCTATACGCACCGGTGTCATTTTACAGCCTATGAGCACCGCAAAAATATGGATACCAATTATAAATTGTGGTGTGTCTGTGTGATACTATGCACTAGGGCATTTTTTCTGTCTATACGCACCGATGCATTTGGATGATCAATAGGCACCGCATGAATACCGATACCGATTAAAAATCTTGGTGCATTTGTGTGATAGTACGCACCGGTGCGTTTATGAGTTGATAAGTGTCAGTGCATTTGTATGACATATTTCACTGCACGAATACTGATACCAATTGTAAACCTCGTTGCATTTGATACGACCTATGGGCACTGCTCAAATCCGAAGACAAATTAGAATAGCCCCGTGCAATTGTATCACCAACACCAAGCCCGATGCTATTATTTTCCTTAATGGCCTGGTGCATTCTCCTTCGATTTCCCTGGTGCGTATCACGACTGCCCTAGTGCGTTGTCCACTAATACACATTGGTGCATTAAAACCTAATAAAATCACCGTTGAAAAAACATCCGTAATAACCTTCGGCAACCCATTTTTTTTTAGTTTTGTTGAATTTCTGTTAAAAGCTTTGCCAAAACCTCCGTTACCAGAAACGAATGTGGTAGAATATGTTTTTTTGACAATTTTGGCCAATTTTATAACACTAAAAACATCTTTTACAACCTCCGCTAGAGGGTGTTTTCCTTGTAGTGCATGCATGGGACTCTATATGTTAATAGATCAAGACTATCTTGCAAAGATGTAAGTGTCTCTTCTCTGGATGGAAGTACTTATGCAGCTGGTGGTGAATGTAGCGACTTCTTGTTCAGAGTGACAAGATTGGCATCCTCCTCCTTAGGAAATGTCACTTTGTGGCACATCTCTAGTTTTCTCCCATCAAATTCCTTCCTCAACTTGTGAAAGAAATCTGAATATTTAGTCACCTTTGCATGCTCCATGTGACCAAACCACCAATCATTGGCTTCATCTAAAATATGAAGTGCTACGATTTGAACAACCTCTTCTTCAGCTACAGGATGTAGCCTGAAAAATGCATCTAACTCTCTCCTCCAAGATCTAACAGTGCTTGAGGAAGATCCATCAAATGTAGGAAAATAGAATCTATTATGCCTCTTTCTTCTATTGCTGCAATAGGATACTCTTTCTTCTTTTATTTTGAAGAATTTTTTGAGAGTTAGCTTCTCCTTGAATGCTCTAGACTATGCTTTTTACTCTTCAAGATATAGATTGAGAGTCTCATGAGTCTCAGGTTCATTCCTTTCTTCATTTCTACACCTTCCACCTTATCCAAATAAAGTGGGCATAGTGGATCTATGGGGAGATCTAGGAGTCTTCAGTTTTCTTCTTTGTTGATAGGAAGTGCTTGGACCTTCCTCATCACATCTTCATCTTGGATCTTCTTTCTGTCCTTCCTTCGTCATTGGATTGACCTCCTTGGAGAGATATTGCATGGATCTAAAGAAAGGAGTGGAAAAATTTTCATCCTCCATGATAGATCTCATCTATATGCTTCTTCTTTTGAAGTAAAAGATGAAGTGTCCACAAGCGGAGCCAACGATCATGCTCTGATACCATTGTAATATCCCAAAAGGGAGAATGTAGTAATAATTAAACACAATATAAGAACTACAGCAAGATAAACAATAAATCTTAAGACAACATCAGAATTTATAGAGAAGCTGAGCCATTTTATTGTATGGAGATGATTCAATTACACAATGTACAATAATATGAGTAGATCTAGCCAAAAAGATGGTCTAGAATCACCCAAAAAACATACTACAATAGGTACAGCATAACTGGAGAGGCACTGAAGAAAATATTGTGTTTTCCCTTCAGTAGAATATGAACATATACTTGTAGGCTGAAAAGGAAAATGGAGATCTACTGAAATTTAGAGCTCAGATGATTCCAAGATTCAATATCTTCCCAATGTGATGGATTCCCCAGGTAACCCAGAAAGGATTTTCTAGATCTACATCTTTGGAAAATCACCTCCCTAGGATTTGATCCTTGTTCTGCTGGGAAATATAGATCTCAAGCTAGATCTTTCTAATGGATGGTTGAAATATGTTGCAAGATAAGATCTAAGATTGAAGGACTGATCCCTTCTTTAGATCTACAAGCTAGAAGCTCTAGATCTAGCTTCTCAATCCTCCAATGATGATTGCAGCTGCTACAACACAACTGTCAATAGAAACTTTGCTGTGAGGAAAAGAGAGGCCTTCTACCTACTAAAAATTTCTACAATAAACTCCAGGTTGATGGAAAGATCGATGGAAATGTGAGGGGATGATCCCTCACAGGATTACTAGCTGAAATTCTAGTAACTTCCTTCCTCCTTTTTGGATTTTCAAAATTGACAACGCAATTCCTGAAGGAAACGCTATTTCTAGGAGGTCAATAAATTTTGGACTGATGCCGTATCTGAAATGAAGCTCTAGGAAGCTAATCTGTAAGCCCAAGGTGATTGGAATAAACCCTCACTAGTTCTCCAGCTGAAGTACTGAAGACAACTTCCTCCTTGCAAACTGATCTTCAGAAATCTGCAATTTCTGAATATGGATGTTCTGTAGAAAGTAGGAAAAGATATGTGGCACCAATGCCTGATGTAAAATGAAGTAAAATAATATTTCTAGAGCTACTCTAAGAAAGAGGTGGGATTCCCGACCAGGAAAACCCTGTGCTAAATAGCACTTGCAATCTTTGCTAAACAACCCAAGAAAGCAATGTAATGTCACATGAAAATTCCAGATCTGCAAAGATCTTTACATCAAGAATAATCACCATGCCTTCATCCTCACCTTCATATTCTTTATATAATGTTTGAGCCTTCCCATGCCTTGGCCCTCATCTAGACTGCGCTGTTCATGGGGATAAGATCCTCCAATTTTGACTGCGTTGTTTGACCAAATCAACCATCATGTCTAGGTGCAATGTACACCCTCTCCATCATGTGTGTTTTAATTGTACAACATCCTGCATCACTTTATGATGAATGTTCCATGATCTTCTGTTTGACATCTTCAAGATCTTAGTTGACTATGTAAACCTCCATGATCTATATCATAAATGAGACATGATCTCCAATTCCATTCACATTAGTAGTTTCTCAACTACCTTATCATGCAGATCTAGGCTTAATTAATCCACATTCAAACACACAAAAGTGGATACTTATTAATACTGAGGTTTATGGGTCCCTCCACCCTTTTATTTACTTAATTCATTAAGAAAATCAGGGACTCTAATATTCGAAATATGATGTGGAAATTTGGGAATATTCCAGTGGATCAGCTATAATACGCGAGTCAAAGAGAAGAGAGAAATATTTTTTTCTTGCTTGAAGATATAACACACCTTGTATATTGTATATAGGGCATTATAACACTGGAGGGCTCAATAAATAGCTGCATTACGAGTGGTAAACTCACTGTGTTTTCACAGTAGGCAAGGTTCCTTTTCCTTCTTGTGTGCTAGATACAGCATTTGTAGGTTTTAACCTTGAACATAAATTATCTACACACGAATCTTATAATAGAAAATAAACAATAGCAAGAGCATAAAACATAAAACAGATAAACATAGAGATTTTCCCCTGGATCCCAAATCGGGATGACCAACTTGATTTTTCATTATATTCCTTTTAGTGTTACAACACATATATATACATGCCGAAGCATACATAATCCCCAATCCATTAACCCTGGATTAGAACATAACCGTAGTTCCCTTGACCGGATATACAAAATACCAGGGGCCGAAAACCATCGTACCCCAAAACCATTTGCAAAATCATGCACAAAACATGGGTGGGTCCACCTATGAGTGGGACCGCATACCAAAAAAAATTGTTTCAGGGCACTTCCGCCCCCCCTTTGACCCCCCTGCTGCGCTCGACACAACGTACAACGCGTGGGGCTAGTCGTGGAAAGAATATAACACATACCCAAAATTCTCCCATTTGTTGTTTTCTTTCCACAAGGGGCCACAAGAGAGCTTAGTCATTGGGCCAATTCTTCAACACCCATTGTTTCTCTACACCAAGAGAACTTCTGAGTGCTTACAAAATTTGTCATTTCATCTGCAACATTCTTAAAAGTGTCCACCTTTACCAGCAACACCCTTTTAGCCTCAACCATATCTCTAACAAAGTGATATTGAACATCAATGTGCTTTGTCTTTGAATGATAAGCAGGGTTCTTAGCCAAGAAAATTACACTTTGGCTATCACAGTCTATCCTTATAGCTTGCTGTACCAACCCCATACTTGAACACAATCTCTGCAACCAAACTGCTTCCTTTCTTGCATGAGTGGCTACTATGTATTCTGCCTCTGTAGTTGAAAGAGCCACTACAGACTGTCTTTTACTCATCCAACTGACTGCGCCTCCAAATAGGCTAAACACATACCCACTTGTAGATCTTCTTTGGTCCAGATCTCCAGCCCAGTCCGCATCAACAAAACCACGAATGTCCAACATTCTTTCCAATCCTGGTCTTCCCTGGTAGCACAAGCCATAATCACTAGTGCCACGTAAATATCTGAAAACCCGCTTCACTGCTGTCCAATGCTCCTTCCTTGGGTTTGACATAAACTTGCTCAATACTCCCACTGCATGTGCAATGTCTGGTCTAGTACAGACCATTGCATACATCAGGCTACCCACTGCACTTGCATATGGAACACGGGACATATACTTCTCTTCTTCTTGTGTCTTGGGACACTGTTCAGCAGACAGATTTACACCTACAGGAATAGGAACATTCACCGGTTTACTATCCTGCATATTGAACCTCTGCAATATAGTCTCGACATACTTCCTATGGTTTAACCAGAGCTTCCTCTTTGCCCGATCTCTCTTAATTTCCATGCCCAAAATATAGTTTGCAGCACCAAGATCCTTCATGTAGAATTTGGAGAACAGTTGGGTCTTCAAATATTGGATAATTTCTTTGTCATTTCCAATCAACAACATATCATCCACATACAAGACCAAATAAAAAACACGGTCACCAATTAATTTAAAATAAGCACAATGATCCTCCTTGCTTCTAGTGAAGCCAAGTCCCCATATATAGGTATCAAATTTATGATACCACATCCTTGGTGACTGTTTTAACCCATACATAGAATTATTCAACCTGCACACCAGTTATTTCTTACCCTTCACCATAAATCCTTCAAGTTGCTTCATGTAGATCTCCTCTTCTAGATCCCCGTGAAGAAATGTTGTCTTCACATCCATCTATTAAATCTCAAAATCAAATGCAGCAGCAACAAATAAAAGTAATCTAATAGAAGTAACCTTGGCAACAAAAGAAAAAATATCACCAAAATCAATTCCTGGCACTTGGGATTAACCTTTTGCTACCAACTGAGCTTTGTATTTCTCCACCTTGTCTTCTACATTTATCTTCTTCTTAAACACCCATTTTCTCCCGATGGACTTCCTTCCAGCCGGCAAATCCACCAGATCCCATGCCTCATTTTTGTGCAAGGATGCCATTTCATCAACCATGGCCTCCTTCCAGAGTTTTCCATCCTCTGAATCTACTGCCTCCTTGACAGTTCTGGGATCATCATTAGTTATAGTTAAGGAAAAACCTGAACAGAAAGCAAATGGACTATACCTTTCTGGTTGCCTTCTTTCCCGAACTGATCTTCTCAAAGCTGGAGTTTGTGGCTATTCCTCTTCTGAGTCTTCTTCTGTTGTAGAGTCTGATTCATCCTCCTTTAGCTCAAACTCTATCTTCTCAGGTTCCTTTGGTAGGACTTCATGTGTAACAACATATTTCACCTCTCTAAACACGACATCTCGGTTGTACACAACCTTCCTTGTTTCTGGGTTCCAAAGCTTGTAACCCTTTAAACCATCCTTATACCCAATAAAGATGCACCTTTCAGATTTATTATCCAACTTGGTCCTTTTCTCCTTTGGAACATATACATATGCATCACATCCAAATACCCTTAGATGTGAAAGAAAGGGTTTCTTACCAGTCCATACCTCATGTGGAGTCTTATCCTCCAACGCTGATGAAGGTGATCTGTTAACTAAGTAACATGCAGTCTCCACTGCCTCTGCCCAGAATTCTTGTCCTAACCCGGTACCACTGAGCATGCTTCTTACCTTTTCCATCAGTGTTCTATTCATTCTTTCTGCAACTCCATTTTGCTGAGGTGTGTATGGAGTAGTCTTCTGCCGTGCTATACCACACTTCTTACAGAACTCTTCAAATTCCTTCTTGCAGAACTCCCCACCATTATCTGTCCTCAACGCCTTTATCTTCTTCTCTCTCTGGTTTTCCACCAGAGCCTTAAATTCTTTAAATTTGTCAAAGACTTCAGATTTCTTCCTCAAGAAATATATCCATGTATTCCTTGAGAAGTCATCTATGAATGAAACATAGTACGCAGACTTTCCCAGTGATGGAACTGACACAGGCCCAAACACATCACTGTGCACAAGTTCTAATATCTTGTTTGCCCTCTTAGCACCAGAAGGAAAACTCACCCGATTCTGCTTCCCATATACACAATGTTCAAAGAAATCGAAATCCAGAGAACAATTAGACATACCTTCTACCATACCATCTCTATGCAGTATCCGAAGGCCCTTCTCTCCAATATGTCCAAGCCTTTGATGCCATAGCATGGTCTTTTCTCCAGAGACAGCTAGACTTTCCGTCCCACTTTCAGGAACCACAGAACTGTTACACCCATCAATAACAATGCTACCTTGTAGCTTGTACAGAGTTCCAGTCCGAACTCCCCGCATTAATACCAGTGCTCCCCGAACCATCTTGCAGGCATCTTTCTCGAACACTGTTTTTACACTTGCATCATCCATCTTGCTTACAGAAATCAGATTTCTGGCCAATGTAGGAATATGCAGAACACCAGGAAGTGTTCTAATCCTTCCACCTTGCAGCTTCAGCTTGACCTTTCCACGTCCGACGATTCTGGCCTTCCTATCATCCCCTAGGAAGACATCACCACCATCATATTTCTCATACTCGCAGAACCACTCCCTATGGGGAGTGAAGTGAAAAGATGCACTTGAGTCAATCAACCATGACTCATGATCTACATGTGTATTTGAAGAAGAAGCCAAATACACATCCCCACCTTCATCCAAGGTGGTTTTTGCCTCTGCATAAGGAGCATCATCAGATCCCTTTCCTTTCTCAGGAGCTTTAGATCTACATTCCTTTTTGTAGTGTCCTTCCTTTCCGCATTTCCAGCACACCTTTACAAACTTTCCAGGAGATTTAGATCTCCCTCTAGATTTAGATCTCCCGCTCAAAACCTTATTCTTGTTTCTGTTTTAGGAACTTCCTCGTATAGATAAGGCATCTCCATTTTGACCCTCCATATTTCTCCGTCTCATTTCCTCCGACAGCAAGGCTGAGACAATGTCATCAAAATTCAAGGTAGTTGTATTGCTACCTATTACAATAACCATACTGTCCCATGAGTCTGGTAGAGAACATAACAAACTGATGCACTTATCTTCATCTGATATTTTAATATCAATAGATGACAACTGACTTACCACAGTATTGAAGGCGTTTAGATGCTCTGTCACTGAGTCTCCATCCATCATCCTCAGGTTATACAACTTTTTCCTTAGGAACAACTTATTCACCACAGACTTAGATTGGTACAAAGTCCCAAGTTTTTCCCACAAATTCTCCGCCATAGCTTCCCTAGATATATCTAACAATACTAAATTTGAGACACACAACCGTATTGTGCTCTTAGCCTTCCGATCAAGTTTCTTCCAGTCTTCATTTGACATTGCCGTTGGTTTAGTACCTAGATCTACCGTGATCCATTGATCTTTATCCACCAGCATATCCTCCATCTTGAGCTTCCACAACTCAAAACTCTGACCATTAAATTTCTCAATCTCTATCTTTCTGCAGCTCACCATCTTCTTTCACAGCAAGAATCGATCCCGCAAATCTCTCACTGAACAGGGTCTGCCTCAGGCCCAAGGAAAAACCCTCAGCAACAAAGGCATCCCCTTGAAGCCGAAACAGCTCTAATACCAAATGCAGGTTTTAAACTTGAACAAAAATTATCTACACATGAATCTTATAATAGAAAATAAACAATAGCAAGAGCATAAAACATAAAATAGATAAACACAGAGATTTTCCCCTGGATCCAAAATTGGGACGACTAGCTTGATTTTTCATTATATTCCTTTTAGTGTTACAACACATATATATACATTCTGAAGCATACATAAACCCCAATCAATTAAACCTGGATTAGAACATAACCGTAGTTCCCTTGACCGGATCTACAAAATACCAGGGGCCGAAAACCATCGTACCCCAAAACCATGTGCAAACTCATGCACAAAACATGGGTGGCTCCACCTATGAGTGGGACCGCATACCAAAAACGTTTTTGCCGGGGCACTGCCTCCCCCACTGTGACCCCCCTGCTACGCCCGGCGCAACGTACAACACTAACATGGGATATTACTATAATGATGAGTGTTAGCATGTAGGCCATGATTCCCACGGACGCGTTAGGTAAAATATTATTTTAAAAAAGTGTGACGTCAATTTTTCCATTGTTTTATATGGGAAAAATATATTTCTAATCCCAAAATTTATTTATATACCTTGAGTGGTGTTTTAAAAGAGTAATATTCAAAGCCCTTTCTTTATAAAGGCTTTGGAAAGTTTTAAAAGAGGATTTTTTTTATATGATTTTTTGACTTTATTTATATATATATTATAATTAATGAAGGGTTATTTATAAGGATTTTGAATTTTTTTATAAAAGAAGGGTTTTTAAGAGATGTTTTGAAGAGCGATGGCTTTCTCAAACATCCACAAACTCCCACTGTTTACATGTAAGGACTATGATATATAGGTCATTAAGATGCAGACCAAATTGAAGAATCATGATGATTGGGATCATGTCCAGTTTGGGTTTTATGAACCTAAAGCTAAAAAATAAGAACTATCTCTCACTAATTCATAGAGAGAACACTAGAAGAAAGAAAAAATGAAGAACCGAGTAGGGAGTGGACCGAGCAAGGTTTTAGAAGATTATGATCATGTGTTCAACATAGACAACATGGGATACCTTGGAAACAAGCTGTAAAGGTATGTCCAAATTCAATATTGTTAAGTTGCATAATACTAGAATACATTTTGAATGTGTGCAGATGAATGAGATGAAGGAAATTCATTCATTCATGAATCAGGTCATGACTGTCGTAAATCATTTAAAAATCTATGGTCAAGATATTAAAGATCAAAATATGGCTAAGAAGGTCCTTAGATATTTTTCTACAAAATTTGATGTTGTGGTAGCAATCATAGAAGAAGCCAAGGTTTTGGAAACACTAACAGTTGTTGAGTTGATGTGATCATTTCTATCACATGAGGCAAGGATAGACAGAATTAAGGATTCCACTTTAGAAACTGCTTTCAAAATCCAAGTTATATTTCAAGAGATAGAGGTTGAGGAAAATATAGATCGAGAGGCAAAGGATGGGGCAGAATACATGGTGGTCATAGAGATAGTTGAGAAGAGAATGAACATGAAAGTAGAGGATATAATTTCCTTTTAATGGCAGCAATAAAACTTGACCAAGGCATTGAGATCTTACCGTGGTTTTTAATCTGTTCTTGAGTCCTTGCTTCCCACCATACAAGTGTTGATCCCTCCATCCTCAATGAAGTTAATTAATATTTATGTCATATTCTTGAAGGTTTTTAATTTTGCAATAAACCTCCAATTTATGACTCTAGTTATCCAATTTCTTTGCATTTACTTCACCATTATACATTGGAAGCTCAAATTTGACATCAAGTTTGAGTAAGGGAGTTTTTGCTTTTGGAGTTTTGAGTGAGTATGAGCATGATGATGAAGATGGTGGAGATGGAGGAGGATTTCCTATACTACCCTTTGAATCCTTCTATTCATCTTTTTTGTCCCTTGCTTCAAAGATGATCATAACCCTTTCAATTATTTCATAGAAATCCTTCTTGTATGCTTCCTCTTCTAAAATACCTTTAGTCTCTCTGACACCTCACATGATGGCTATGGATTCAAACTCAGCCTCTGGTGCAAATTGTACACCTCAAACTCAACTAGAGATATAAAATGAGGTGTTTCAAGTGCAACTGGGAGTGAAAATTTTGGTGGATATGGGGGCCTTGTGGCTCTCCCTCTTTTGGTCCTAACCTCAGGACTAGAAACCAGTAATTTCCCTTCTCCTCTCTGCAATGTCAACCTTGTAAGCATCACAAATTTGCAACCATTAAAACCTGACTTGCACAAAACTCAAGAAAATAAGGCAAATAACCTTTTCTACCTTGGACTCTAATACCAGCTTGATCTGAATCTCAATGATAGTTTTTTGTGCTAATTTCATCTTCAGAATTATAAACAATTTGTTGATATTTTTCTTCATGTACGTAGGTTTCTTGAGCTGTTTGTGAGTGTTAAACATGTAAATGTATTGATTTTTACGTTAAATTCATGATCATTTTAACTTAAAATCAATGTACTAAACATCAGTAATAAAATGCACAACAAACCATCAAATGATCCATTAACACAACATTGATGAAGGAGTTCACCCCTCCTAGGCTACATCTCCTTGGACCAACTTCCATAGCTTGAGCCTCTGTATTAGCTCAAAATGGAAAAAAATGTTCCTTACAATCCTATACTACTCCTAAAACCTACTTCAATGTTTTCAGAATGTGAAAATCATCTAGGATACACTCTCCTTGAGCCAAATTTGGTCGAATTTTACAAAAGTTATGGCCTCCTCAATTTTGGCCAAGGAAACTCCACTAAATTTGAAGATAACTCGAGTTAACCCCGCCAATTTTGGAGTTCTTCTGCAATTGGTGGACTCTGCCAACTCAACCGCCGAATTAATCTCGGGTTTAATTAATTTAAGTCGAGTTTAACTACGGGATAATATTGGTTTAGTGCTAATCACTATCTTAACCAAATCCCATTCAAAAAAATTATTAGCACAAATTAGATATTGATTAGGGTAATTAACCTCCATTTAAAACATTAAACTGGTGCTTTGTGTAAATATCTTCCCTTCGTTATAACATAGAGGTCATGTGATGAGCGTCTAGCTTGTGGGGATGACCCCCTCCTTACCCCCACCTGTCAAACCTTGTCAATTCAATTATATATCGTGGGTAGAATATTTTAAGTTCTAAAGGTATGGTATAGTGCTAACGAAGGTGCATTGTGTGGGCGAGATAGCAGAGTCATGCCCTGACTTGCGCCTGCATTATGTATAAAATTTTTCTCTGCCACATATATATATATATATATATATATATATAATTTGAACTTTGATATATGTTGAAATTTGGACTTTCATCATAATTAATAGTTGGACCTTGGAATGGGGCATGTGACAGCCTCTCAGCTAGCCACATGTCCTCAGGCCATTGGTTCCTCCCACATCCAATGAAATTTAAACAATTCACCCACTTAGAAAATAACCACAAATTGACACTTGGCGTAGTGTCATTGGGCGAAATTGAGGAATATTCCCAGAATATTATTTTTTGCTCACTAGGCTGCCATGTCATCATTCTGTCCTTTTCTGTAAATTTTTTACTTGTATAGGAAAATGAACAACACACTCTATCTTCCTCATACAGAGTTGGTTTTCGATGCAATGAATTGTGTCAGATTCATGGCAATAAGAAATTCATTGTCGTTTAGGTTCCAATCGATTCTGAAAACTTTCATTTTTAAGCTTAACACTTAGCACCTCATCAATCATTCCCTAATATGACTTCACCATCATCATATTTATCGCACTCGTAGAACCACTGCCTATGGGGAGTGAAGCGAAAAGATACACCTGAGTCATTCAATCACGCATCATTATTTACATGTGTACTTCAAGATGAATCCATGTACACATCCGCAACTTCATCTGAGTTGGTTTTTTCCTCTGCAAAGGAGCATCCTCAGATCAGTTTCCTTTCTCAGGAGCTTTAGATATACACTCCTTTTTTTAGTGCCCTTCCTTTCCTTATTTATAGCTCACCTTTACAAGTTTTCCTCAAGGTTTTGTTCTCCCTCTAAATTTATATCTCCCACTCGAGGAGTTATTTTTGTTTCTATTTTGGGACCGTCCTTGTACAAAAAGCAATCTCTATTTTGTATTTCCATATTTTTTCATCTCATCTCCTTCGATAACTTGGATGAGACTATTTCATTAAAATTCTAGGTATTTGTATTACCACTATTGCAAAAATGAGACTATCCCATGAATCTCGTAGAGAACATAGAAAAATGATATACTTATCTTCCTATGAAATTTTTATATTTGAAAATAACAACTTTCATACCAAAATAGTAAAGGAATTTTTATTTGTCGGGGAGTCTCCACCCTCCATGCTTAGGTTATAATTTTTTTCCTGAAGGAACAGTTTGTTCACGAGAGACTTAGATTTGTAAAAGGTCCCAAACTTAACCGACAAACATTCACCACTACTTCCTGTGATAGATTCAACAATGCTCAATCTGAGATACATAACCATATTGTGCTCTTTGACTTTCTATCCAACTTTTCCGATTCTTCTCTAAACATTGACGTTGGTTTAGTACCAAGACATATCGTGATCCACTCATCATTATCCACTAATATATCCTCCATCTTGAGCTTCCAAAACTAAAAACTTTGTCCATTTAATTTCTTGATCTCTATATTTCCACTCTTCCCCATCTTCTTTAACAACAAAAATCGACCTCAAAGATCTACCACTAAATAGGGTCTACCATAGGCCCGAGAAAAAATTCTCAGTAGGGAAGGTGTTTCCTTGAAGCCAAAACAAATCTGATACCAAACGTATATTTTAACCGTGTACATAAATTATGTTCAAAAAAATTCTTAAGACAGAGAATATACGATGGCGAGAACATAAACTAAATATACATAGACATTTTTCCCTCGATCCAAAAACCAAGGCTATCATATTTATTTTTCATTATATTCCTTTGAATCTTATAATAAATATATATACATTTCAAATCATTCATAAATCAAAATCCACTAACTGTGGATTATAACATAATCGTAGTTCCCTTCATTGGATCTACAAAATACCATGGCCAGAATACCATCATGCCCAAAATCATATGAAAAATCAATACACAAAACCATGGGTAGGTCCACTCACTCTCTTTGGGTCTACCCCTGATCCTTGGGTACACCCAACTATTATTTGGTCCGCATAAAAAAAGAATCTGAGGGTGTTTCCCTAGATGCTTTGCATGGGGGTTTTCCACCCCAAGCAATGCCTCGCGTAACGTACATGAAGTAATATTCCCAAATTTTCCCATGATATTTTGAATATTATAGTTCTTAATAAACTTAATTAATTAAGTAAATAAAAGGGTGGAGGGACCCATAATCCTCAAAGATGAATAAACTCCACTTTTTATATGTGTATGTGGATATTCTAGATCTAGATCTAAAATCATGGAGTAGTGGAGAAGCTCCAGTAATGGAGATCATGTCTCATTTATGAGATATATTATGGAGGATAAAACAATCAAATAATATCATGGATCTCAAATGTAAAATCTTGAGGATCTTTGATAAGGTAAACTGAGATCATAGTGCATTCAAAGAAGGTCATAAAGCACTTAGGATAAGATAGTGGAGGAAGTGATGCATTTAATGCTCACATGATGGAGAGTCTGATTACCCCATGTGAACATGATGGAGGACATGGAGAAATAGTGCAATCAACCACGGAGACTTATGTCCACATGTACAACGCAGTTTTGGAGTGGGCCTAGGCTATGGAAGGCTCATATATATATAATGAAGGTGAAGGCACATTGAAGGGCATGATTTGGATTCTTCATTTCTTGATTTGCTTAGATCTAGATTTGTCTTAGGACATTCCTATGCATTCTTGAGTTGTTTAGCTACAATTCTAGTGTTGTTTAGCACAAGGTGTTCCCGAGCTAGAATCCCTCCTCTTTCATTGAGTAACTCTTGAAAGAGGGTTGTACTACATTACTTATCACGCATTGGTGCCATCTTCAGGAGGTTGTTTCTAGCATTCAGCTAGGAAACCAATGGAGGATTCATCCTACCACTTTTTTCTTCACATTTAGTATTTCAGGAGCAAAAAATCTATATCTGGCATTCAGGCCATTGGGTTTAACCTCCATGAAACAACAATCCCTTCAAGGATTGCGTAGTCTAGTCCTGTAGATCTATTGGAGGAAGGAAGTTTCCATTATTTCAGCTAGAAATCATGTGAGGGATCATCTCCTCACATTGGATCTATTGTTTCCATCATTCAAGAGCTGTATTGACACATCTAGTAGTAGGATATTGAGCCTCCCTCTCTTACAACACATTTTTATGAAGCCGTTGTTCATCTAGTAGCTATTTTCAAAGGAGGAGATTGGAGGAGCTAGATCTTGAGATTTTAGTCCAAGGATATAGAGAAGGGATCAAATATTCTAGCATATATCTGATTATACTTCATTTTAGCCATCATATCACAAGATCTAGCTTCAAATCTGCATACCCAACAGTATATATGTGAAGCCCTAAGAGGGTGGTTTTCTTATATTGACGGATCTGAGAAACCCTTTCTGGGTTATCTTGGGTATCCATCATAGAGCTCGGATCTCTATTTTCAGCATCATCGGAGCTCCCATTCTACCTATATATGACTTTCTATCTTCAGGCAATTGTAGTCCCAATAGTTGCAGCAAGGACAATGCATTTTACCTTCCAGTAGTTTAGTAGCTACACAGTCCCTCTTGTGGGATCATTGTAGGGTCATTCCATACCATCTGTTTACTTTATGCATTATGATGTGTATTTAGAGTTATTTTTTACTTTGCTGCAGTTCTTATATTGTATTTTAGTATTATTGCATTCACCTTTTTGGGATATTACAGTGGTATCAGAGCATGATCTTTGGCTCAGCTTTTAGACAATTCATCTTTTGCATTAATAGAAGAAGCAAATAGATGAGATCTATCATGAAGGAGGATTATAGTTTTGCCACTCCTCTCTTTGGATCCATGCAATATCTCTCCAAGGAGGTCAATCAAATGAAGAGGGAAAGGAAAAAGGAGGATCCAAGAAGAAGATTTAATGAGGAAGGTCCAAGAACTTCCTATCAGCAAAAAATAATACCAAAGAATCATAGATCTCCTCGTAGATCTACTATGCCCACTTTCTTTGAAGAAGGTTAATGGTATAGTAATGAAGAAAGAAGAAAACCTGAGACTCATGAGACTTTGAGTCTATATCTTGAAGAGTACAAAGCACAGTCTAGAGCATTCAAAGAGAGTCTAACTCTCCAAGAGTTCTTCCAAATCAAAGATGAAGGAAACATAATAGATTATGTTTTCCTATATTTGATATATCTTCCTCAAGCACTGTTAAGGCTTGGAGGAAAGAGTTAGATACATTTTTCATGCTATGTCCTGTGGCTAGAAAAGAGGCTTTCCAGATTGCAACACTTCATCTTTATGGTGAATCCAATGATTGGTGGTTTGGTCACATGGAGCATGCAAAGGTGACTAAATATTCAAATTTATTTCACAAATTGAGAAAGAATTTTGATGTGAGAAAACCAAAGATGTATCACAAAGAGACATTTCCAAAGGAAACAAAGGAGGATGTCAATCTTGTCATTCTGGACACGAAGTCACTACATTCTCCACTAGCTACAAAAGTACATACATCCGAAGAAGAGACACTTGTAACTTTGCAATATAGTATTGAGCTCTTAACACATAGAGTCCCATGCATAATTCAGGAGATGCATTAAGAAAAGGAGGTAGATCCCAGGGCTAGTACACTTCGAGAAGAGAAGCCATCACTCTTACCAGCAGTTGGAGACACCATTGTCCCGGTTGGAGGAAATCTTGTGTCCTTGCAAGATGTTCCCACACATTAGTTGATCCAAAGTATGCATGAAATTTCATCACCTATTGTTTTCGTAGATCTTTTTGAAACTTATGGGGACATTCCATCAGGGCCATGTCATGACCAAGGATTCTAACAACATGCTGATATGAAGCAGAAACATATCACAGCGTAGAGGACCATTGATATAATCAAGGAGGAGATGAAGATCTATCCCAGTTCATCATTTTTTAGCTACATTGAACCCTTTGAGTTGAAGTGTATAGTTTCAAAAGATGGTATGAGCATAATCCTATATACAATGGCTGGCCAAGAGTTCAACATTATATCTTTCTTTGATACAACACTTGTATTACCATGCAGATCCATAGAGCTGTCACTTAGTAGTAGTGATAAAGAAGGAGCCCCATTATTCTTGGAACATTTTGAAGGTAGCTTCACTCATGAAGAAATGGAGGTTAAGATGATAGATGGTAGACATATTGAGATGATGAATCTTTTCTCCTTTCTAGATGACACTTTCTCAATGAGCATCTCACAGCTCAAAGAGAAAATTCTACCTGCAGCAGATCGAAAACCTTTCTGGTTTTGGATGGCCATTGATGAGAAGAAGGTCTCATTACGAGATCTCATTGGAGGTGCACTTAAACATTTCATGGAGTGTAAATTTCTTCATCAGTTTGGGAAGGATGGTATTCTACAAAGGGAGGATACCATGTTCATGAATAACATCATTCATCATCCACATTGGGATGAGTGGATGGGGATGATAAGAAAGGGGTTGCATGACCACATGCAGATATATGACATGGTCCAGCAAGAAGGTTGGTTACGCTGGTTTCTCTTAGGTGAGTTTGGTTACTACTCAAAGGCTGCTAATTCTTTGATCCATGCCTTGAAAAGCACTCATGTAATGAAGAAGGATGCATGGCTGTGCTGGATTCTCTTGGATGAGTATGGCTACCACCCAATAAGTCATGTTTTTTTGATTCATGCCTTTTGTATCAACTAATAGAATGCAGCAGGAGAAGGCATGTTTATTTTGGTTGAGAGATTTTGGCCATCACATGACATCTCCCATGTTTATGTGTTTGATATTGTTTGTAATATGGCATAATACTCTCGTGATGTGCAATAAGGGAGTTTTTTCGTATTGGGCTGATATGGCATTCCATATGTCCTTCAATATGTTGTTGTTGCTCCATGATTCACTTGATTATGTGAAGAGGCAGCAAGAGATCTTGTCGTTGTGGCTTTTATTTGGGGAATTTGGCCCTACATACTCCCTTACTTTTCATGATAGTGTTGGAGGATGGCAACAAGAGGCACTCCTATGATGGCTCTTACTTGGAGAGTATGGACACTAGACTTGGTATCTTGATGGTGTGGTGTGGCAGCAGAGAGCATTGTTGCATTGGTTACTATTGGGAGAACATGGTTTGACACATTTTTCTACCCATTTATCTCTACTTCTTTGGTACAATGTTGGGATTATTCTTAGATCCATCAAGGCCAATAGGGCTAAGGATGGAGGCATGAAAAGCCTCTCTTTACTCATGTAGCATAGGATGGGGGTATAATTTTTTAGTTGGATCTTTCCTCTTGTGGAAAGAGCCATCTATCTTCATGTATCTCATGTATTGTGGATGATGATGGACAGTTTATATTTGTCCATTGGAGCTTCATGATTGATGAGGGACATCTAGCTACAGAGTTAGAGATCACTCTAGACATCCTAGAGAGGCAACTTTGGTGCTGGGCATACATAATTCATTGCAGAAAATGGGGAGACCTTCCTTGTGTGGATGCCATTTGGAGGGGGACAAATTGCTCTAGCATCTACTTTTGCAGTTGCTTGGGGACAAGTAACATTTTGCAGGGGAGGACTGTCATATTCCCAAATTTTCACATGATATTTGGAATATTAGAGTTCTTAATAAACTTAATTAATTAAGTAAATCAAAGGGTGGAGCGACCAATAATACTCAAAGATGAATAAAATACACTTTTTATATGTGTATGTGGATGTTCTAGATCTAGATATAAAATCATGGAGTAAGTGGAGAAGCTCCATTAATGGAGATCATGTCTCATTTATGAGATAGATTATGGTAGATCAAATAGTCAAATATTATCATTGATCTTAAATTTAAAATCATGAGGATATTTGATAAGGTCAACTCAGATCATAGTGCATTCAAAGAAGGTCATAAAGCACTTATGAGAAGATAGTGGAGGAAGTGATGCATTTAATGCACACATGATGGAGAGGGTGATCACCCCATGTGAACATGATGGAGGACATGGAGAAACAACACAATCAACCATAGAGACTTATGTCCACATGTACAACACAGTTTTGGAGTGGGCCTAGGCTATGGAAGGCTCAAATCTATATAATGAAGGTGAAGGCACATTGGAGGGCATGATTTGGATTATTCATTTCTTGATCTGTTTAGATCTAGATTTGTATTAGGACATTTCTATGCATTCTCCAGCTGTTTAGCTAATATTGCAGTGCTATTTATCATAAGGTGTTCCCGAGCGGGAATCCCTCCTCTTTCATTGAGTAGCTCTTGAAAGAGGGTTTTACTACATTCCTTATCAGGCATTGGTGTCATATTCAGGAGTTTGTTTCTAGCATTCAGCTAGGAAACCGATGGAGGATTCATCCTACCACTTTGCTCTTCACATTCAACCTTTCAGGAGTAGCAGATCTATATCCAACATTCAGGCCATTGGGTTTTACCTCCATGCAGCAACAGTCCCTTCAAGGATTGTGGAGTCCATTCCTGTAGATCTATTGGAGGAAGGAAGTTTCCGGTATTTCAGCTGTAAATCCTATGAGGGATCATCTCCTCACATTAGATATATTTTTTCCATCATTCAGGAGCTATATTAATACATCTATCAGCAGGCTATTGAGCCTCTCTCTCTTACAGCGTAGTTTTCTGGAACCATTTTTCATCCAGCAGCTATTTTCAGTGGAGGAGATTGGAGGAGCTAAATCTTGAGCTTTTAGCCCAAGGATCTAGAGAAGGGATCAACCCTTCTGGCATTGATCTGATTGTACTTCATTTTTGCCATCATATCATAAGATATAACTTCAAATCTACATACCCAGCAATATATATGTGAAGCCCTAAGAGGGTGGTTTTCTTAGATTAATAGATCTAAAAAACCCTTTCTAGGTCATCTTGGGTATCCATCATAGAGCCTAGATCTCTTTTTTAAGCATCATCAGAGCTCCCATCCTACCCAGATCTGACTTTCTATATTTCAAGCAGTTGCAGTCCAAATAGTTGCAACAGGGACAATGCAGTTTACCTTCTAGCATTTCAGCAGTTATGCAGTCCCTCTTCTCGGATTATTGCAGGGTCATTCTAGGCCATCCCTTTGGCTTGAGTGTCTCATATTTTGAGCACTATTGTACTTGATTTTTCACCTCCTATATAATAAAATGGCTCATATATTTTTGTTCATTCTGATGTGTATTTAGATTTATTTTTTACTTTGTTGCAGTTCTTATATTATGTTTCAGTATTACTACATTCTCCCTTTTGGGATATTACACATGGCGTGGAACTAGTCATCGAAACAATATAACACACATCCAACAATTTGTGTCAATGAATTAATCTCAAGGGAAAATTTTGACAAACATCCACCCTTTATGAAACTAATTTTCATGAAGGTCCAAATAGGGCTACATACGAATTGTAAGGCATTGGCTAAAGTAATCATTCATCTAGTGATGCCGAATTTATGATCGTAATGGAAAATTGTATCCAAACATTATAATTACCAATGGTATTTAACCGTGGTATTTTCCGACAGTATTGAAGGCATGAAGGATTATATAAATAATGAGTCTCCTGTCTTCTCTTAGAATTGATGGTTCCCCGATCACAACCCCAAAGGTCATGATAAAATTAGCATAACCCCATCCTTATGGGGCTTCGATAGTGAATTTGGGCTAAAGTAAGGACTAATTGCTATGACATGGTGTTTTTGAACTCTTTATATTAGGGTTTATAATAATGGATTTAATGTTATGGCTTAATACTGTATTTAATATTAGGGTTTATAATGTCAAGCTTAATATCAGGGTTTACAATATTGACTTTAATATTGATTTTATAATATTGAATTTAATATTAAAGATTAATATTGAGTTTAATTTTAGGTTTTATAATATTTGGCTTAATTTTAGTTTCTATAATATTTGGTTTAATATTGTAAAGTTGAAATTATACATAAATCTATAGAATGTCATATCGTGACAAACATTGCTACAATGCGACAATCAATTCGACATTGTTACATTATAATGCAATTTATTCAATATTGAGGTTTAAAATTGGGTTTATAATAATGGGTTTATTATTAAGGTTTATAATATTTAGTTTGACATTAGAGTTTAATATTGAGTTTATGATGTTGGGTTTACTATAGGGTTTTAATGTTGATTTAAACATGTTCATTTAGTAGATTACTTAAATCACCATTACCTATATTAAAACCATATAGTAAAACCTGTTATGTTATAATTATATAATTAATATAAATATAATAATAATAATAATATAATAATGAGTTGTAATTAATACTACTTTTTGGAGTTTCTCATTTTCAAGTTGGAATTGTGCTAATATTTTTGAGGTGAAATATTTATTTGTGTTATTTTAAACTCTTTTTTTGATTTGATATATGGATTCATCACCGTGAAAAACCTTTAGGGGACTTCCATTGTGCATAGTTTACCCATCAAACTTGTGATTTCAATGAATTCCTATGGGGTTTTAGAGAAATTAGATTGGAAAAATAAATAGGAAAACCTTTAGAAAGTAGCATTAAAGACAAATACATATAATATTATTAATATCTTATAATTGTAATATAGTAATATTAACTATTATAATTATAATATAATAATGTTATACCCTACTTGTTATATATTAATTAATATGTACTAAATATTATTTTTCAAGCGAATGGAGTAAAATAATTTCAATAAAGAATGTGATTTTTTGTTGTTGTTTAAAATGCATTTTTGAATGCATAAATGGATTAAGTGGAATAAAAAACCTCTATGGCACTAGAATTCTATAGTATAAACACCTTACACTTTTAAAGTCTCTCAACCATTTTTTATTAAAAATAAAAATCACCATTTAGTTTATATGATAGACTAAGTCTATTAATTAATATTAATATTAGAGACTACTAGTATTAATTAATATTAATATTATAACACTACCATACAAATTTTAATTATTAATGTGGTTGATATGTCCATATAGTGTTAGATTCAAAACCATTTTTAATGTGTTTGTCGCAGTTGCAGTGATAATAGAAAGTGGTATCCATCCATGGCATTTAACATGGTACTCACCGAGGGTATTTACGGTTGGTATTCACCCATAGTATTTAGCCATGGTATTGAACCCTTAATGAATATCATAAATAATGAGCATCTTAACCCCCAACAACATGATGAATTTACCACAAAACCATGCTTATGAAGCTTAGGCAGTAAATTTGGGCTAAGGTAAGGAGTAATTCCAAGTGTTGTGGCACTCTTCAAGCATCCAAACATAATTCTGGACCTAGTGGATGTCTGCTATAATCCTGTTTGGAAACAAGGTCCAATAGATTAAGATTCAGAGAAAAGAAGGCCTATTCTACCTTGAATAACAACCAAAAGGTAGTTTCAAGATTAAAAAAAGTTTGAAACATGGTGGAATGGCAACTATGAGAAACAACACATTCTACTAAAGTATCCATATTACTATGGTTGTATCTATAGTAGGGAATTATTAGGGAAGCCTAATTTGTAAGGTATTGTAAATAGTTGCGAAGCTATTTCCTAAAGAAGCAAAGAAACTCATGAATTTATAAGTTGGGTATTGATGGGTTAAATCAGGGAATGTGCTTTATTTCTAAAAGGGTTTTGATGGATGTTATACTTATTGGATAAATTGATGGTTTATGCAAAAAAAAAGTCATATTTTATTAACTACACAACTACATTGAGTTGATATACCTTTATGGCCAGAATTTACAACCTAAGAAACTGTTTTAAAAATCATGGCTTTGTTAAATGGATATTTTCTTTTTCTTTTTCTTATATTTATGGTAATCATAAGTCAAACTTAAGTATTTATTATAGTTCTTTATTTTTTCCTTTCAAAATCCCATGGAATGTCCCACAAGAGATTATTCCTACATATAAATTGATAATTGATAAAGAGCCTAACTGCATTTTTTTTAGTGATTAGTTTTCTGTGTAATTTAATTGTAATTCCTATTAGGTGCTATGTGTCTACTAATGTTAACTATTTTTTTATTAGTGGTCTAGTACATTACATAAAAGTATCATAACAAAGTACCAGTTCTGACTGATATTCCCTCATGAATATTAGGAAATCTCGAAAAATGGAAGTGGATATAAATAAACAGACAACAAAAAAAATATGACAATGCCACTAAAATTTAAAATAGCCCAATGGAAAAATTAATTTCCCTGCCCCAAACAACTTCCAAAACAAGGTCCACCGACCGCCATTACATTTCCAGCCCCCACCTTAAATAGAGGGGACATAACTATGATAGTGTAGGTGGTCATTTAGCCGCTATGGAGGCTGTTGGGGCAGGGAAATTCATTTTGGCACTGGGTCCTTTAAAAAGGCCGTGGAATTGACATATGCTTTTTCTTTGGTGTAGAAAGTGTTTTTTTTTTATATATTTTTTTCAACTGAAGAAATATTTCTTAGAAAAAATTATTTCTTATACATACATAATCTTGGCAATCAGAAGCATAATATTTGCAATCAAAAGGAAAGTAGAGACAAAACATATTAGGACCACAATCTCCCTAGTGAAAGTGCATTTATTTTCTTTAATCCTGTGGGGATCACTATCTTTGTATCTGATTGTTTTCAAATGAAGCAACATTAGCGCATTTGATTTGAGAATATCAAATCTCCTTCCTTCCAACTCGATAACCCGAGCTCTATATTGCTTAGAAAAATAACGAGGGTTTAGAGGGTCATTGCAGTACTGAAGAGAGGTTTCTATGTTTATAATGTCCTTGAGTTCAACCACCTTCTTCACCTTAATCCACTACCTCACTTCTACTTTTAAAAATTTAAGCTTGTGACTAATAGATAACACATAATTATTCACTATAACTAAAGCCTCCCTTATCTATAACCCTTTTGCCAAAGTATTAAACTCCTCCAAGTCCAACCATTTTCAGTTGAACTTAAATGGACAGGTTCTCCTACTTATCTCTCCTTTCCAAGTGGCAGTAATAAGACAATGATAAAAATAGAAAATTAGGGAGATACAAGATAAAATTCCCATAAATAGGTTAATTAATGACAAACTAATTAGGAATCTATCGAGCCTCTTAGATATTCCTTCACTTTCAACTCTATTACTCCATGTCTTTCCTAGTGTAAACAACTCAATGTCCACGAGGGCCACTAACACTAACATATCCTTAAAATAGGAAGTTAATGGATCCATCCTTGCTTACACCCCTGAGATCTCTTCCTTTTCCACTTATAAGTTAAGTTCCCCATCAAATATCACAGAAATTATTTTGAGGATTCTAGAACCAACTAAACGATCGCATAAATCTCTTCAACCACTATATGGGGCATATTTTTTAATAATACGTAGCCTGTTTCGAGTGGCCAAAAAATGACCCATAAGTATGATACACCTGCACAACATTTAAATTATTGCATATGAAAAATACCATGATTCCAAATGACCCAAAATCCCCCTAATGACCAATTGCACTAGTGGTACGTACACATATTTTTTTTTTTTATAAAGTTCCATTTATTCTATTATTCTACAAAAAATATCTTACACATTAGGTGACGAGAGCATTTAGGGGGGCCAAGGGCGGTCTACCCCTCACATAATCAAAATCAAGATTTGATTGGAGCTACTGGGCTACCCAATAGAGGGAAACCAACCCACTAGTCGCAGAATTTTCAAAAGCATAGCTAAAAATGAGACAAAGAGACAAAGAGTTGTGTTTAACAGAAAAAAAATAGACTTGATATTATGCCAACTTGACATACACACGAGAAAGCATAAAAAAAGTAGAGAGGTAATTCCTCCAGAATCCAAAAGGCATAGGGGTGCCAGGGAGTACACACAGATTCCTTGGGTTCGACCACTTACCGAGCCACCCACTCGGCATGCAAACTATCAATACTTTATTTGTTCTTCATTTTTATGCTAGAGGGAATGGTACCGCTCTCGAGCATATCTCCCACCCTTTCTTCTTTCACACCCCTTTGAGAATTGTCATCGTCTTCTGCAACTAACCTAACAACAAAGGAGGTGGAGGCATCTGAATCTTTCTTGAACCTGTTAACATGTGCTCTTGGCCCCAGTGTGGTTCTCCATGGCTTGGGTCTCGTCCTCATTATAGGACTTGGAGGCGTGAGGGTGGTGAAAGGCATGGGGTGGAAGAGGTCCACCGCGTGATGCCCTCCCAACTCAAAACGAAGCTCATGGTCTTAGAAGATGAGGTCCACGACCTTGCAAGATTTCTCCAATGCATGGTTGCCTTTGGTAATTTTATAATTTAGCCTCTCCGCCAAGAGTTTTCTTTGAATGAATGAGGCAGCAAAAAAATTATTCATGAGCGAGTAGCACTTTGCCAAGGTACTTTGGGATTTCACATCACCGATGAGGGCTTCCAACTCTAGCACATCAACAGAGTTATATATTCGAGCACATATTTGACAATGATGAGATGGCCATTGAGTTTGAGGGAATGAAAGATCCATGAGTCAAGTTTTCTTGTTAATTTGTCCAAAAGTTCATACCAGGAGGAGTGCTTAAGGTGAGAGTTAGTGAGCAGGGCTCCCAGATATTTGGAAGGGATGGAGACGATGGGTATGCCCATAATTCTCGCGATGTATTGATGGGTTACATTCGAGGTGTTGAAAAAGAAATGATCGAATTTTTCCAGGTTTATGGTGGTGCCCGAGGCATCTGTTAGCCATATATAATTTTTGCTAATATTAAAATATGACAAAATATTTATTTTGGATTTCTAGAAACAATATTTGAGAAACACTGTGAGTACTAGAAATCTCACTGCCTTCATCATCCTAAGTTTGACTATTTTTCACTAAACTTTCCTATTTTTTTCCTTCTCAAATTTTACCCTGCTGCAAAGAAAACTCCATTTTTTGGCTTACTGGCCTCATTCATCACTCAGCTAACACTCTCATTCATTCCCCTTTTTTCCTTCTAAAAAACCCCTACAAAATCCTCCCTCATTCACCATTTTCTTCTAAAAGCCTTAAAACAATGTAAAAAATCCTTTTACATTTCTTTAGCACAACTTCTAAACCTATCAGATCGTCTAAAAACCTTGCAAAAATCTGTTTTTATGATAAAAACCTACTTTTTATGAAAAGGTCCTTTAAGCCCCTTTTCCGCTTAAAAACCCAGCCCCCTTACCCATATGACTCTAAACCCTGACCTACCGCTATTCCCTTAAGCCCCTCTCCTTCTCAGCCTCTGGTCCCCTTACCTCCCATAAACCAAAACCTTCTGCCTATTCTCAACCCTTTCCCTAATTTTACCCCTCTTCCCTTTCATTTTATTTAAACCCCCAAACTTATAAAAACTCACCCAAGACCTTCGAAAACAATTAAAATGCGGGTGTGCTTCTCTTCCAACCATTCAATTTATCATGCAATGCCCACCATTTATCGGGATCTGTTCACTCGATCCAAAGCCATTGCCTCTCCTCCCTTCAACCCCACATATAATCTAACTCCGTGCTACACAACAAATTTCACCACATCATCGCTCCTAGGCCCGCTCTCCATTTAAACCCTCGTCGAATAAAAGCCAGCCACCTCAAACTCCAAAATTGATAGTCTAGTTAGAATCATGGAGATGATGATGGAAAGGATAAACATGAATGAGAGAGATTATTCTAAAGAAAACCAAACAACTCCTCAAAATAAAAATCAAAATCAGAACCAGAACTTTAGAAGGAATCCCCCTCAAATTAGACAAAGAGGCACTGACCAACAAATCAGACCTGCTTTCCAACAAAATTATGTTGATGGAGATGAGGGAGTGATTGAAGAAAAAAAGGAATATCACATAAACTTATTGGGAGTAAACAATGAGGATATTGTTTTGTTGAATGAAGAATAACAAGTCATATTTACACCTTTTGAAGAAGAAATCACAGAAACTGAAGACTAAAAACAAGGCTTTGAAAATTCTATAATGGAGGTGCAAAGAAAATATGACCTTAGGAGTAAAAATAATCAAGACACTCCCAAAAAGAAAGCCTCTGAAATTTCTGCTAGAAACAATTTTGAAAATATTCCTAAAAATACAGCAGAAAATAAGAAAACAGTGGTTGAAAGTTCTAATAAAAACAAAGGGAAAAATACCCAAATTTATGACAAACATAGTGGTGACCAAAGTAGCACTAGCAACTCAGCTAATGCTCCTAGTAAAACTATTTTACTATTTTTCGTAATAAAAACCAGCAAGTTGCTTTTGCTGAGAAAACAGTGACTAAGAAGGATGATCTAAACATTTTGAAAGCTCAAATACCTTTCAGCATAGAGAGTGAAATTTCCAAAATTAGGATCCATGTTCCTCTTACTGAATTAGTCATCCAATATGTATATAAAACCCAACTTTTGAGAGATTTAAACATATGATAACAAACTAATTCTGTCAATGTGACTAATGACAAGCCTGAGCTTCTATTTGGACCAGAAGTAGAGGGGAAATTTCAAGAAGGAGGTGTTCCTCCCTTTTAGTTTATTCTAAACATCCATGATAAGAGTTTTCACAATGCCATGCTTGACTCAGGAGCCTCCCACAACCTTATGCCTAAAGTAGTGATGGAGAGACTAGGCCTTGAGATAACTAGACCTTACAAGGAAATATACTCCTTTGATTCCAACAGAGTTAAATGTCTAGGCCTGATCAAAGATTTATGTGTCAACTTAACACAAATACCATCCAAGAGCGTAGTGATGGACATTGTAGTGGCTGATATACCTCCTAAATATGGCATGCTCCTTCCATGGTCATGGGGTGCTAAACTCCAAGGTACCCTACAGATGGATATGACTTATGCAACCATCCCTGTCTTTAGTCAACAAAGAAGACTATATAGGGAAATACACATGAAATACATGGTTAGAACTAATTATTAAACAAGTGAATGGAGAATATATTGCCAAGAATCCAAGATTACAAGCATATAGAGATGATTTTGTTGAACTTTTGAAAACATTCGCTGAATATGAGCTTATCTTTGTCCCTAGAAACCCAAAAATTCTTACCAATTGTTTAGCATTTGCTACTAGTACATTTCTAAAACCTTATGAAAGAAAACAATACACAGTCCAAGTTAAATATAGACAAGCAGTCCGTGATAATATCAAATATTGGCAAGTTTTTGAAGGAGATAAATAGATAGAGGATTTCCTACAGTCCAGAAATGGGTTTCAAATGACCAATCCAGACTTAAAGTATGAAGAATACTATCCTACTGAGGAAAAAAATTATGAGGAAGAAACTCCAAACATTGATGATATAAATCTATTAACTAGAGAACAGCCATAGGAAATAGAGCTAAGCACAAATTTAGAACAAGAAGATTTTGAAGTGTTACAGTCTCACACTAACAAATTTCCAAAGGGATTGGTGCCTCTAGAAGAATTTTTTGAATTCAATGATGTTTCCAAAAATCCAAAAATGGAACCCACTGAAAATGAAATATAAGAGTGAAATATAGGCAGTAAAGAAGAGCCCAAGATGATTAAATTATCCAAAACACTGCCATCTCATATAAAACTGAAATATATTGAGCTTTTTAGGGAATTTTTTGATGTTTTTGCTTGGATTTATGAGGACTTAAAGTCATATGATACAGAGATAATTTAGCATAAGATACCACTCAAAGAAAACCAGAAACCTTTTAGATGAAAACTGCGTAGAATAAACCATATGCAGTTACCTCTGGTTGAAAAGGAAATCAAGAAAATGTATGATGCTGGAATCATAGTCCTAGTAAGATACTCAGACTGGTTATCCAATATTGTATCTGTGAGGAAGAAAATAGGAGAAATAAGGCTTTGCATAGACTTTAGAAAATTAAACAAAGCCTCTTTAAAGGACAACTACCCCTTGCCCAGAATGGATCATATCTTACGAAGGGTAGTAGGTTCTAAAATAATTTCTTTACTAGATGGCTTTTCAGGATACAACCAAGTGCTGGTACATCCTGATGATCAACTTAAAACAACTTTCATTACACCCTGGGGCACTTTCATGTATGTGAAAATTCCCTTTGGTTTAATGAATGCTGGTGCCATATTCCAAAGAGCCATGGATATTTCTTTCTCAGAAGAGATAGGCTTCTTCATTGTGATATATTTAGACGACATCATAGTTTATTCCAAAACAGATGAAGAACACCATGCTCAATTAAGAAAAGTTTTTGACAAGTGTAGAAAGTATGGTCTATCCTTAAACCCAAAGAAAACTTTATTTGGCCTCAAAGAAGGAAAACTTCTAGGCCATTTCATATCTGAAGAGGGAATAAGAATATACCCAAAAAGGATTGAAGTAATATTGCAAATCAATCATCGTAAAAACATCAAAGAACTGCAATCTTTCATTGGAAAGATTAATTTCTTAAGAAGGTTCATACCAAACCTTGTTGAACTCCTTAGAAACATATAAAACATGCTAAAAAAGGAAACATGAGTTAAATGGACCATTGAAGCAAAGCAATCCTTTGAACTGGTTAAACGAGCATTGACACAAACACTAGTTCTCATTAGCCCTGATTTAACAAAGATTTCTTCATTTTATCCTTTGCATCAGAACATACAGTTGTTGATGTCCTACTTCAGAAAAACGTAAAAGGACAAGAACAACCAATTGCATTTCTTATCAAGGCCTTAAGAGATGCACCTCTGAAATACAATATAATGGAAAAACAAGCCTTTTCCTTAATAAAGGCCTTGAAATATTTCAGAGTTTACATTTTACACTCTCACATTATTGCATTTGTTCCACACACAGTTGTCAAAGAAATTTTAACACAAGATCCTGATGGCAAAAGAGGAAAGTGGATTGATGTTATATTAGAATATGACTTGGAAATCAGACCCACTAAACTGGTCAACGGATAAGGACATGCAAAACTCATGGCTGAATCAAATCTTAAAGCCTTAGATATGAATATGGTTGATGTTTTAGAAGAACAAGAAGAATGCATGGCCCCTCCTGTTGAAGAATTATTGGTGAATTCACTATGGTATGCTGATATTTTGTATGTGCTATTTTATCTTAATGTTCCTCCTGGTTTATCTAAGACAAGGGCAAGGTTCTTGAAGTTAAAAGCCGTAAATTACTGCATTAAAGATAAATGGTTATATTGGAAAAATGCTAGTGGTATATTGCTTAAATTTTTTCCTGAGAATGATGCAGAGAAGATCAAACATGAGTTTCATGAAGGAGAATGTGGAGGCCACCTCTATTGGAAAACAACTGTCAACAAAATCCTTAAAACTGGTTAGTATTGGCCCACCCTCTTCCAAGACATCCATAAGTTGGTAGTTGCCTGCCACAAATGTCAAATCTTTGAAGGAAAAAAGAAACTCTTACCCTTACCTTTGCATCCTATCTCTGTTGAAGCTCCTTTTCAACAGTGGGGCCTAGACTTCATGGGGAAATCCATATTTCTTCATCTGCCCAACACAAATGGATCCTCACAGCAACTTATTACTTTACAAATGGATAGAGGCCATACCACCTAGAACTGCTACTAATCTAGTCATCATCAAATTCCCTGAAAACCATATTTTGTCTAGATTTGGTTGTCCTAGAAATATTATCACTGACAATGCTGCTACCTTTAGATCCAAGAGGATGGTGGACTTTTTCCATAAATATCATATCACATTGGGTCATTCCACAACTTATTACCCTCAAGGTAATGGGTTGGCAGAATCCTCAAACAAAAATTTGATAAACACCATCAAGAAATTGTTCGAAGGGAATCAAAATTCATGGCACAACAAGCTATTACATGCATTATGGGTAGATAGGTTAACATGCAAGAAATCAATTGGAATGTCTCCCTACCAGCTATTTTATGGAGAAGATGCAATTTTTCCAACAAGCCTAGGAGTGCCAGTCATGAAGCTGATCTAGGAAGTATAGTTTGAAGAAAATGACATGATAAGAAGAATAAATCAGACTATATAGTTGCAGAAAACCAGAGAAGAAGTCTACAATAGAACATAACAAGTGAAAGAAAACATCAAGAAGCTATTTGACAAAAGGAAAAAAATAAATGATTTCAACATTAGTGACAAAGTGCTCAAATGAGACTCAAGAAGAGAAGACAAGGGAAAGCATAGTAAGTTTCAAAATCTGTGGAAAGGTCCCTATATTATCCATTCTTCCAAAGACAGCAATGTATTTTACTTACAGGAGATGGATGGAACATAACTTTTTTGAGGTCTTGTCAATGGCAGGATGCTCAAACATTATTTCCATTGAGATGACTAAGTTTAAAGCTTTATCCATTGTATATAACATTGTTTGGAGAAAAGATCAGAGAAAAATGAATACGAAAATATAAGAACAAAGAAAAAGAGGGCAGAAAAAATAAAAGGTACAGCCCCATACCAAAAAAGAGTAAGTTCTGAAAGTATGCAAGTCCAAATGCCACTACTTGAAGAAAAAGCCTTATTTGGTCATACAGCCTAATCATGACTAAATGAGTTTTAAATTTCTTCTGATAGGTTAGTGAATGAGGATTTTCCAAACTGTCTAAACTTGGCTTATCAGGAAGACTGGATTAGTTTAGGAAAAGAAATTGGTTCCAAAGCTCAAAACCTGAACCAAAATAGAAAGAGAGGGATAAAAAGCATATTCTAGATTTTAGCCCTCAAATTTTTGTGTTAAAAATCTACAAAATAAATTATGTATGTAGACTTGTACAAAGTATCACCGCTCATAACAAATTAGACTGTTCAATTCTAATTTGGTTATGTTTTCAATTTTCTGTTGTAGATTAGAGAATAAAAATTTGTTAAACAGTTTAATCTTGATAGATAGTTAGGATAGGTAGAGAAATAAATGAGTTCATCTATTTAATTTGAACTCTTGGATGATATAAGTGTAGAATTTTTTAGTTTCCTTCTTTCAAAAGAAAAATATGTCATGGGTAGGCTAATTCAAATGCACCCAATTAAGAAAAAATGTTAGAAAAATTAAGATAGGTAAGTAGAAGTTGAGTTGGGATTAATCATGTTATGATTCAGATGCTGCAAATCACCATTCCAAAGTAGTAAATCATCAAGTTAAAGGAGCTCTGTCAAGGTGCAAATCAAGGCAATGGTCTACGGTGCATGCGCTGCAGGAATCCTTAGTAAAAGAGGCCTTAGATAGCATCTCAAAGAACGTTGACAAGGGCTCAGCGCTACTAGAGACAACCATGGGGCTGTGGAACTCTGTGAAAATAGACCAACTTTTCAAGAAGATAAATCAAGAGCTACATGCCAAGGAGTAGGTGTTCGATGATATGTACGAGGCCTTACCCACTTTCATTCCTAACTAGCGCATGGCTTGCATGCATACCATCCAAGTTCTACCAGATGAGGTCAAGAAGCTCCGCAGAAAGAATCAAATTGTAGCAGAGCATATGACTTCATGGGTGGATGAGGCAATGCAGTTTCATCAAGACCTAGATGCAGCAGTCAAGAAACTCAATCAAACCCTACAAAGTATCAACCTTGCTGCAGAAGGGATGACATCGCAAAATCTAGTAGATACCGCGGAGAGCGTTATAGATCAAAGTGGGGGCATCTTGGTGCCTTTTTTTGCTTTTATTGAAGAGCTGCAGAATAAGATGAAGAATCCAGTTCTGGTGTGACTCAGGACGAGTCACAAGAATGTGTTGGGGGCTTTTTCTAGTGGGGTCCCCTAGGACGTGATTTTTATATGTTTTTGTAAATTTTTTGCAATTTTAGTTGTGCACAACACAAGTCAAGGGGCTTTGGGGCGGGTCAAAGCCCCTCGTGAGTTGTAATGGGTCAAAGGGTAGAACTAGGGGACATAAACCATGGTTTGTGGACCTTGGATTAGTGCAGGCTAAAAGTATAAATAGGAGTCTACCTCAAGTCAATCAAAGTAAGTTGTAATGTTGATGATAGAGATCTGACTCTCTTTTGGTATTTTAGTGAACTTGTCTGGGTTAGAAGGCTCCAACTGGCTGTGTGCACGAAGACCTTAGTCCAAATTTGTGCAGGCCCCGCTGGCTATGTGCGCAGGTGAACTGAAGGTGTTGTAGGGTAGATCTGAACTGTTAATGAAGGAAGAACTGTTTTGGATGATATATGAGTGATAAATGCATCTAGTATTTTGTTTATTATTGTTTCCACATGTTATTTCTAATTAGTGTTTTATTTATATTCATAACGATTACGAATGTTATGAATAAATAGCTTCATAACATTCATAACATTCCTCTAGCAGAAGCCCTAGTGTGTTATTTATGTTTCCTACTTTAGATGGATGTTAAATGAATGGATCTTTTATTGTTGAGCTCTAAGAATATGTATTAAGGATAATTGAAAGGATTATGAATTTTGTCTTAGAGCACATATAAGGTATTCTGTGTATTTCACCTAAACCTATCTGGTTAGCATTTCTGGTTAGGGCTCCTATTGCGAAGGTCTCATCAGGGTTTTTTTAAGATATGAAGGCACGCAAATCATTTAATTCTCTCTCACGGTGTGGAAACCTAGTTCCAGCACCCCCCCATATTTCTTCGGGTGAGACTTTGACTTGCGCAAGTAGGTCACTGCTGAAAGGGCCAGTAGTAAGAGGCTTTTGATGGTTAACCTTAAACTTGAACTTGGGTCAGGACCCCTCAAGTAAATAAAAACCCCACAACCAGACACATATATTCATCCACTGATCATTAAAAAAAAAAAATAGCTGTGATGGAAAATATGAGTTCAATTTAAATAACATCTACTCTATGCTTCGAGCACTATTCAAATGAAAGAAATAGATTCTAATGTACAAAAAGTAATTATGGAGAAGGGACACTAGCATTCATCTACTTTCGAGAAATCATAAACATGACATTTTTTACTACGAATATGAATCCTTCCATTCAATCTCCCACAAGAGGTGACGTAGAAGCTTCCAATCACAGATTTTTATAGCTTAACATCTATTGAAATGAAAGAGAGTTATGAAATACTTGAAGCCAATAAAATAAAAAAATTGCATTAGGCGGACCTAAGCCACTTGGTTGTACCCAAACCCAAAGGTATTAGCCCTCTGAAACTAACTCAGATGAAACATAATAACCATTTTCTCATTATCATAAAGTAAAATTATTATACATTAGATAAAGTTTCAAAATGAAAAAGTCAAGCTCTTGAGCTCAATAGCTACACCAAGTTGAAAACAAACTTTGAATCTTAATGAGCCCTTCATCTTGTTTATTTATACAAAAGGGTATCTAATAACAACTCCCTTGAAAATAGGAGTGATTTCCTCCTTGATATTGAAAATGGTGGATCTTGTCTTTATTTAGCTTCACTTGCACTAGTATTGGCTTGGCTACTAATGAATTTGAATTGATGAGAGACAATTTTTTTATCCCAAGCTGAGTTAGGGAGATAAGGAGGTGGACAAACCCCCTAGATTATCTCCTTGTTGTACCCTTCAAGCCCTTGCATAGTAAGTACCTAAAAAATGATCCATTTTATTGCAATTAAACCACTTTAATCTACTTACTATGAAAAACACCTTTTACTCTTCTCACTGAGCATAATACAACAAAACATGTGAATATATATGAGAAAAAATTAGTTTTGAGGATGGATGATGGAATAATTACACTCATAATATACCTATTCATGGTATTCATAATCACCTTCCTTCTAGAGGTGTTTCTCATCCTATGAGAAACTTATTCATCCATGTGAAACTCTCTCATGGCCTAGGTGACCACCCTAATGTCCCAAGGAACCTTAGATGGTATACCTTATTATAGTTAAAATCCGACATTATTCTCTACCTGAGTCCATTCATTTTTCTCTTCTATTTTGTACTTTCCTTCCTCTAAGCCTAGTAGCAAAAGTGGAATGAGTTTTATTCCTATCCATTGGATCTTAATCCTCTGCATGACTCTCTTGTACAATGGCGTTTTATCCAAGGAATTATTTATCTCCTCACAAGAGTGATATTTTTTGACTTGTAGACTGTGGGGTAAGGCATGCCATCCCTCGTGGAAAGCTTGTATACTTTATGTTCCAAAACTTTAAAAGGTGTCCTAAAATTAAATAATGGCCTGCTCCTGGGTTGCAATGAATTTCAGTGCTAGAACAACATCACTAGAGATGAGGTTATGATTGCTAGTGACAACCTTAAGGTTAACTAGCTCTACTCTAATGTTCAAAGGTTCCTTCTCCTCTTTTTTCATTACCTTCTTCACCTCCTCATCCCTTGTTTCTTAATCAACCAACAAATATTACGAATTCATTAGTTGCACATATCCCAATCTTGAATTAGGATACCTATAATTTAGATCTATCAACATGAAATTGTGGATATAGAATTCAGTTAACTTTGTCTTTTCCTACATACTAGATTGTTTCAAAAACTCAATAAAATGCGTGTAGTCTCGGAGGGGAAAAGAACCATATTTTTCTAGAGTGTTGATTTGGTGTTACAACCACTGTTATTTGACAAAGAGAGAATAATATTTTGAAGGCTTCTTGTATTTTAGAGATTCCATAGAGAGAATTTACATGGTGGAAAGTCATGTTTCTTTCTCCTGCAGCCTCTCTTTCAACCTTATGTTTTCTACTTGTAGCTTCTCTTTAATCATAGATTCACTCGGTCTCAAATTAGCCAATACTTTTCCCATCTCAATAATTTTTTCTTCCGCAAGTCCCACATATTCCACATTCTTATATTTATAAATTTTCATCCACCTGTGGGTTCCTCCTCTCTCTATGTATAGCTTACAGAGTAGTGAAAGTGAACATTTTTCAGGATTATTTGTAATATCCCAAAATAGGGAATTTCTACACTGTTGGGAATATCTTAAGATATTCCAAATGTGGAGATCCAGCAATATGTAAAACACAATAATGAAAGAGTCGTGTTGTATCAATTTCAGAAAATGAGAGAAGAACTCATAGCCATCTTATTAATGTGATAGCAACAGAATGTGTACAAGATCTTCAGGAAAAGATCACTCAAGCTTAGGCAAAAGAACCTCAAAGGAACATGTACAAGAAATATGAAATGCACTGCTACCAAGGCTATGAATGTGTAATTTATAAGAGGATCCATAACATGATGAATTTCAATACATGGATTTAGAAATGTAGGGCTCAAATAAGATGGGGAGCAAAGCACTAAACCCTTGAAAAACAATGTCAAGTCAAACCTAGAAGGATTGGCTGAAATATAAACAATGTCCAAAATGCTAGAGTTGCAGTCTCAAAACTGAGTAGCAACTAAAAATCAAGAAACGGATGAAGATAACTGAATATGTTGCATCTAATGAATGGATCTCTCAGGTGAAAGGTTGATCCAATCACTGAGGATCTCTCCCTCCAAAATAGTGGTGCAAACCCCCACTGCAAATACACTCAGAAATAACATAGTTAAGGAGAGGGACTGCGTTGTAGGTGATGGGAAGTGCTTGTATTGATGCCAAAGATATGAAATCAGCTCCTGAATCTTCCTCACTGATCTCACAAAGGAATAGAAGCTCCCTCCTCTGAAAGATAAGCTTTAGAAGTGGTGTTGTGGAACCCTCCACTACAACACCCTGCAACACAACATTTCCTACTACAGGAATAACGTTGTAACTGAAGGAGGTGGCTTGGCCTTGAGCCTAAAATGTGGAGAAATGAAGTACAATCCCTCAATAGGCCTTTCAATAAGAGAGAAGGGTTCGTAAATAGGAAATCCTTGTGCTAAGCAGCACAACAATCTCAGTTAAACAATTGAAGATAGCAAATAGTCATGCAGACCAAAATCTATACTCAATAACATGTTTATCTATGGTTTCCTTGTCCCTCCTTATACAAATGAAAGCCTTCTTGCCTTGGCCCCCACACATTATGGTTTCCTCCATCAAATGATCTCTCCCCCATTCACATTGCGTTCTCTTTCAAAGTGATCCACTCCCTCTATGGCAACACTGTTGACTTGGTCAAACTTGACCTTGTCCTCCTAGATTTTCCCCTTTTCACACTTGAGGGTGAAAAATAGAGCTACTCTAATGATCCCTTTCGCACTATTAGGGATTTTATTCCTACTCATAGGCCTCCTTACCCATTTATTCACTTCCTAGCTGATATAAGAAAAATTAATGTTCCAATTAGCTCCATGCTAGTTGGGGAACATTACAGTCCTCCCCTCCCAAATGTTGCTTGTCCTCAAGCAAATGCAAGGATAGAACTCAAGGGCCTCATTGAGGAATGGGGGATGAAATAAATTGGGATCTTCCATCCCCATATGAATCTCCCATCCCCAAGCAATCATCCATACAAAATGAGTTAGCTCCCAACATGACAACTCCTGAAAATATTCCTCCACCTTTGGCTCATGCAAAGTAGGTGGGTTGAAAATATGATCATGGCAGACAAGGTAGTCTACCCCACTCTATCCTTCTCTCCACCCATGATAAGTGTAGAGTATGTGCTGATATTGGGCTACAATATTATATCCCTTAAGTGGAAAAAAAAAGAACAATCCTCCAAGGATCTCCTCTCCAACATTGAAGATCAAGTTCGCCCAAAACATCTCCTCCATGACGAATAGGACATGATCATCATAGGTTATCCAAATGAGAATTTTTCTGAAAATTTTACATGCTGCTGCATGATACAAACAATGTCTCAAGTGGACACATCGCAGTCTCTCCCACTGCAACTTCAGAAAATAGCATGGCAAGTGGTGTTTTGACAAATGGCTAGTTGTGTGAATCATAACATCTACTAGTGAATAGTAAATGAGTGAATGTGCCAAATGAGGATACAATAAATAATCAAACACTTGCCCATGGTTATACAAAGGATGGATGTCTCCATCATAATAGTTGGAAAATTTTTGTTTATGGGGATTAACAATAAACTTGCCCTCTTGTGGAGCAATGCACTATATTATGATGGTAAGAAGATGAAAATATTGTGTTACATAATCAATAGATGAAAAAACAACATTCTCACCATGTGCTGAAAGTAAAGCGATGCATGAATACATGAATAAGTCCATGCTCCAAAATAACAACGCTGTTTTCCTATGCAAATAGGCTCCTGCCAACCCATAGCTCAATTCTTTGACATGATTATTGTCAAGGACTCCTCCAATAATGTTGCTGCGATTATGAAATTCCTCCTATAATGGAAGTACTTCCTGTTCATCTAAGGTCGAGGAGTAGCCCCTTTGCACCATGATTTTTCCATCTCCTACTCCTGCAACATCATACAACATGTGAGAGAAAATCTACCCTTGCTCTCTGATGTAAAACCCAAGCAACAAAAGTGTTTGTTTCCTCCTCATGGTCTCATCATACAAGTCATGTGATGAAGACATAATGAGTGATATGAATGTCACATAAAAACCATGTATCCATACTCTTTTCTGCTCAATTATGCAAGCATCCTGCTACATCTTCTCCATTCCCATACCCTTAGGAAGAGTGTATGCCAAGTGATGGATGAACTCCTTCAAGAGTAAACATCGCAACCAAGCCTCCTATTGCCTGGTGTCATAGATCTGAAAGTGGCTTACCAGCCTCTTGCTCTTCACCCACATCCACTCTTTCATTTGTGGATGTTTCCTTCCATCCTCCATCTTGGTACTCCTCCCATGAGGGCTACCATATTCCCAAATCAGATTTTTGTCTTTGCATTTCATGGGATATTGAAATGCAATCTTTTCAAGGATGAAGTTGATCCCATAAGGACCCAAATAGGTGGTAGGAAAAAACCTCCCATCATTATGTGTAAGGCTCAAGAAGTGTCCAACACAAACATGAGAGATGTTATCCATCCTAAGATGTCCTCCATCATCTATCTGTTCCCCCTTGAATCCATAGAGATCCAAGTGTGAGAAGAGAAGAACATCCTCAAATTGTTGAAGAAATTCGCACTCCATGATGTGTTGAATTGCATCTCTAATGAAATCTCTCCATGAGATCTCCTCCTCATGCATGATCTTCCAAAACCAAAGAGGCCTTGGATCTCCTGCAAGTAGAAGTATCTCTTTGAGCTGTGGCATGCTCATTTAGAGAGTGTCATATAGAGAGGAGAAAAAGTTTCTTATCTCCAGATGTCTACTCCTTCTTACTGCTTCCTTCATGGCTTCCTAAATGCAGCTGTCATTTCAATGCTCCCATGAGGAATGGTTCCTCTTTTATTCATCACTTCTCTTTATAGCGCAGTGCAATTCTGCTGCAATGATGTGGACCCATACATAATGTTTTTTGAAATGATAAGATATGTAAATTTAAGCATACCTTGGTGAAATTTGGAAGCTCCTTGCAGGGCTGCTAGAGTTTCCTCTTCATATGTGTTGGCTTCCCAAACTGGTAAAGATGAAGGCTGCTCCTCCATGGCCACAAAAATGTTGGTACATGCCTCTCCAACTGGTGGTGGAGCTCCTCCCTCCTTTTTCCAAATCTCTTGATCATCCTTTGAGAAAACTCAGCAAGAGTGAATACCCTTGCATGGCTCCAATGGCTAAACCACCAAGTATTTGATTCACCTTCAAGGTGTAGCATTGCAATTTCTATAACCTTTCTATCTACTATAGGATTTAGCAGGGAGAAAGGCTCTAGCTTCATCACCCAAGCCTTTGCTGCACATGTGAGTGATCCATCAAAATTGGACAATATAAATCTATTGCCTCTCATCATCCCATAGTTATGGGGTCTCCTTTCTTCTTCTAGGTGAATAAATTGTGGTAAAGCTAGATTCTCTTTGAAGGTTCTAGGTTTAGCTCGGTATTCAGCAAGGTATTCACTTAGAACTTTAGATTCCAAGTGTTCTTCATGCTTCATGTCTTCTCCTTTGTGAGAGTAGGAAGTGCATGGTCCTTCCTCTTCTCTTTCTTCTATTTTCTTAACCTCCTTGGAGAGGTCCTTTCTGGATCTAAAAACTGATGAGAGTAAGCTCATTCTCTTCATCATCTTGATCTCTTCTACCTTATTATGGCTGAAACTCACAGGTTTAGCCAACGATCATTCTTTGATACCACTATAATATCCCAAAATAGTGAATTTCTACACTATTGGGAATATCTTAAGATATTCCAAATGTGGAGATCCAGCAATATGTAAAACACAATAATTAAAGAGTAGTGTTGCATAAAATTCAAAAAATGACAGAAGAACTCATATCCATGTTATTAATGTTATAGTAGCAGAATGTGTACAATATCTTGAGGAAATGATCACTCAAGCTTAGACAAAAGAACCTCAAAGGAACATGTATAAGAAATATGAAATACACTGCTACCAAGGCTATGACTGTGCAGTTTATAAGAGGCATTGCAACATAATGAATGTAAATACATGGATTTAGAAATGTACGACTCAAATAATATGGGGAGCAAGTCTCTAGAACCTTGAAAAAAAATGTCAAGTCAATCCTAGAAGGATTGACTGAAATATACACAATGGCAAAAATGCCGGAGTTGCAGTCTCAAAATTGAGTAGCAGCTGCAACTCAAGAAATGGATGAATATAACTAAAGATGCTAAATCTAATGAATGGATCTCATCCAATGGATCTCTCAGGTGAAAGGTTGATCCAATCACTGAGGATCTCTCCCTCCAAAATAGTGGTGCAAACCCCCACTGCAAATACACTCAGAAATAACATAGTTAAGGAGAGGGACTGCGTTGTAGGATGGGAAGTGCTTGTCTTGATGCCAAAGATGTGAAATCAGCTCCTGAATCTTCCTCACTGATCTCAAAAAGGAATAGAAGCTCCCTCCTCTGAAAGATAAGCTTTAGAAGTGGTGTTGTGGAACTCTCCACTACAACACCCTTCAACACAACGATTCCTACTACAGGAATAATGTTTTAATTGAAGGAGGTGGCTTGGCCTTGAGCCTAAAATGTGGAGAAATGAAGTACAATCCCTCAAGAGGCCTCTCAAGAAAAGAGAAGGATTCCTAAACAGGAAATCCTTATGCTAAGCAGCACAACAATCTCAGTTAAAAAACTGAAGATAGAAAATAGTCATGCAGACCCAAATCTATACTCAATAACATGTTTATCTATGGCCGCCTTGTCCTGCCTTTATACAAATGAAAGCCTTCTTGCCTTGGACCACACACATTAGGGTTTCCTCCACCAAATTATCTCTCCCCCATTCACACTATGTTGTCTTTGAAAGTGATCCACTCCCTCTATGGCAGCGTTGTTGGCTTGGTCAGACTTGACCTCGTCCTCATGCATTTACCCCTTTTCACACTTGAGGGTGCAAAGTAGAGCTACTCTGATGATCCCTTTCACACTATAAGGGATTTTATTCCTACTCATGGGCCTCCTTACCCATTTATTCACTTCCTAGCTGATATAAGAAAAATTAATGTTCCAATTAGCTCCATGCTAATTTTGGGAACATTACATTATCCTTCCTCCTTTAATGAATTTATATTAGGACCTCAGGCTAGGATGTGGACTATGTTGTGGGAGCTGTGGGAAGTCATTTTCAAATTATTTTTGGGTGGTTGTTGCTTATTATAGTTCCTTTTTCTTCTCATGTATCTCCTCGTGTTCCTCCTATAACATACTTTCTCTCTCTTATAGCAAACCATTCCCCTCTTGTAGCTTCCCTCTTTATGCTTGTTCAAGGGTATCTTGTGTCTTTAGCTTCTTGGAGGTAGTTCATCTCATTATGGGCCTACTCATAGATGCTATAAGTAACTTTGTTTTGGGTTTAGGGGAGTTGACCTCTTCAATTTTTACTTCACTTGGTCCTACCTCTTCCTTATTACTTGGTAATTCTTTAATGATGATGGCAACTGTTGTGGGATTTTATGGTTTCTCTTGTTTAATTCTATTGGATTTTCTGGTTTCTATAAATATAAGTTACCTTGTATTTGTTGTTTCATTTTGGGCTTGATAGGTGTGCCCAATGTGGCTAATGTTGCAACTACTTGTTATTCAGTATCTCCTGTATATAGTCTTGTTTCATGTGGTTTTTTTTTCTACCTCTTGGTGTTTAGAATTCTCCTTAGGGCCGAATGTTTCTTCCACTTATATCTCCTAGTTTTCTCATTTAACTTCTACTTCTCCTTCCCTACCTATGTTGCCTCTTTTTCTTCTATTTTTCTCTCTTCTTCTTCTATATTTTCTGCCTCCTCCTCCTATTTTTTTTTCCTTCTTCCTCCTTTTCTTTTCCCTCTATAACTCCAATTATAGAGGATGTTGTTTCCTGAGAGGTAATTTCTTGTGTCACTATGAAAGTATCGCTATCCATGTCCACAAATTTATTCCATATGATAGGGATTCTCAGGTTTATGAAAGAATCCATCACTATCAATTTAATTAGGCCATAATGAGCTAAATGTTGGTGTTTTCCCTACCTCAACTTTTGACTCGTCTTAATGATTTATTGCAATTTAAAGTGTCGCACACTAAGTCTTCGGGGGAGAGAAAATTCTACCTTGAATCTCAACTCATGGAGAAATATGAAATGGTAAGAATATACTACATTCAATATCCCTTCACAAGATACATAATTGAGGATATGGTAAGCCACAGTATCCCAGTGATAAGGTAGAATTTTCTTTTGAATCCATTCTTATCCTCCACGTACTTATCTTTCAAGATGAAGAATTTTTTTCTAGTTTTGACACGCAATGCCTTATATTCTCTGTTCCATCGAATCCATAGAGGTAGGGTTGTCACTCTCCCAATGGTTTCAGGGCTAATAGAGATGGATAACCCTTTAAAAATAGTGGTGGGAATGTCCTCTCCTTGGGAATGAAATTCCATGGAAATTTCATGAGTAAGGTCATCATCATACCCCTTGAACAAATCAAATAAACCCAACCATTGGCATCTTCTAATGATGTCCACTATAGGAGGGTGTTGGTGGATCCTTTTTTTGTTTGAGGGTTCCCTTTTGTTAAATCTCCCCCCCATCTCTTCTTTTGTAACCCCTTGGTGCTACTACGGTGAGGGGAAGGTTTTTTCAATGATTTCGATGATGAGACAATGTTTAATTCCTTAGTAGTAGTGAGTGAAATGAATCTAGAATTCGTATAAACCAAATTTGCTTCTTTTTCTAACCACAAAAATCCTCAGAGAGACCTTCTAATGCATAATGATACTATCACACGCTATAAATTATAAGTATAATTTCCATGCAATTTGGATGTCACTTACCTCTTTTCAAGAAAATCTGGATGTATATGATTGTTTTTACACAAATTTGAACCACTATTCCCCCCTTCTCACCCTTTAATTTCTCATGTAGAAGATCCTTGAACCTCCTATAGCACTTTCACACCTTCTTGTAGCTCCCTCCTATAGCAGTTGTAGAACGAGGTTCAAAACTTCTCGGTGGCATACAATAACTTGTGTTGATTCAATATTTTGTACCCTTCTCGATTGCAGTTGTTGCATTAGAAAAAAAAATAGTGAGAGGGAGTGTTATTTTTTTTACAATACATTCCTATAGAGGGGCAGGATTAGGGTTGCGCAAAACCCTTTTCTTGCTAAGAGGGAGTGTCAAGTTGTAGCAAGGAAAGTATTCATTTGGATTGTGTCTTAGTCAATTAGAGATATTCTAATTTCCACATCAACAATATTACTTCGTTTGTTGTTAGCAGGAGTGACATGACCAAGTAATTTAGTTAAGTTAGTTAATTCAAGTTTTTGGAGAAGAAGTAATGTTGTGCATCATTTTATTTCTAAGATCTAGCAATGTAGTGGAGTTATAGTTAGTGAAACTTAATTATCTGAGCCCTAGTCTTGAATAGAGTTTTTATGAGCTCTATTAAGTAGTTGTAGTTGTTGTTAACTCACTGATCTCTCAGTTAGATAGATAATTTACTAAAAATTTCCCTAGTCATGCATGCAATATGAATTTCCTAGTGGAGTGGAGGGAAAATGTATAATTGTATTTATTATTGTATACTATTGAGTCTGTAGTCTTTGCGCATAGGAGGTGAGCCATTTATCTTGGAGATTGCACAAGAAAATAGGTTTTACCTATTCTTTAGGAGCTAATTTCCTCACTAATTGTGCAAAAAAATAGGAGGAAGTAGGAGTCCTATTTTGGCTAAGTTTTCTCAAAAGAAGACTGGGTAGGAGATCAATATTGTGGTGTAGGTTGAGCTTCAAGGATTGAATTTGTCATTGTAATAGACAATTTCTCTCATATGACATAATACAAACATAGGATGGTGTTTTCCTAGTCGGGTTCCATAGTATACATATTATGTTCATTATTGTTTAATGATTGTTTGTGTTTACATTTTATTTTTTCCTTTCCATAGATTGAGTAAAATAATTTTTTTTCTACTGATTCCATTTTGATTTCATTAGAAACTGCTAATTTGAGTTATTTCAACACAACCTAATTTGAGTGCCATGAATGTTAGATGGTTGGATACCCTCAATGACTTTGATTTTGAGATCAAGTATATTAAGGGCAATGAGAAAATTTTTGCATATTCCCTTAGTAGGAGAGTGCATGTAAATAATATTTTTGTTGTGAGCTCTTTTGGGAATTTTTTGTAGATGTTCATCTGGCATGCCTGGAAACATGATGAGAAGTATTAGCAGGTGAAGCTAATGGTAACATTTAGGTTCGGGGATTTACTAAAAATGTGCATATATTTAGACGCAATTTTACCTTCAATATAAGATTAATTTTGTTTGTTCAAGTTATCCTTTCTCTCGAAATCTACATTTAAGTTATCATTTTCAGAAAGTAATTGAGTAATATCATGATATAGATGAGGAATGTTGAGAAAATATCATTTTTTCCAATATATATTTGCAATCAAATAATGAAAATGAGGAATTTAAGAGGAAACACCATATGAATTGAAAAAATTGTGTTGCCCTGGAGAAATATCATTGGATTGAGACTTATTTCATTTAAGAGGTTGTTCAATATTTTTCTCCAAATCAACGAGAGGGATGATTTTAGGGGATCACTTAACCTTATTCTTTATATCCCTACAAAATTTTCTCTGCAATTATTTTATTTTTGTCATGTCTTGACCATTTTACTATTTTTTTGTAGGATGAACATGTCGCACTTTCAGATGTGCAGATTCAACAATGAAACTAAGCTTATAATGTTTTTCCATACTTCTGGTAATTTTAAGAGAAGTTAAAATTCTAGAAAATTCAATTTGAATATCCTTTGAAGAGGGTGGCCCTGGTGTTTAAGGAGAAAACCCACACTCATCCCATTGCAACTCAACTATGTAGGGATTTGAATCCAAAAAATAGTGGTCAATTGCCACAGTGGAAGAATAATCTATATGATAAAACTATGGGGGATTACCATAGCTATTTCTAGTAAGAAACATATACTATTAATCACCCATTTGCGCTAAATAATGTTGTTGTAATTTGCAACAGGAAACAGTGAAATTGGCAGCCAAAAAAAACATGAGAGCACGCACACTAGTGTGGGATCACAGGTCACACATTGATGGGTCCTAGTGATACATTAGTGTGCAAGCCAATTTATTAAATCAATTGGAAATGTTTATAATTTAATTATTGCTTGAAGGGTGGTTGGTGAGGCATGGAGAGTGATTCTATTAGTTTTTGAGTCCAAGTTGCAGTTAAGTGCATGATTTTAATGCAAGATAAATCATATAACTCAATTAAGTGAGTTAAAGTCAGTCTAACTAGTTGTAATTGATTTTCAAACTAGTGAGAGGTCAAGTGACTTAAATTAGATTTAATTCACATGCAATTATCTATCAAGTGACTGATTATTTACTATTAATAGATGCATGCACGTTAGTTATGATGAATACCTAGTTGAGGCAAAGGTTAAACGAAAGTTGACTATCAGTTGTATTTTTAGCAAACTGCCCAGATGTAGTTTAAACACCATAGAATTACCCATGATACTTGCGTAGTCAAGGAAGCATGAAATTCCTAAGGAATATATATTTCAATTCGTAGGGATTCCATGAGCAAGGCGGGCTGAAGATGGGCTGAGAATTAGCTAAGTGCTGGCCCGATTTTCTCTGGATCAGTGTGAGACAGTCAGGAGAGTGCAATGGATTCTTGTGAGTAAAAATGCATTGTATCGTTTTATGATTCCTTGGTTCATTATAAAATATAGATAAATGGATTTTGAGTAGAAATATTTCCCTAGGAAAAACATCGGTTTTGTGGATTGATTTTCTTCTTTCTTTTACATGGTGTGATTCTACGATCATGTTTAATTTCCGCAGAATTAATTGTAGAAGGATTCAGTATCTTGCTCTAGTATATTGCATGATCATATTGAATTCATTGGAATACATATCCTTTGTATAATTTCTACATGGTATCAGAGTGCCATAAATCACAATATTGGAGAAGAAATTTAGTTTTTTTCAAAAAATATTCAAACTTGCAGATACTTTCACTAGTGTGACAAGCAGATCAAGATGGCTTTAAATGGCTTAAGATTGGAATATACACTCGAGGGAAGTTCTAATTATATTGCATGGAAAGATAGAATGGAGGCAGTGCTGGAGGACAACGTTTTGAAATAATTCATTGATAATAATATTCCTAATCCTGCAGCAGCAGACACCACTCTTCTTGATGCTTGGCAACAGAAGGTAGGAAGGGCAAGGAGGATATTATTAGAGGGAGTACGAGACCAAATTATGTAAAGTATCCATGTCAAGGATACTCCACATGAAATGTGAAAGGCTTTGATAGATCTATTTCAGAACAAAATTGGCCAAAGGAAGTTGGCGCTGAAGGACAAGCTCAGGAAAATCAAGAAGGAAGAGGGCGAGATGGTACGACCATACATGGAAACGTTCACTCAATGTAGAGATGAGCTTGGAAGTGTTGGTGTGACCATAGCAGATGATGAATTGGTGATACTAACACTTCTAGGCCTTCCCAAGAGCTGGCATAGTTATCAAGACTCCGTTAAAGGGAGAGAGAAGTTACCAGATTGGGAGTGACTTTGGTCAGATTTGGTACAAGAAGAATTTAGGCGAAATACCAAGGATGGATCCTCATCCAAGACTAATAAAAAGGAATATTTTTCCATGGCCAGTAAGGAAAAGAAGGCCAAGGGAAATAAATCCCAAGGGGAAGTAGGCAAGAAAGACTTGTCCTAGATCATATGCTTTCACTGTCATGAGCATGGGCACTGTTAACACTGGAAAATCGTACAATAGAAAAGACATTATTTAATGTTAAGAAGAAGGATTTACATGGCTGGAAGACATCACAGAATATGAAAAGTATTTAAAAATATCTAAGGTCTGAGGAACAAACAAATTTGAACAAGTTCTAAATGATTTTGCGCACATTGTCCTTCGCGAAGAGCGCCTTTGCGGGCCTTATGACCCGAAATGCATGCAATCCTGGGAGTGGCGAAATTTCACTTTCCAAGACAACACAAAGCATAGGACAAGTGATTCCTCACTTGAAGCTGCCTAAGGACAACCACCAATGCCTCCTTAGACATCAAGTGAGCAGACAATGGAATATTTGGGGCACACAAAAGGAATCATACCCCTCTCTTGCGTCACCATCCACAATGTACCAAGCGAGGGAAGAAGGATTTGAAATCTCCTATATAAGGTCACCATGAGATGCAAAATGGGTGAACACATTGTTATGCTGGGAAAAATTTCCCAAGCAATACCAACAGTGTGTGATTCGGAGCTGAAGATAGAGGGGACTCAATTGTTGGCCATCTAACTAATTCAGTCCACCACAGTAGAGAGAGAGGGAGTCTGCACCAAGGAAATCTTGGGATGAAAACATCCTTACATCGAGACTTAAAACCCATGTTCTAGGGGCCCTTTGGCAAGAGCGTAAAGTTTCACTCTTTTTTATACCAGCACTCAATAAGAGGAGCCAAGAGCCACCGTTCGTATTATTGTTGTTTTTTGACTCTTTTCAGAGCTCATGCTTATTTGTTTTAGTTTTTAGTTTAGTTTTAGTTTATATATGCATGCTATTTCTCTATCTAGTATGCTTATGATTCTAGCTTGTTCCACTAACTTGATTTACTCCACTTCTTTTTCTACCTGTTACCAATAACTTAAGTAGGTAGACCACACCCCTTAAGTTAGTTTGATTTCGTACATACGTGCACCAAACACACTCCAATAGGATTGGTGACTCCACTAAATTTTATTACTAAGTTTACGTGGTTGTGACTTTTTTGTAGAGACCTCTGTCTCTGTTGTGGAGTGGAGCTAAATTTCCCCTAATTTCTCTAACAGTCCCTAGTTCATCCCAAGTGATAGACTGAAGCATAAAAACTCCAAAAATTTCTTGTGAAGGACTTTGCACACTTTTTCTTCCCATAGACATGCCCAAGCCATTCGTTTAGAGCTGACCCATGCATAGACATTGCGCCTGTTTCAGCCTTTTGCGCACAAAACACGAAAAGAGAAAATTCTCCCTTATATCTATATTTTCCTGCTTGTAAAGTTCTTGGTAGCCCCTAATACACATGCCAGCACTGGTTGTGGTACCCTGTAGCTTTCTAAAGCTCACTCTTCGATGCTTTTTGTAGGCTTAGTGTTACTTTTATTTCAAGTTGATTTTTGCAAAGTTCACAGATAGTTTAAATAGGGGGGGAAAATAACTTGCATTCTGAAAGAAATTATGTTTTTCAAATTTTGGTACTAACACACCTAGATAACTAGCCAAAGTAAGTGGCCCAAGACCACACATGCGTAGCTAGTTTCTTTTTTCTAGTGTAAAAGTTATTAGTTTATTTCAATTTTATACACTATGAATTTCGGGACTAGGATTGAATTGTTTATAGACGAGAAAGTAATCTCTGCTACCTTTTCACCCTCCGGTGATCCTAGGTAACCATATGAATGCTCCATATTCAAAACTCACCATATCCCTATAGTTGATCACATAGATTAAATAGGAAAAATAGCAAGCGACCAATAATATACATATGTTTTTATTTTGAGCAAGGAATAATACAACATAGTTTAAATAGGGGATTTTTAAAAGGATCATCAGATATCCACACGTTCAAGATATGTGTTTGTCCACTTTGTGCTCACACACATCCACTCACTAAGCGAATCAAAGACACCTAAAAATAGCTCAACCAAACTCACTAAATTCTCCCCACAGGGGCCACAAAAGAATTTATACCTTAAGTTAGGATCAAGGGGGTCGGCATCCAATAAGATGCCTTGATCACTCTTCATCTTGAAAAATAGAATTTGACTATTTAGGGAGCTTCAAATCCACCTATCAGCCAGTGAAAAAGAAAACCTAAGTGTGGCAGAGACCTGTTTCAGAGCGGGTTAGGCTTAGGCGTAGTGCGGGCATGTATCAGTCAGGGCTACTTGAATTAGCTGATACTCCGTATTGTTAGTTGACTTACCAAGAAGCGCAAGACTAGAACACTCACATGGGACATGTATAAATTATATTAATTGAGCATGCATATGTCCTTGATTCACTTGATCTCACAATATTTAACTTCTTGCAAAATACTGAATCAATTCCACTTGTTAATCTTTTGTGGATAATTTAATTGCACACACATGTAAAGCATAAATAAAACAAATCGCACATAACACAGTTTTAACTAGGAAATCCTGAAGCTGAAAACCCCAACTATAAATTATGTATCATGGAGATCATATGACAATCCTCATACAAAGCTTATCAAGCTCTCAGTACAGTACAATCGTCATACACTAATCAGGATCAATCTTGCAAATCCATGCACTGATCTCTGCCCTCTACTAGCCTGCCTCCACTACGCAATCCCTGATAAAGAATAGCTCTAAATGAATTCGAAATACCCTTTCCTTCACTGCGCAATCCTCCTTGGCAACTCCAATGTGTGTGTGATGCAATCAATGCATCACTATAGTCACAACAGATAGTCCATCTTTCCCTTTCACCTATCTCTCCACTGGGTCTCCACTGAAACTGCCATGCACTGGAGTTGATTGTTGTATTGTTCAGTTGATTAATGAGTTATTATTTGTGAATTAATTAACTAATTAATTCACTCCACTCTCACTAGTGTATCATTCACTTAGAATAGATACAACTAGCTCAACTAAGTCTAACTAAGTTAAACTAAATACAACTCCATAAACTACTTTTCCAACTGTGTCATAACTCTGCCACATGAGTTCTAACTGAGTCCTCCATGCATTAGCTCCAGTAAGCCCTTGGTAATTGTGTAACTCCCTCAGTCCACTGATGTGCAACATATGTGCACTGAAACAAAGTGCTCCAAGAGAATAAGTTGTTGTTTAGAATCTGATTATTATTAAGAGCTAACCCTAATGCGACATGCATCTATTTTAGATCGGCGATCTATATATAGACACTTAAATTTAATATTATAAAAATAGAATTGTCTATTTTTTCCAAATTGATCAACCACATCACAAATAATATTGCAACACGAAATATGATCATCATGTCTAAAAATAGACATAGTCTAAAAATAGACTTTTGCCAAAAATAGCCTACGAGCCCACTTAGTGGGCTGTTTTCACTAAACAAATATCTTGTTGAATCTCAACACTCCCTCTCAACAAGATAGGGCTTATATTTCTAGATCTTGCCTCTATGGTATTCGAATTTGCTCCTGGTGAGCGCCTTCGTCAGAATATTTGCATCCTGATCCTTCGTAGGAATGTACTGAAGCAACATGATCTTCTGCTGCACACAATCTCTGATATGATGATACCGGATATCAATATGTTTAGATCTATCTTGAAACACAGGATTAACCAAGATTTTAATGCAACTCTGACTATCACAATGTATCACTGTGGGATCTAAATGTGAGCCGAACAAACCAACCAGGATCTTACTCATCCAAATAGCCTCACATGAAGCTTGAATTGCTGCCATGTATTCTGCTTCCGCTGAATTGAGTGCCACAGATCTTTGTTTCCTGCTGTACCAAGAAACTGCCATAGATTTGATACTGAAAATCCCTCCTAATGTGCTCTTTCTGTCTATTAGGCTTCCTGCCCAATATACATCCGTGAAGCCATGCAACTTCACCTCATCCATCTGTCTGTAACATAAGACATACTCAGATGTGCCCTTGAGATATCTCAAAACATGCTTGCCTGCCTTCCAAAAGATCTTGTTAGGCTTAACCATCACTTGTGAAAGCTGGTTCACCGCATCGCATATGTCTGGTATTTTATTAACTAAATACATGAGCGAACCCACCAACTGTTGATAAACAGTGGCATCCACTACCTCTACCAATGTAGCATCCTCTTTCCTCCAATTTCATGGAAGAGGCGTGTTGATAGGCTTGCAACCTTGCATGTGAAACTTCTCCAGTATCTCCCGGGCATACTTGCCTTGAGACACAAACAGTTCACCTTCCTGCTGCCATATTTCCAATCCAAGGAAATAATGAAGGAAGCCCAAATCCTTCATCTCAAACTCCTTTGCAAGATCTGCCTTTCATGAGTGTATGAACTGCTCATCACTTGTTAGAATTAAATCATCAACATAAATTACAATGATTAAAAGCTTACCCTCCACCACAATCTGGTACAGTTTTGCATCCGCTTCACTCTTGGTGAAGCCAAGTCCAGTGAAATAGCTGTCGATCCGAGTGTACCAAGCACAGGGTGCTTGTTTCAGACCATACAACACTCTTTTGAGCGTGCACACATGCGACTCACTGCTGAAGATCTCAAATCCTTCACGCTGCTCAATGTACAGCTCTTCCTAAATGATCCCATGAGGGAACACAATCTTCACATCCATCTTATGAATGTGCCAACCCATCTACATTGAGAGAGAAAGGATGGTATGTATGGAAGAATACCGTGTGACAGGTGTAAAGGTTTCTTCATTGTCAATCCCCTCGATCTGTGAGTAGCCCCAGGAAACAAATATTTCCTTATACTTCTCGATGCTCCCATCAGTAGCTTGCTTTACCTTGTAGATCCATCTTGATCCTACAACTTATTTTCCCACCGGCCTTGGAACAATCTCCCAAGAACTGTTTCTGACAATGGAGTCAAACTCCTCCACCATGGCATCTACCCATGTGGGCTCCTGCACAGATTCTTCAAAAGAATATGGCTCTATCATGATACACTTGCTCATAAAAGCCATGTATCCAGTATAATGGTCAGATGATTGTCTCTGTTTGTGCTGTGATGTAGGAACTCCTACATTTTGTGCCACATCGACCTTCAGTCTCTCAGCTTCTATGGTATGCTTTCTGTCTTGTCTGATGTTTGGTTCTGCATGAGTGGACGCCTCCACTCCATGAATCTCCTCCTATGGTTGATCCACATTTAGAGGCTCATCTTTGGGAACAAGAAGTTCCTCTTCCGCATGCAAGTGTAGCTCCCTCTCAAGCAATAACTTCATGGCTTTCACCTCATTGAATTTTATATCTCGTTGCACAACAGTCATCCGACTGTCTGGAAAATACACACGATAATTATGGGGTGTTTTTGTGTACCCCACAAATATCCCAACTTCTGCAGTCGGCTCCAGCTTCTTCCCGCTATCCTTTGTCACATGAATATAAACAAATGAGCCAAAAATCTTCAAATGAGAAATATCAGGCTTCTTACTAGTAAAATCTTCTTAAGATGTACTCATGCGAAGTACTCTATGAGGACAATAGTTTTGCACATAAACAGTAGTGTTGCATGCTTCCGCCCACAAGTGCATCAGTAGGCCCTGTTCATACAGCATCACTCGTGCAAAACCCACGATCATTCTGTTCTTCCTCTCTATGACCCCATTCTGTTGTGGGTTATGAGGCGCTATGAGTTCTCTTCGAATTCCTTCTATGCTATAGAAGTCTTTGAATTTTCCTGAGATGTATTCACCACTATTATCGCTCAGTAGAGCTTTCACTCGCTTCCCCGACTCCTTCTCCACCAATGCCTTGAACTCATAGAACTTTGAGAGCATTTCACTCTTCTTCTACATGAAGAAGATCCAACATCTACGAGAATAGTCATCAAAAAATATCACATAATACCCATGTTTTACTATTGAAGAAACCGAGAAAGGTCCACACACGTCTGTGTGAATTCTCTCCAGGATCACCAAAGCATGGTTCTCCTTCTCATGAAACGTGGTCTTCACAAACTTTCCCATAGTACAATCCTTGCACTAATATGACTACACAAGAGTACCCTTGGGAGGTCCAGTAGAAATCTGCTGCAAAATCTTCAAAGCGCCGTGGTGAAGATGGCCCAATATCATATGCCATAATTAGCCCTCATCATGGCTCACCACTTCTTCTACTTTACCCACCATTGCAGCAAAGCCATCTACCTCCAGCTTGTAGATATTCTTAATTCAAACCCCTATATTCTTGGTTTGACCCGTTGTTTTATGTTGAAGGAAGGATTTTCCCTCACTGAGAACAACATCATAACCTCTATCTTCCAGCATTGCGACCGAGACCAAGTTCTTCTTTAGACCTGGAACATGGATAACATTCTTCAACAATAATGGATTACTAGAATCGTTCTCAAAGGTAATGGTACCAATGCTAGTCGCACTGTACCGACCATCGTCGCCCATCTCTATATGCATATGGAGGTCCTTCTCCTCCAAGTCACTAAACAACTCTTTGTCTCCCGTCATATGGAAAGACGCACCACTATCAAGATACCACACCGATCCCATACAGCTTGAAACCAAGAATGCGATCAAGGAGAAATCAAGTTCAAATTGTGAGGCTAAGGCCTCTCCATCTGCAACTCCAACAGCCTCTTGTTCTTCTTCTTCTATGGATAGTTAGTGGTGAAACGCGCATGTTCGTGATAGTGAAAACACTTCACTCTGGACAAATCCTGCTTCTTTCCTTTAGCTTCAGATTTTGAAGGATATTTCTTCCAATTCCCTTTCCTTACTTTGGTAGCCAAAGTTAAATTCCCTTCATCTTCATTCTTCTATGAACATCCATCCCTGGTACCTCGCCTTATCTCCTCTTGCACAAGATCTGACCAAAGTTGCTCCCATCCCGACAGTTTCTCCCGTCCATTGACAGAATCTTCATAGCTATGCCAACTCTTCAGAAGTCCAAGGAGAGACAATCTCACCAAATATTCATCATCAATAGTAACCCCCACACTTCCCATTTCATCCTTGCAGTGTACAAAATTTTTGAGGTATTTTGGAATACTATCGCCCTTCTCCATTTTTATTTTTCTGAGCTTGCCTTTAAGCACCAACTTCCTCTGGTCACTTCTGCTTTGGAACAAATCTGTCCAATCCTTCCACATTAAAAATGGAGTGGCTTTCCCATGAAGTCTATACACAATATGGTCCTTCACACCTTCCAACATAATTCTTCTTGTCTTTGTTGTCTTCTTTTGCCATGTGTCAAGTAATGCATCATCGCTAGATCCTGACTTAGGAACATTGCTATCGATGAACTCCTTCAGTCCATTATCCTCTAGCACTTCCTCCATCCCATCCTTCCATGTTATCTAATTCGAGCTCCCATCAATGGCATACTCCAATTGCTACCCATTGAAAGCCATTTCAATGTATACTCAACTTCTGCACCAAGAATCTTCTGCAGCAAATTCGAATTGTCCACCAACACAAAATCACTTCGCAATTGCAATTTTCAATTAACAATGCTTCGATACCATGTAGAAATTATATGCACTAAGAATGCATATTTCCTTGATTCACTTGATCTCACAATATTTAACTTCTTTGAAAATACTGAATCAATTCCACTTGTTAATTTTTTGCGGATAATTTAATTGCACACACATGTAAAGCATAAATAAAAACAATCACACATAACACAGTTTTTAACCAGGAAAGCCTGAAGTTGAAAACCACAACTATATATTATGTATCATGGAGATCATATGAAAATCCTCATACAAACCTTATCAAGCTCTCAGTACAGTACAATCGTCATACACTAATCAGGACCAATCTTGCAAATCCATGCACCGATCTCTGCCCTTTGCTAGCCTACCTCCACTAAAAAATCTCTGCTAAAGAATAGCTCTGAATGAATTCAAAATACCCTTTCCTTAACTGTGTAGTCCTCACTGGCAACTCCAATGTGTGTGTGATGCAATCAATGCATCACTATAATCACAACATATAGTCCATCTTGCCCTTTCACCTATCTCTCCACTGGGTCTCCACTGAAAATGCCATGCACTATAGTTAACTGATGTATTTTTCATTTGATTAATGAGTTATTATTTTTGAATTAATTAGCTAATTAATTCACTCCACTCTCACTAGTGTATCATTCAGTTAGACTAGATACAACTAGCTCAACTGAGTCTAACTGAGTTAAACTAAATACAACTCCATAAACTACTCTTCCAACTATGTCATAACTTTTCCACTTGAGTTCTAACTAAGTCCTCCATGCATTAGCTCCAGTAAACCCTTGGGAATTGCATAATTCCCTCAGTCCACTGATGTGCCACATCTGTGCACTGAAACAAATTCCTCCAGGAGAATAATTTGATGTTTAGAGTTTGATTATTATTAAGAGCTAATAATAATCGACATACATCTATTTTTAGATCAACGATATATAAATAGACTTTGCCAAATATTCTAAAAATATAATTTCATCTACTTTTCCAACTTGATCAACCATCCACAAATAACATCCTACAACTTCTGAAATATGATCATCATGTCTAAAAATAGACTTGCGTCAAAAATAGCCTCCGAGCCCACTTAGTGAATGCGATTATTTTCACTAAGCTCCTCATCTTGTTGAATCTCAATAGGACGGTGGTACTTTAGTGATGAAAACTAGGGCATCCCTTCCCTATAGGTGACGGCACAGGCAAGTGCCAAACCCTCTACCCTTACATTGGTGGATTTTCTTCAACTGACTAGGGGTGTCGCCAGCTCTTATGGGAGATTGTGCCAGCACTCACAATATATCTTCTCAAGGCCCAATTACATTTGATTTTGTGAGGACGAATAGGTCTTCTAGGATTTTCAGTATCATATGCAAACAAACAAATACCACTTGTTTGATTCCTTGACCATAGATATTAATTTAAAGGGAAATTTATTTTGTTTTTTGCTTTGTTTTATGTATGTGACAAGAATGTTTCTTTGATCATATAATCTCTCCTCTCAATTTTTATCAAAGCCAAACTTGGTTGACACCAGAATGGACCCAATGGGACCTCATCAATCTAGGCATCTTTTGGACCTCCCCGCATTACCAGGAGGGGTTCCAGGTCTTTCATCCTTTAGGCGTCAAATTCAAAACACTACCACCATTATTGGTTCCTCCTTTATTGGGGAATCCTTAGTTGGGAACCCTAATTAGTATCCCAAAACCACACCACATACCACTCCTCCCAAGTCCCCTAGGGGGTATAGGAGTGCGTCCCATTCAGGAAGCTAGCCGAATATATAGTAGGGTACATCCCGGACCAACCCTATTCCTAAATAGAACTTTTTGTTTTCACACAGTGCAATGGAATCAACCTCTCAGTCACCTTTATTAGCTTCATTGAATCTGCTTGATTTAACCAAGCTAACGAATGACCCCATCGCATGCAACCCTAGATGGCCTTCCATGCCCACGAACCTCCCTTCGGATATTCCAAAATTCAAATGAAAGAAAGTGGAAGACCTAGGTAATCATGTCATGACCCTCCACCAGTGGTGTTCATCGAATAGTATCATTGACAACACTATTCAATTGAGACTATTTCAATGCACTCATACTGGAGTAGCCACGAAGTGGTACGTGGAGTAACCCTCAGATTCACATGGAACCTTTAGTGCCCTCACCACCGCATTCCTTAGATATTTTCAATCACCCATTCACCATGATTCTGGAATGGAATTACTAACGCATTTTAGATAGACCCCCACCATCCATATCCTAGACCATCTCCACGAATGGAGACGACGTTGTAGTTTATGTAAAGCTAAACTCGATGACCAAGTTCTTCTATATTTCTTCCTGAAACTCTTATAGTAGATATTTGAAAGGATGTGGTGCAAAAAAGGCCCACGTCTGAGGAGGATGCCATCAACAAAGCCCAATAGCTTGAGCTGATTTATACGCAGTCAGGATACATTTACAACATCCTACCGAACACCCCATGCCTGCAAACTTATCAAGAATTTACAGGTGCATCAAACTCTGCAGATGGACTAATTGGGTCATTGACCCAAGGATCCCTACGCAGCAACAATCAAAACCATCGTTATGCATATAGTTCTACCCAGAATGTACCCCAACACATTTTTCAATGTCATCATATGCCTTAGAAAAATTTGACAAATAGGGTGCCAGTGTATCACTAGGGAGGACCTTATCCTCTGGCTCACGGGACCCAGTACGAAGAAAGAAACACTGACAAAAGAGCTCCCCTCTAACAGCCAGGTGTAAACTAGGGACTTCGTTATGCTCAGTCCCCAGCACAAGACCCATATATGGAAACAAATGCACAGGTGAAGTTTGTGCAACCATCCCAAAACCAGCCACACCAATACAACCAAGAGAACTATCCTCATAACTAGGTGAAGAAAAAATTAAAAAACAAGCCAAAAGGGAACCCTGGACAAGGGGGAAATAACCAACAATGCTCACCGCGATCCCAGGTTGGAGGCAACTCCAATAGGAATAAGAACTAGGAGCTGAGCAATGCCTAACGACAGAGCAAAAGGCCACCTATTTGAACACACCATTATTGTTCGATATGTGGTGAGTACGACCACTATACTCAGCATTGTCCTAATCTCTCTGAGATGAAGAAGTTACAGAGTAACTGAGGGCAAGGAGGATCTTCCCAAAAACTAGATGTGATGCAAGAACCTTTCCCCCATCAAGGGACGGTAAGCACTCAATAACAAAATACAGATGACTCCGGGAAAAGAAGCCATGAAATCTACATGACTAGTGAAGAGATGTTTTTCCGAACACGGAATTGCAATTATGACACCCCATCAGACACCAGTACGTCAAGCGCAGGTACCAGTGCACCGACTACACCTTTGACCATTTGAAAGATGCCTATAGAACCATTGCCAAAAATGGTGAAGGGACCCAATTGGCAAGTAGGAAGCTACTCAAAAGTGGCCCATAATTATAGTATCATGGAAAATTTAGCATAATCTCCCACTGCTATGTCAGCTTTGGAAGTATTCCAGTCATGCCCAAAAGAACGAAAAGCCCTAATTTTTGCGTTAGGTGCTATCGACCCTATCGATACTCACCTAATGGATTTTTACTTAGAAAAATCCACCCGTAGGCTTCCTTCCATGGTTGCCTTCCATATACTAGTGTCAGTCCAAAATATCACAATTCATAGATGTGTCATAGATGAGGGTGCATCCACGTACATCATGTCCAATTTTTTTTGGCACAAGTTAGGATCTCCAGAACTAAAACCCTCAGTCATCATGCTTAGAACATACCATGGTCATCCATCAACTCCCATCGGTGTAATATTCCCAAAATTTAGATTTTATCTAAATTAAATATTATAGTTGATTTTATCCTAGATAGGTAAGTAAAGGGGGTAAGAAGGCCCCATAATCCTTAAGGATGAAGAATAACACTCCTCATGTGAAAGGAGGAAGAATAAAGCAGTTGATTTGAGCACCACATGGTGTGAACAGGATTGGATCATGTTTGATCTAGTCATTTTGACCAAGTCCACATGCATTGTCTAGATACAATGTATCTCCTTGATGGACTGCGCAGTTTTAGAGGAGGATCACTTGCATGAGTTGGAAGGCACATGTGGATGGGACCCATGGGGGAGAGGAGCACTTGCTATATATGAAGAGGAGGAGAGCCATTTTTATTCATGCTTGATTATTATTTGCTTGGTCTGTTGAGACTATGCTCCTCTTGCTGTTTAGAAAGAGTGCAGTACTGCATAGCCCTAGGGTGTTCCTGATCGAGAATCCCTACCTCATCCTCAGGGAAGGAGAGGTTCTAGAGCTACATTTCCTCATTTCGACATTTTTCCAAAGCTACCTCCCTGAATCACAATGTTATTCCTGGAGCAGGATAACTTTGTGCTACAGGGTGCAGCAACAAAGGATCTCTTGATTTGTTCCTTGGCTTGTTTTTCAGTGGAGGGATGTCTATCTATTGGAGGATCAGTGAGGAGGACTCTCGGGCTTATTTTCATATCATTGGCATCAGGCCAACCATCCTTCTTCCCTCACAGTGTAGTCTCTAGCTAGATCTACATTATTTTTGTAGGTAGTTGCTGGGAGGGTCATTTGAGCTCATCAGGAGGAGTTGTTTCTGAGTAAAGGGATCAGCCTCTTGCTTAGATACACTATTAGAGGAGGCCATCAAAATTTTAGATCTACTACAACCTCATTTCATATTTTGATTCAATTGCAGTGACAAGATAATTGTCACATTGTACATTCTTCGACATTTCTAGCAATCTCTCCTAAATTAGCCAGAAATCTTGTATTAGAGCCCATTCTTCTATTCTTGGGCATTTCTTTGTATCCTTCAGCCTCATTATCATTTTGTATGTATTCAGAAGCTGCTAATCTCACATAGACTGCGCAGTCACTTCTCTCCGACATTTTTTCCAGTTGCAGCATCTCATGTATTTCATAGTTTGATCATTGGAGATTGGTTCCAATAGCTCGAGTGGCTTGTCCCTCATGATTTTCTTGTGTATTATTGTTGATATATTAATGAAAATGATTTCTACATTATACTCCCTTTATTGACATGTTCATATTTGCAGAGTTTAATGATTATGTTCATGTATTATTGTAGCTCTCTCTTTGAGCACTTTTCTAAGATACCAAGGTGTGGGAGATTTGTTTAACCCACCTTGGGGGATCTATTTGAGCTCAGATTCTGGAAGTATAGTGTATGATGTGTTAAAAAAGGGATCCAAGTCCCCTTTCACCTTTTTTTTACATTATCTTCCTTATACAATGTCCTTTTGGACCATATTGCATAAATTCCTGAAAGCGGAACATTACAGTGGTATCAGAGCATCAATTTTGGCTCATCCTATCCATCCAATATGATATTCCATTAGAAGGAGAAGCTCCCCACATAGAAGAGGAGTTTTACATAGGAAACAAGAAAATAGGAATGACGTAACAGGAGATCTCCCTGCTTCTTTTCCCAACTATGGAAGCTATCATAGAAGATCTCAAGGAGATAGAAAGGGAGAATTGCAAAAAGTTTCTAATATGGTTTGAAGATGAAGCAAGCCCTAGCTATTATCATGATGGGTGTAGGCATTCAGCCACACATGCAGATCCATAGTGCAGTTCATTTCCCACTTGCACTGTAGGGAGAATGGAGGAAGAAGAGGAGGCCATTGGAGGAGCAGCGTTGCAACTAAAAGGTATGGCTCATGGTTGGTGGTTTGAAAATTATGTTTCATATTATCATGCAAATCTAAAATCATATGATGGATTGACTAAGGGTTTGGTGAGGAAATTTGATAAAAATCACTGTGAAACATCATATATCAAAACCTCAAACACTTTGCATGCATTGGAGGGAACCATGAAACAAACTCCATTCCATATTTCTAAAGGGGATGAAAACATGTATTATGGCTTTCTAAGGGAAAGATCCCCATTGTGTGAAGGGCCCTCTTCCATTTTTGAAGACATGGAGGTACTTCCTTCAAGATATGATCAAGATCTAGGGTCTCTCCTTGATGATTAGGTATCCTCAATTATTGATGGGGAGGATGAGCATAGGAGATCTAATAGCGTTGTCCCATTGGGAGGAGATCCATCACCACATGGAGGTGAAAATGGAGCCATTTATTCAATTAGTGGAGCCCTTGTATCTCTACAAGGAGTTCCAAATGATTCAAGATTTGGGAACCAAGACACAATTCCAGAGCCATATGCATCAGTTTTTGGGGATTGTGAGATGGATAAGGAAGAGAAGGATCAAAATCAAGGGGTGATACACCCTTATCTATTCCGGGGAGTTTTTTCACAAGAGAAGGAGACTGTACTGTACAATGAAGAAGGGGGAAAAATCAGTCGACTCCTATATACAATCAACTTCTGAACTAGATGTCTCACTATATGGAGGCATTCCACCCTAAAGGCCCCTTGATCTAGAGTTGATGAGGGACATCTTGTCATGTAGTTCACCACTCTTGGATTCTAGAGAGGTGAAGACTTTGGAGGAATCTAGCATAGTGCAGAGAGTATGGAATAGACTCAAGGAGAAGGGAGACACTGTCTCATTTTCAGCATCACCCACTCTCACTACCCATACTGCGCTGACAGAGATTGCTACAGGAATAAAGGATAGCATCTTCATGATGCAAGATAACTGCTCCATAGATTTGGAGAGACCAAGGATACTTCCTTTGAGGGAGGACTCTTTCACACATGGGAGTGAATGGAGGCCACTCATGCCTACTTTGACCCAGCTTGGGAGATTCCTTTTGGATGACAGCTTCTCATGGGAGGCCAACTTCCAAAGGTCACCATTACTATCAGGGCATGAGCAGCTGCATGATGGGCATGACAGCATTTTGGAGGATAAATTTGGCATGGGGGATGTCAAAGTAGCAAGCAACAGCATGAGGGGAGCTTCACATGCTAGATCACCAGCGCTGTCTCTAAGGAGGATTGATCCGTATTGGATATCTCAGCTCTCGGTAGAGTACTCCAAGGATCTTAGTGCATGCATGATTATTGATGACTAGGATGGAGATGAGAGATACATGATGGATTATGTGGTCATCTATTCTTATGGAAGAATCTTCTTGACTAGATCTTCTAGTCTCAAGGAGAAACTATTACATGCAGCACATGAGGACTTCCTAGCTATGCACCTTGATGCATATCTTGCTGTGTTAGACAAGTTCACTTGGGAGGGCATCCAGTAGGACATATATCAGCATATGGAGAGATGCATATCCCATATGGTGATAGAGAGGATGCCACAGCCACCTTCCTACTCATCGGGAGTGAGGGAGCTTCTTCAGTTGAGCGATTTCAGATCAAGGCCTCAAGTACATAGTAGAGAGGGTATAATTTCACATTGTGATTTGTACTTCTTTACTTTATATGAGCAGCATATTGTACCAAGGAGGAAAATCCCTTCTTTTATATTGTATGATGTACTTTCAGCTACTTGTAGCGTTAATTTTGGCTACCTTAATGGTGGTTTGTGGGGGAAGCCACATGACTCTTGGTGTGCACCATTGACACCACATTGTACATTCATTTTCACAAATTATGTGATGACTATGGCAGCAAACAAGTGGCTGGTAAAGCACTTGTTATTACTTGTTTTGATGCAGGCAGGAATTGCACTACGTTGGTTCCATTGGTGGAACTATGATTCACTATCCGGTTGTCATTTGGCAGCTTGTTTTCATTATCTTTTTCTTCCATATATTGCTGATATGTTTATGCTCATGGGAAGCTTTGCTCGGAGAGTGGGATTGGAGTTGAGGATGCACATTGGGAGTATGATTCTCCCCTTTTCACATGTTTTATGTTTCAGGAGGAACAATGGGCACACCATGATTGCCACATCACTCCTTTTTCCTTCATGTAGGAGGAGCCATTGGGAGAAGATGCGTTGTTGGAGGAAGCACTTCATGGTTGATTCATTTTGTGAGGAGTCCACAAGAACAAAGGGGGGAGTTTTTTTCTCTACCTTGCATTTTCTTGAGGACAAGCAACGTTTTGAAGGGGGAGGACTGTAATGTTCCCAAAATTTAGATTTTATCTAAATTGAATATTATAGTTGATTTTATCCTAGATAGGTAAGTAAAGGGGGTAAGAAGGCCCCATAATCCTTAAGGATGAAGAATAACACTCCTCATGTGAAAGGAGGAAGAATAAAGCAGCTGATTTGAGCACCAGATGGTGTGAACAGGATTGGATCATGTTTGATCTAGTCATTTTGACCAAGTCCACATGCACTCTCTAGATACAATGTATCTCCTTGATGGACTGTGCCATTTTAGAGGAGGATCACTTGCACGAGTTGGAAGGCACATGTGGATGGGACCCATGGGGGAGAGGAGCACTTGCTATATAGGAAGAGGAGGAGAGCCATTGTTATTCAAGCTTGATTATTATTTTCTTGGTCCGTTGAGACTACGCTCCTCTTGTTGTTTAGAAAGAGTGCAGTGCTGCATAGCACTAGGGAATTCCTGGTCGGGAATCCCTACCTCATCCTCAGGGAAGGAGAGGTTCTAGAGCTGCATTTCCTCATTTTTTCATTTGGCCAAAGCTACTTCCTTCAGTCATAACTTTATTCCTGGAGAAGGATAACTTTGTGCTGCAGGGTGTAGCAACAAAGGATCTCTTGAGTTGTTCCTTGGATTTTTTTTCAGTGGAGGGATTGTCTATCTATTGGAGGATCAATGAGGAGGACTCCCAGGCTTATTTTCATATCGTTTTCATCAGGCCAACCATCCTTCTTCCCTCATAGTGCAGTCTCCAACTAGATCTGTGTTATTTTTGCAAGCAGTTGCTGGGAGGGTCATTTGAGCTCATCGGGAGGAGTTGTTTCTGAGTAAAGGGATCGGCCTTTTTCTTAGATACACTATCAGATGAGGGAATCAAAATTTCAGATCTGCTACAACCCCATTTTATATTTTCATTCAGTTGCAGTGACAAGAAAATTGTCACATTGTACATTCTCCGACATTTCTAGCAATCTGTCCTAGATTGGCTAGAAATCTTGTATTGGAGCCCATTCTACTATTCTTGGGAATTTATTTGTATCCTTCAGCCTCATTATCATTTTTTATGTATTCATCAGCTGCTACTCTCATAGAGACTGCGCAGTCACTACTCTCTGGCATTTTTTGTAGTTGCAGCATCTCATGTATTTCATAGTTTGATCATTGGAGATTGGTTCCAATAGCTCGAGTGGCTTGTCCCTCATGATTTTCTTGTGTATTATTACTGATATATTAATGAACATGATGGCTGCATTATATTCCATTTATTGACATGTTCATATTTACAGAGTTTAATGATTATGTTCATGTATTGCTGTAGCTGTCTCTTTGAGCACTTTTCTAAGATACCAAGGTGTGGGAGATCTGTTTAACCCACCCTGGGGGATTTATTTGAGCTCATATTCTGGAATTTTAGTGTATGATGTGTTAAAAAAGTGATCCAAGTCCCCTTTCACCTTATTTTTACATTATCTTCCTTATACAACGTCCTTTTGGACCATATTCTAGAAATTCCTTTTGGACCATTTTGGAAATGCATAGAGGAGATCGAGTGGAAGCGTCCACTCAAGTAGAGACCTCCAGGAGGGGGAAATTTCAAGCCAGAAGGGCAGAGGGAGTACATGTAACTATACCTCCAGGTGTGAGGTGGGGCGATGTGCAGAATTAATCCCAAGAAGAAATTGGGCAGGGTGCTAGAGATGGTGTGTCTCATGGATCGAACCTAGCTGCAAGGATCCCACAGTACATCAGTAGCAGGATAGGTTAGATTAATGCACTCAGATTTCAGGAAGATAGAAATCAGAGTGACAGGTGTCGGATATTGGAGCGCAAATCAGAGATGCAAATAGTGCAAAGTGCATGGATGCACATGTAAATAGTGCAGAGAGTCCAGTAGACATGTGCAGTAGGTACCAGAAGTCAAAAGACTCTGATGACAGATGCATTATACTGATTCAGTTGTTTGGAGGCTATTCAGTTTCATAAGTGTTTCATGCAAGAGTTGCATGTGCGAATAACAGTAGGTAAGTGTTGCAGGCAAGAGTTTCATGTGCAAACAACACTAAAGAAGTGTTGCATGGAAGAATTGCATGTGCGGAAAACACTAGAAAAGTGTTGCATGCAAGAGTTGCATGTGTGTATGCAAGAACATTCCAAAGGTATTGGATCGAGACAGATTGATTCATTTCTTATTGAGAGGGATTGTTGAAATTTGCAACAAGAAATAGTGAAATTTGCATCTAGAAAAAACATGAGAGAACACACACTAGTGTGGGATCACAAGTCACGCAGTGATGTGTCCTAGCGATACATTAGTATGCAAGCCAATTTATTAAATAAATTGGAAATATGTATAATTTAACTATCCCTTAATTAAATTGGACAATAAAATGTAATCTTATGTCATAAACACTTGTGATAGTTAACTGAGTGTGATAGACTAAGTTAGCTCATGAATTTCGAGTTGAGGGTGGTTGGTGAGGCATGTAGAGTGATTCTATTAGTTTTTGAGTCCAAGTTTTAGTGAAGTGCATGAGTTTAATGCATGAGAAATCAATTTACTCAATTAACTGAGTTAAAGTCAAATTAACTAGTTGTAACTCATTGTTGCACAAGTGAGAGGTCATGTCAATTAAATCAGATTTAATTCACATACAATGATCTGTCAAGTGAATAATGATTTAATATTCATGGCTTCATGCATGTCAATTCTAATGAAGACCCAGTTGAGACCAAGGTTAAAGGGAAGTTTACTATCAGTTGTATTTTTAGCAAACTGCCTAGATGCAGTTTAAACACCACATGATTTCCCATGATACTTACGCAATCTAGGAAGGCTAAAATTCCTAAGGAATATTGATTGTATTCCACAGGGAGTGCGTGAGCATGGAAGGCACAAGACAGGATGATAATTGGCTAAGTGTTGGCCCAATTTTGTCTGGATCAGTGTGAGACAGTCAAAAGAGTGCAACAGATTCTTGTGAGCAAGAATGCATTGTATTGTTTCATGATTCCTTGGTTGATTATACAATATAGATAGAGGGGTTTTGAGCCCTAGGAAAAACATCTATGTTGTGGATTGATTTTCTTCTTTCTTTTAATTGGTGTGATTGTACGATTGTGTTTAATTTCCATAGGATTAATTGTAGAAGGATTCAATATATTTCTAGTATATTGCATGATTGGATTGAATTCATTGGAATACACGTTGTTTGTATAATTTCTAAAAATGTCTAACTCATATATATAACCCATGATGGTAGAGATATTGTTTAGGTACTTATTTTTTAGCTTGGTAAGACATAGACATCATCATTAAACTATTTAGGAGAAAGTAGGGAAAATTCAGTTCGTAGACTAAAATGGCCATCAAAAGATGAATGTGATACATGTAAAAAAAATGTTATAATGACTCTCAGTTATTATATATATAAGAATCAAATGTAAAATTTTATGTGAATTTGTTTTAAGAAATTATATAAGCACACAAAGTACTCACAATATTGTTTTTCTAACAATTTCTTCCACAAAATTGCCTTGACCACAACATTTTTCGACCAACATTTTCCGTCTAAGGGTAACTCGGTATCTTGTGCCAAAAACAATAAATTGACCTTAACTTCATGGCCACCAATATAATTTCTCCTTCAATTTAAATAAGCAGTTAGTTCCTTGACAACTTCATCATTGTGCCCTCAAAATAATAGCAAAAACTTCCACCAACCTAATTGATGAAATAGAGCTAAGCATTCATCATTTGCCTCAAAAATTTCTACTCCAATGAGCTCTGACAAAAATAATGGGCCCATGTCATTAAGAGAAATTTTAGAATTAAGGTAGAATATAGTTTAAAACAGTAAAAAAAAACATACAACCCTAAGTCACAGAACCCTTGGGAGCGAAATGAGTGGTTTAGCAAAACCCTCTAGAGAAACCTTGGATATCACATAATAATTATAAGGTATAGGTATATGAAATAATAATGACAACCTTGAAGTTTTTGCAATCGAACCATAATCAAACCTTATAATAGTTGGTGCAAATAGATATTGACACTTAAGTGTTTAAACTTCCATGAAAACAGGTGATAAAGTGTATTAACATGTCAGCTTGGTCGACCATGGTAATTACAATAAGTGTGTATCCATGAAATGATTTGCGAGAATCATATATTCAAGTTGAATGAATTGACCATTAAATATGGAATATCAATAATGGACATGGTATGTTCAATTCATATAATCAATAAACGCAAAACACACAGTGTGACGAGTGTAAGTTTGAACTTTAGGTTAAGGTTATCCATATGAAACATTCGAAACATTTTTTATCACAGGTTCATGAAAAAAATATTAAACATAGGAAATGACCAAGTTACTGTATATCAGTTACCTAATTAATATTTTTAATATGATTTTGGGCTATACATAATCTATCATTATGTAGCAGCCTTTAATTTAAAAATTTATTTTCTCTTAAGGGAAACTAGTAACTAAAACAAACCATAGTAATAAGACAAAAATACCTTTGTAGTTCAATGGAAAATGAAATATATACAAACGTAAACAATAAGTTGGCCTCACACACACTATATATATTAAAATTGTTTTTATAACCCTTACGGTCATCTTCAAATTTGGAATTTATTAACCCAATTACTATCATTACAAACGTATTATATGGATTACATTATGTATGAGTTTATTCCCATCACATACATGTATTCACTAATAGATATTTACCATATATATATACATTGGGGATGGGGAAGCTCAAAAACATGGTGAATTAATTATGATCCATGTGTTTTCTTGATTTTATTGCAGAAGGGTTCATACAAAACCTTAAAATTGCTGACTACTATTGTTTTGGGAATTATCGCCAATGCATATTGGTATTTTGTTGTAATCATTCCGATTAGCAACATCCTACATTTTCATCTATTCTAATTTCTTCACGTGTCTATGTACAACCCACCTACTCATTTAGGTTTGGTGTATTTTGATGGTTTTAGGCAATAGATATGGTTTAATTCCTTTATTTTTTTTTTGAAGAAGTTATCCCAAATTTATTTTGACTACGATTCATATTTAATTTGAAGGTATTTTCATAAGTTTGTTTTAAATACTAAGTTTTCCAGCATTCTCCTCCCTTCCACACAAATGATTTAACTTTTTGGTATGTTTTACTTCTCGGTTCTCTATGTGTCCATATTATCGTAGGCCAGAACCATATTCTGGTTATATTTTTTGTGTAATATTCCAACTACATTTTCAACATCTTAACCATTTCTCAAGGTTGTTTTTAAAAATCATTATTGTTTAGATTTACCCTTAGGGTTTTACCTTTTAGAATTCCTTTGTGGGTTGAATGAAACTAAATGATTTTCAAATTTACAAATCCTAACATGTTATTTAAAGAAATTTTTAGTGGTTTTTGTATTCAAGTGAAATTTATATAATGAGTTATATTTTTTTCAGATACATTTTCGATATGGAAATAGTTAATTCCTTTAAGTGGCTCACTTTTTTTGGTGCATACAAGGATTTTCATAGTTTCAAAAACCATAACCCTTGGGGTATATCATATCTCAACAGTTCATTTTGACGTATGTAAAGGACTTCATTAGACGTACTATTTTTGGTTTTTAACCCTACAAAACATTTATCCATAATTTGTAATATCCCAAAAGGGAGAATGCAGTAATACTAAAACACAATATAAGAACTAAAACTAATTAAACAATAAATCTGAAGACAACATCAGAGAATATACAGAGAAGCATAGCCTTTTTAGTATATGGAGAGGATTCAGTTACACAATGTACAAAATATGAGTGGATCTAGCTAAAGAGATGGCCTAGAATCATCCTACAAACATGCTACAACTAGCACTGCGTAACTAGTGAGCTTACAGGAAGAAATATAGCACTATCACTTTTTCTCTTGACATACATGAAGCTGCTGCTGCAAAAGGAAATGTAGATATATGGAGGTCAAGAGCTCCGATGATGCCAAGATTCAAGATCTGGCCAATGTGATGGGAACCCAAGATAACCCAAAAAGGATTTTCCAGATCTACAACTGGAAAATCACCCTCCTAGGGTTTGATCCTTTGACTACTGGGTTATATATATCTAAAGATATATTTGATCCAAAGGTGGCTACAATATGTTATACAAACAGATCTGAGCTTTGAGAGTGGATCCCTCCTTCAGATCTACAAGCTAGGAGCTTGAGATCTTGTCTCCTCTTCTTCCTCCTTCAAGTTATAGCAACTAAATATGCAGCTACCACAGAAACTAGTACAAGAGGGAGAGGCTCTATGCCTGTTGAAATGTGCTGTAATAAATTCCAGGCTGATGGAAATGGTGATGGAAAGGTGAGGGGATGATCCCGCACAGGATTACTAGCTGAAATACTAGTAACTTCCTTCCTTCTTTGGATTTGCAATGATGGAATACACAATCCTTGATGGGACTGCCGCTGATAGGAGTTCAATAATGTTTGGCCTCATGCCAGGTCTGAAATGAAGCCCCGGGAATGCTGCTCTTTAAGCCAAAGGTGATAGGAACAATCCTACACTGGTTCTCCAGCTGAAATACTGAAGATAACCTCCACCTCCCAAACTTATCCTCGGAAATTACATAATTCCTGAAGGTAGGTGATCTGTAGAGAATGGAAATGTTGTGTGGCACCAATTCCTGATAATGAATGAAGTAAAACCCTCTTCCGAGAGATACTCAATGAAAGAGGTGGGACTCCCGACCAGGAACACCTAGTGCTAAACAACACTTGCAATCTTAGCTAAATAGCCAAAGAAAGCATGGAATGTCAAATGACAATTCCAGATCTAAATAGACCTTCAAATGAATAATCAGAAGCATGCCTCCATTGTTTCCTTCATCTCCTTTATACAATTTATGAGCCTTCCCATGCCTTGGCCCGCCTATAAACTACGTTGTGCATGTGGACATAATCCTCCATGTTTGACTGTGTTGTCTCTCCAAGTCATCCATCATGTCTACATACAATGTACACCCTCTCCATGATGTGTGCATTAATTTCACTACTTCCTCCATCGCTTCTTCATGAATGCTGTATGATCTTACATTAGATGCCTTCCATGATCTCAGTTAATTGCTTCAACCTCCATGATCTATCTCATTAATGAGACATGATATGCACTCCATTCTCATTAGTAGTTTCTCCACTACCCCATTTTGTAGATGTAGGCTTAATCAATCCACATTGACACATAAAAAGTGGATATTTATTCATCTTGAGGATTATGGGTCCGTCTACCCTTTTATTTACTTAATTCATTAAGAAAATTAAGAACTCCAATATTCCAAATATTATGTGAAAGTTGGGAATATTACAGTCTTACCCAGCAAAATGTTGCTTTTCCTCAAGAAACTGCAAAAGTAGATGCAAAGCCATCTATTCCCATCCAAATGGCATCCACATAAGGAAGGCCTCCTCCATTTGCTGCAATGTGTCACGCATGTTTGGTTGCAAAGTTGTCTCTAAAAGAGGCATAGAATGACCTCCAAATACATGGTTAGATGTCCTCCTCTCTCCATGAAGTACCAAGTGACTACCATAAATGTCCAACATCATCATTAATACATCAGATACATAAAATAACATGGTTCTTTCCATAAAGGAAAATCTCCATCTCACAATACATCTCTTCATCCCATGCTTTATGAAGTACATTGAGCAATGACATGCCCTCATCTTTAGACCTATTGGCCTTATTAGGTCTAAGAATCACTCCAACATTATGAAAAATAATAAATAGAGATATATGGGTAGAAAAAGAAGTCAAACCATACTCTCCCAACAATAACCACCAGAGTAAGGCCCTTTGCTGCCATCCTCCATCTCCCCCAAGTAAGATGGATAAACCAAACTCCCCCAAAAGCAACGAAAGAAAAAAGAGATATTTCTATGCTCTCTCCTCCTGATGTTCATCATGGAGTAAAGAAATAGTGATATACATCTGGAATGTCACATTAGCCTAATACAAGTAAGCACCATTAATACACATCATGAGAGAATCATGCCAAGATTTACACAATACAAAACACATAAACATACAAGATGTCATGTAATGGCCAAACTATAGACTCAACGACAACTAAAATGAACATGCCTTTCTTTGTTGCATACTATCATTGATACAAAAGGAACGAGTCAAGAAAATATGAGCTATTGTGTGGTAACCATACTCACCCAAGAGAAGCCAGCGCGACCATGCCTCCTTCGTCATTACATGAGTGTTTTCCAGGGCATGGACCAAAGAAATATTAGCCTTTGGGTAGTAACCAAAATCACCCAAGAGCAACCAACATAACCAGGGTTCTTGCTAACCAATGTCATATATGTGCAAGTGGTCATGCAACTCCTTGTTTATCATCCTCCCCTACCTATCCCAATGTGGATGATGAATGATGTATTGCATAAACATGCTATGATCCCTTTATAGAATACCATCCTTCCCAAAATGATGAACATATTTGCACTCCATGAAATGTTGAAGTGCACCTCCAATGAGATCTCTTAATGAGACCTTATTCTCATCAATGGCCCTCCAAAACCAGTGAGGTTTTGGATCTGCTGTAGGTAAAAGTTTCTCTTTGAGCTATGAGATGCTCATTGAGAAAGTGCTATATATAAATGAGAAAATATTTATTATCTCAAGATGTCTACCATCTATCATCTCAACCTGCATTTCTTCATGAGTGAAGCTAGCTTTAGAATGCTCCCAGAATAATGGGGCTCCTCCTTTATCACTGCTACTAACTGACACCGTTGTAGATCTACATGGTAATACAGGTGTTATCTCAAAGCAAGGCACAATACTGATCTCATAAGCAGTCAGTGTCCATAGGATCATGCTCATCCAATTTTCTGAAATTCTACACTTCGACTCAAAGGGTTTAATATAGTCCATCAATGAAAAACTGGGATAGATTTTCATTTCCTCCTTGATTATATCAAGGGTCCTCTACGATGTGATAGTTTGCTGCTTCAAATAATCATTTTTTTTAATCCTTGGTTATGAATTGGCCCTGATGGCATGTCCTCATAAGTTTCAATAAGATCTACTGAAACAATATGTGATGAAAGTGCATGCATACCTTGGATCAACTCATATGTGGGAACTTCTTGCCATAACACGAGAGTTCTTCCAACCGAGACAATGCTGTCTCCAACTGCTGGTAAGAGTGATGGGTGCTCTTCTACCAATGTACTAGTGCTGGAAACTTCCTCCTCTTCCTCATGCATCTCCTAAATCATGCATGGCACTCTATGTGTCAAGAGCTCAATACTATCTTGCAATGTTGCAAGTGCCTCTTCTCTAGATGCAAGTACTTCTGCAGCTGGTGGTGAATGTAGTGACTCTTTGTCTAGAGTGACAAGATTTACATCCTCCTTTGTTTCCTTAAAAAGTGTCTCTTTGTGACACATATATGGTTTTCTCACATCAAACTTCCTTCTCAACTTGTGAAAGAAATCTGAATATTTAGTCACCTTTGCTTGCTCCATGTGACCAAACCAACAATCATTGGCTTCACCTAAAATATGAAGTGTTGTAATTTGGACAACCTCATTTTCAACCATAGGATGTAGCATGAAAAATGTATCTAACTCTTTCCTCCAAGCCTTAACAGTTCTTGAGGAAGATCCATCAAATGTAGGCAAATAGAATCTATTGTGCCTCTTTCTTCTATTGCTTCTATACGATCTTATTTCTTCTTTGATTTCGAAGAATTATTGGAGAGTTAGACTCTCTTTGAATGCTCTAGATTGTGCTTTGTACTCTTCAAGATACAGACTGAGAGTCTCATAAGCCTCGGGTCCTTTCCTTTCTTTATTTCTATACCATTCACCTTCCTAAAAGAAAGTGGGCATAGTAGATCTATGATTCTCTGGTCTTCTTTTCTGCTGATAGGAAGTTCTTGGACCTTCCTCATCAAATATTCTTCTTGGATCCTTCTTTTTCCTTTCTCTCTTCATTTTCCTGACCTCCTTGGAGAGATATTGCATATATCTAAATATAGGAGTGGAAAAACTACAATCCTCCTTCATGATAGATCTCATTGATCTGCTTCTTCTTTTGATGCAAAAGATGAAGTGTCCACAAGCTAAGGCAAAGATCATGCTCTGATACCACTGTAATATCCCAAAAGGGAGAATCCAGTAATACTGAAACACAATATAGGAACTGCAACTAAGTAAACAATAAATCTGAAGAAAACATCAGAATATATAGAGAAGCTGAGCCTTTTTATTATATGGAGAGGATTGAGTTACACAATGTACAAAAGATGAGTGAATCTAGCCAAAGGGATGACCTAGAATCATCCTGCAAACATGCTACAACTAGCACTGCGTAAATGGTGAGCTTACAGGAAGAAATATTGTGCTGTCCCTTTTTTTTCTAATGTACATGAAGCTGCTGCAAAAGGAAATGCAGATCTATGGAGTTCAAGAGCTCTGATGATGCCAAGATTCAAGATTTGGCCACTATGATGGGAACCCAAGAAAAGGCGAAATGATTTTCCAGATCTACAACTTTGGAAAATATCCCTCCCAGGGTTTTATCCTTTGACTGTTGGGTTATACATATCTGAAGCTAGATCTGATCCAATGGTGGCTGCAATATGTTATACAAATAGATCTGGGCTTTGAGGGTTGATCCCTCCTTCAGATATACAAGCTAGCAGCTTGAGATCTTGTCTCCTCTTCCTCCTTCAAGTTGCAGCAACCGAATATGTAGCTGCTATAAAAAATTTGTTGTACAAGAGGGAGAGGCTCTATTCCTGCTGAAATGTGTTGCAATAAACTCCAGGCTGATGGAAATGGTAATGGAAAGGTGAGGGGATGATCCCTCAGAAGATTGCTAGCTGAAATACTAGTAACTTCCTTCCTCCTTTGGATCTACAATGATGGGTTGCGCAATCCTTAATGGGATTTTTGTTGATAGGAGGTAAATAATGTTTGGCCTGATGCAAAATATGAAATGAAGCCCTGGGAATTATGCTCTTTAAGCCTAAGCTGATAGGAATAATCCTACACCAGTTCTCCAGCTTAAATACTGAAGACAACCTCCACCTCCCAAATTGATCTTCAGAAATTGTGTAATTCTTGAAGGTAGGTGATTTGCAGAGAATTGAAATGATGTGTGGCCCAAATTCCTTATAATGAATGAAGTACAACCCTCTTCCAAGAGATACTCAATGAAAGCAGTGGGATTCCCGACAAGGAACACCCAGTGCTAAACAACACTTGCAATCTTAGCTAAACAGCCAAAGAAAGCATAGAATGTCAAATGATAATTCCAGATCTAAACAGACCTTCAAATGAATAATAAAAAGCATGCATCCATTGTTGCCTTCATATCCTTTATATAGTTAATGAGCCTTCCCATGACTTGGCCCAGCTCTAAACTACGTTGTGCATGTGGACATAGTCCTCCATGTTTTACTGCACTGTCTCTCGAAGTCATCCATCATGTGTACGTACAATGTACACTCTCTCCATCATGTGTTCATTAAATACACTACTTCGTCCATCAGTTCATCTTTAATGCTCTATGATATTACATTAGATGCCTTCCATGATCTTAGTTGTCTGCTTCAACCTCCATGATCTATCTCATTAATGAGACATGATCTCCACTCCATTCTCATTAGTAGTTTCTCCACTACCCCGTTATGTATATCTAGGCTTAATTAATCCACATTCACACATAAAAAGTGGATATTTATTCGTCTTGAGGATTATGGGTCCCTCCACCATTTTATTAACTTAATTCATTAAGAAAATTAAGAACTCTAATATTCCAAATATTATGTGAAAATTTTGGAATATTACATAATTCCTTATGTGATAATGTTGTTGTAAGGGTCCTATAATTTATAGAGATCAATTGATGATTTTTTTTTTTTTATGATTCATATTATATAAATAATTGTTACATTCTTCAAATTATTTTCAGTTATTGAAAGAAGCAAATAGCATAAAATAAAATAAAGGGATAGAAAATAAAATAAAAAGAAACAAAATAGGGAATATGAAAAAGTGTATATAAAAAAAAAAGAATAAATAAATTAAAACTGAAAATATATAAAAAAGATAAACCCCTATAGCGAGCCAACGAAAATGTCATTTTTTTAATTATATCATAAAGTTTGATTTTTATATATATTTTATATCAAATATAGTTATTTTTAAAGTTTTTCACTCGATGTAATGTTTTAACGTCTTGTGAATAATCGCCATGCATCAATTAACGATTGCAATCACATGTTTTGAGATCAAAAACTAAAGGAGTATTTCGCCCTCCCCCCTGCACTCTCGGTGATTGATGGTGATTAATGTAGGGAGGGGGTCCCGAAAAGTGGTTTTCTTCCAAACGACTTCACCTAACGTGTCACCTCTACAGTCATTTTGGGGGTTCCCCTCTCCAAACCATAATCTGTCTTACACCCCCTCTCCCAAAAAACCACTTACTAGCTCTCCCTCCACTACAAAATTTGCACTATGTAATATCTTCTACCACATTACCTCTCGCCACTCATATATTGCCATATCTCTCCCTCTCCCATGTCACTCCTACCATGTCACCTGAATGTTGAAAATTTTAAAATCACCTACCAATTCGATTGTAAGTTTTATTTTTCCCACCACTTTCCAGTTTGCGAATTAATAGCTCCCTCTCCTAAAAAATAATATTTTTTGTTATCACCCCATGCTCATTATATTATAAAATCACCCCATAAGACTGAATTTCCTCCCTTCCATGTTTTTATAATCAATGTAGGTCATAGGCGAGAGAATCTACAATACATGTGTGGTTTGTTATCATTCCTCGTCAAATTTTCAAGAAGCTACAATATACTGATAACCTCCTACATGCTTGAACATATTTTTTAATTGAAATGTATTGAAGGAAAGAAAATGAAAAACTCCTAGAAGAAGATCATATGATCCCTCCCATTCTTGACCTAGACAAAGCCCCCTTAGTTGACACCCATTAAAAAATTGCAGAGACCCAGGGTAAATTCTTTCTTTACGAGCTTCATAAATGGGCCAAGAAGAAATTCCTAGACCATGTTATGACCCAAAAATTCTCAAAAAAACATGATTGTGTTATGATTTTTTTGGTCATGTTTCAAATTAGGTTTAGAAGTCAATATAGGGTTTGGTTAAGGGTAGGTTAGATTTTTATAAGATCAAAGCCCATTATTAAGTTCAAATAAAGTCTTTTTAAGGTCCATTCATTGTAAAATATCCATAATTTCCATTTGGGAGTCATTTCCTAAAGTATCATGTTAAACCTTGTCAAATTAGCCATGAAATCTTACTTTCGTAGCGCCGCTAGTTCAAAAAAGTTGATTTGCGCAACAAAACTGCTGAAAGTGATGAAGCAAAAACTCAGTTTTATAGTTTTGAGTAGTCCATTTCCAAGGAGGTTTATGCGCAACCTAAAATGCATTTAGGAAAACTGAAAGAGGTTTTTCTTCCTAATATAACTAAATACAACAAACTATCTCGATTTCCTAAAATTCATTAGGAGGTGGGAGAAATCGATAAATTAAAATTCTACGAAACTGTTGTTACAAAATGTCATATACATGATTATTTAGCAGTCAACTTCAAGTTCCGTTCCCAGCCAAATGAAAAAGTATTTTGGAATTTTGAAAGAGGTTTATATTTATCACCACCTCATATACAATAACCTCTCACTTTTATCATATGTGTTATCAGTGGGGATATACAAGTATTTCTTTGGAGCCCTATTTTCAGAAACAGAGTTTTCCTGTTTTACACATTATTTTCAAAGGAAGTTTCTCGACAGCAAGGGATATGGTTAAAAAACCCAAGAGAGTTTTTTATTCAAGAAATAATGTACTAAGAAAAACTCCTTCCATTTCTCAAAATACATCATGGAGTAAGAGATATAGGCTCTGTCCCAAGACCTATTTTTCATGGAAAAACAGGAAAAACCAATAGGCCAACCTATTGCAAAGGAAGAAGGGACCTCAAGAAGGTTGGAATGACTCTTTTTTTGAAGTGATATGATGCAATATAGTCTATTTTAAGTTTTTGGCACATTCACACTTTATATTTTGGAAAAATTTGGAAGAATCTGCATACTCAGCAGTTTCATAGTGCATTCAGTGTAAAAAAGCAAAAAAGCACTATGAAACTGCTGTAGCTGCTTTTCTTGCTCATTTTGGTCAATTTTATAGAGTTTGAAGAGTGAGTGAAGAGCTGAAACTAATATGGGAGATGTATTAAGGGGTAATTAAAGTGATGCAAGTGGAAAGGATTCAGTTTTTGAAGAATTAAGATTTGAAATGTCAGTTTTTCAAAGGCGCTACGAAACTGCTGTGTTTTCATAGCACAGTTTATTACAACTTTCTTAAACAATTTTTGGAAGTGGTTTTGACATGCTATAGGATAGGGATAGGTGACGAGACATGTTAAGATAATATCCAACATCTAAGGACCATGAAATCAAGCTTAATTGATGATCAAATTATTCAAAGAATGTAAAGGATGTGATGCCTAAAAAACAAGGTATGGTTTCTTGTTTTTGTGGAGGTCAAACAAAGTGGACATGAAGAGCTGAAGCCCATCATCCAAATTCAACTATGTGTTGTTAAAATTGGAAAATGATGTAAATGTAGGTGGATAAATCTGTTTTAGATAACAATAAGCAGTTTGAGTCCTTTTTGGATTAGGACTGTTAAGTAGATTAGGTGTCTTTATGTAATAAATTCCATATCTTACAGTTATGCAAGGTGTCAGTTATTGTCAGTAGTTGGAAATTCGATGTATCTAACCTAGAGGCAGATCTTCACATGTTATAATATGTCTATTAAAGACCAAGGGGTCGAATTAGCAAAGGGTTGAAATTTTTAGCAAAAAGACTGTTTTTATTGTAAGTAACTGTTTTCAGCTTAATACAGAGTTTTCTACTTGGTCAACTCAAGATTCAAGAAGAGTTATTGTATGTTCTTGTTTTGATGACATCTTTTCTATATCCTATTGCAGTGGCGTTTTTGTATGTTACTCATAATTCATCATTGATGCTCTGGCTTCGTTCATAGACAAACTGACTGTGTGTTTTGCTATTTCACATGTGTATTTCTTGACATGAAATCTAATATGCCTCGAATTCCATGCTAGGTAGATTTTTTGGTTTTGCTGAAGCTATTATGACTCCATAAGCCTAATGTACACTTGCTAATGTGATTTACAACCATTTTATATCATTTATCTTCTTTTATCCCATATAGAGTTAGCCATCTACATATTTATCAAAAATCATCAACCCTTGAGAGAGCCCTCTCAGGTTGAGCAGGCTAAGCCTAAACCAAAAGATTGGTATGAAATAGTTACATGAGATTAACTTGATTGGCACCTTATCAGGTCTGACTTTGTGATAACATTTTGGTGCTTCTGCCGGGAGTCTGAAGATTATACTTTCTCGATATTTCGAAGCTTAACTTCTGAAGGTAGTAGGAGCTCAGGAAGCTTTTCAAGGCTGCATCTACCTTGGCGACTCCACACATAAAATAATCAATTGAAAGGTGACTCCACTACTTGAAGATCAGTAGCTTGGTGAATTTTCAGAATGAGTTCCATTGCAAGAATAAATGTGAGGTATGGCCCTATGAATCGGTCTCATATTCCTGGTTTTCCAAATCCTATGCCAAAGGTTGAATGGTTAACTGATATTCCTAAATTCAAAGATGAAAATAAAGGAAATGTTTCTCTTCATTTGGTTAGATTCCATATGCATGTACACAGTCTTAAGGTTCAGTTCCCTGAGGATTGTCTCATGAAGATATTTATGGCCACTTTGGAAGGAAACAAATGGTCTTGGTATGAAAGCTTGCCAAATGGTTCATTATATTCTCTTGTTGATTTCCATGTTGCATTTTATGAGATGTATGAAGAGTGTCATCCCTCCTTATTGCTGGTCAAAGACTGTTGTAAACATTGTGTGAGTTTTATTGAATATTTGGAGAATTTTTATGAAGATGATGAGTTCACTGATGAGGAAATATTAGAACCTCTTCATGACAATCCTTTTCTTCACCAAGAAGAAAGGATAGCCTCCTTCTTAGATGAAAATGAAACCCAGCAGGAGTTTACTTTTCAAAATTATGATACATCCTTTGAGTTTGATGAAAGGTTGTAGCAGACTTGTCAGTCTTTTGATCATCAGGAGTATGAGAATCATTGCAAACAATAAGAGGAAATACTGGAAGATAGTTTCTATAACCCTCAAGTTAGGGAAAGTGTTGATTTTTCATGTATTTCCTTATATCAACCTACATAAAATAATGATCACACTAAGGAAAAAGTGGGTGAAAAAATTTCTTTATCCTTATGTTCTAATCTGAAATCATTCGAGTGCAAGTCAGAAGATAAGATTCAGTTTGTGGATGAAGTTGCAGAGAAAATTGAAAATGACATTCAAGCTTCAAAAGATAAAATTCAATCTTATAGTATTCATGATCAAGATTAGTCTTTTCAAATGGTTTTAATGCCAGAACACAAAGAGGGGTGTTGCTACCTTTCTTCTTAGAGATTGAGGAAGAATACATTGTTTTTGTAAATTAGTTTAAAAAGAAGTTTGAAAACACACAACTGAAGCCTTGTGTGGTTGATCAAAGAATGGATGAGTTGTCCAAAGTTGTAGAATGTCATGAGAAGCATCAAACATATCATGTCTTCTTTGATCCTATAGTTGAATACATGTAAGAGTTTTACAGTCTATATTTCTAGTTATATTTTCATTTTGAAGATCAGTTACATCTCATGTTGCCTTGGTTATTTCAGTATCATGTTTACTTTTGGTTCAAGCACAGTCAAGAGATTCAAGTGTCAGATCAGATCAATGACTAGCTTCATTGGAAGTTTCATGTTCCTTGAGTTACAAATGGAGATCGCAACTGATAGGGTAGGTAGGAATGTGTGAATAAGCTCGAAGTTGACTGAGAATATTTTCAGTAGGTACAGATTTAGTTCTTCTGTAGTGATCATCAAGCTTGAGCCCAAGGTGAAGGCTATAAAAGTTTGAAGAAGAGATTGGAAATTTCAAATTTTTTTCTATTTTGGTCAAGAAAATGGATAGCAGCACTATAACTACTCGTTCTTAGTGTACCACAGGGGGCACACTATCCCAAGCGGAGCCTCTGTTATCACCCAAAAATTCTGAAAAAAAAATCATTGTGTTATGTTTTTTTTGGTCGTGGTTCAAATTAGGTTTACAAGTCAATATAGGGTTTGGTTAAGGGTAGGTTAGATTTTTATAAGATCAAAGCCCATCCTTAAGTTCAAATAAAGTCTTTTTAAGGTTCATTCATTGCCAAATATCCATAGTTTCCATTTGTGAGTCATTTCCTAAAGTCTCATGTCAAAAATAGTCAAATTAGCCAAGAAACCTTACTTTCATAGCACCGCTAGTTCAAAAAATTTGATTTGCGCTACGAAACCGCTGAAAGTGATGAAGCAAAAACTCTGTTTTCTAGTTTTGAGTAGTCAACTTCCAAGGAAGTTTATGAGAAGCTAAAAATGAATTTAGGAAAAATAAAAGAGGTTTTTTTATCCTAACAGAACTCACTACAAAAACCTCTCTCCATTTCCTCAAATTTATTAGGATGTGGGCGAAATTGATAAATTACAATGCGATACGAAACTACTCTTACAAAATGTCTTGTGCATGATTGTTTAGCAGTCATCTTCAAGTTCCGTTTCTGGCCAAATGAAAAAGTATTTTAGAATTATGAAAGAGGTTTGTATTTATCACGATCCCATATACAATAACCTCTCTCACTTTTCTGATATGTGTTATCCGTGGGGGGATACAAGGATTTATTTGAAGCCCTATTTTCAGAAACAAAGTTTTCCTGTTTTACACATTTTTTGCAAAGGAAGTTTATGGACACGAGGAGATATGGTTAAAAAACCCAAGAGAGGTTTTTATTCATGAAATAATGGCCTACAAAAATTTCCTTCATTTTCTCAAAATACATCATGGAGTAAGAGATATAGGCTCTATCCCAAGACCTATTTTTCAAGAAAAAACAGGAAAATCCAATAGGCCAACCTATTGCAAATGAAGAAGGGACCTCAAGAAGGCTGGAATGACTCTATTTTCCAAGTGATATGATGAAATCAGGTCTATTTTATGTTTTTTCCACATTCACACTTTAAATTTTGGAAGAATTTGGAAGAATTTGCATACTCAGCAGTTTCGTAGCACATTCTCTGTAAAAAAGCAAAAAAGTGCTACTAAACTGCTGTAGCTACTTTTCTTGTTGATTTTGGTCAATTTTTGAGAGGTTGAAGAGTGATTAAAGAGCTGAAACTGATATGGGAGATGTATTAAGGGGTAAGTGAAGTGATTCAAGTGGAAAGGATTCATTTTTTGAATAATTAACACTTGAGATGACAGTTTTTCAAAGGCGCGATGAAACAGCTGTGTTTTCGTAGCGCAGTTTATTACAGCTTCCTTAAACAGCTTTTGGAAGTGGTTTTGACATGCTAGAGGTTAGGGATAGGTGAGGAGACATGTTAAGATAATATCCAACATATAAGGACCACTAAATCAAGCTTAATTGATGATCAAATTGTTCAAAGAATACAAAGGATGTGATGCCTAAAAAACAAGGTATGGTTTCCTGTTTTTGTGGAGGTCAAACAAAGTGGACATGAAGAGCTGAAGCGCATCATCCAAATCTGACTATGTGTTGTTACAATTAGAAAATGATGTAAATTTAGGTGGATAAGGTTGTTTTGGATAACAATAAGCAGTTTGAGTCCTTTTTGGATTAGGATTGTTAAGTAGATTAGGTGTCTTTATGTAATAAATTCCATATCTTACAGTTATGCAAGGTGTCAGTTAGTGTCAATAGTTGGAAATTTGATGTATATAGCCTAAAGGCAGATCATCACATATTGTAATATGTCTATTAAAGACCAAGGGGTAAAATTAGCAAAGGGTTGGAATTTTTTAGCAAAAAGACTGTGTTTATTGTAAGTAACTATTTTCAGCTTAATACAGAGTTTTCTACTTGGCCAACTAAAGATTCATGAAGACTTCTTGTATATTGCAGTGGTGTTTGATTATGTTACTCAGAATTTATCATTGATGCTTTGACTTCCTTCATAGACAAACTAACTATGTGTTTTACTGTTTCACATGTGTATTCCTTGACTTGAACTCTAATATGCCTTGACTTCCATGCTACGTAGATTTTTTGGTTTTTTTGAAGCTATTATGACTCCATAAGCCCAATGCACACTTGCTAATGTGATTTACAACCAATTTGTATCATTTATTTTCTTTTACCCTATATAGAGTTAGCCATCTACATATTTATCAAAATTCATAAACCCTTGAGAGAGCCCTCTCAGGTTGAGGAGGCTAAGGTTCAATCAAAATATTGGTATGAAACAGTTACATGAGATTAACTTGATTGGAAGCCTATCAGGTCTGATTTTTCGATAACAGACCACATCAACCACTTGAGTATTTTCGAATCCATCCTCCCTCAATTTATCTTCCCCCAAACTAATTTCTTCCCCAATTTCTCCACTTGGTGTCATTATCTATACCTCCCCAACAAAAAAGCTATCATTTCCCACAAGAATGAGGTTACTTTTTCTTTTCCCTTGAGAGTATTTGTAAATATTTGAAAATAACTCTCCAATATTCACTTTAGTCATTTTTAGTTAATATATTGATGTAATTATATTAAAAACTCACCTTTCCAGAGAGAGCTCATATTTTTTAGCATTTTCTCCTTGAAAATTCTGAATTACCCAGAAAACGTTCCTAATACCCTATTGCAATTTTCCCAGAGATGTCCAAGCAAGTTGTTTCCATGGTTACCTATTTACTTGGGTATTATATAGATCAAGGGGTCGATGAAGTAGTTTTAGGATTCTTGTGAATATTTTCAGCTGATAAAAAACCTTAAATCTTTTTTAATTAAAACCAGTTTCTATCTGATGTTATGCATAATTAATTTGTAAATTTCAAAGTTGAACATGCTTTTAAGTATCAACGAGTGTTGGTGTATCTCATGTTATTTAACAAGATAGAGATATTAAAATTTACTTTACAAAAGAAATATGATGGGGGTAATACATTATCAGTTATCCATTGGACTTCTCAGGTTAGAAACAACTCATAAGAATATAAGCATACTGACTTCTCTCATAAGTTTATTCATACATTATTATGTTTACTTAGTAGTGATATTATTCCAATAATTTCATCAGAGATAAAGAAAATTTTACATATATCTGAATAATAAAAATTTGGAGACTGGTATTTGTACCAAAACTACGCCAAGGTTGGTATTTATGGATCAACGCTACCTCCTTTCATGCTACCAGTGTTTGTACCAGTTGTAATTTGTGCATTAGATTATATTAGATAGATGGTAAATATGGATGAATGGAAATTTTTGTCCAACAAGAAGAAAGACTAGTTCAAGCTAAAGGCCCATGTAGGTCCTTATATTTTCAACACGAGAGTTGCATCAAAGGAAGTGGAAGTCATCTTAAATCAAATGAAATTCAAGCATACGTTATCATGGCCTTATGGTCCTCTAATAATTATCTTGACACTTAGAGTTGAATAGATAAGTTCTTCTTATGCACATACACCCAGACTTGAGATAGAAAAATATACTGACCTGGAGGAATGGACAAAATGCAGCTTACAAGAAGATGAAGAACAACTGGTTAGCCAATCATCTATGTAGAATCCTATTTATAAATAAAAATAAAATAAGAGACAAAGCTGATTATCTCCCCTATAATTATGAGGCTAAAGGTGCAGATCTTATTGTATTTAAAAGAAAAAATATGGATCTACATACCACTCTAAATTCTGACACTCAATCTGATCCTAAAGTGATCACTATCCAACAATATCCTTCAAAAGAAATAGATACACACAAGCATCCTATAGTAGTTATGAAAATAACTGTTGTCACTTGTCATCCTAGTGTAGAACAAACAATTCAATCTCCTGATGTAGAACGAAGAACTCATTTGCCTAGAGTGGAACAAACAAATCAATCTATAGTATCTTCTACTAGTCAAATTTGAGTTCAGAAAACAATATTTTTAGGGTACAAAGAAATCAAGTTAAAGAATGGAGGTTTGAAAGTTTCAACTTATTCAGTATTTTGGAATAAAACAACCACAAAAAATCATATACTACTTTATGCATTTGATTCAGAGAAAGGAAAATTTAAAATAGATTTTATGGAACCTCTAGTACCAACCCGTAATAATTATGAAGACTACAAGGCCTCTATTTTGTCAATTGACACTAAGAGGATCCATGCAATTGGTCAAATCAACTTGAATAAACAAACATGGGAACTCATATTTTCTACAATTACTATCTCAGTCACGACTACTTCAAAATTACATTCATCTTTGAATAACATGCATTCTCAATTAAATATTGAGAAGATGTCTTCATTAGCCAAAGACACGAGAATCAAATCCAAAGAAGACTTGGTGATACAACTAGGGCATGATCCTGGTAATATAAAGGGAGCATAATAGTTTATTAAAGAAAATAATGCATATATTCAAGCACTAAGGAAGGAGATAAAATTACCATCCACAGAACACCCCTAGGCTAAAGAAGTTACTATCTTAGAGATGGAAAAGGAGAAAAATTTTACACTCGTAGTTGAAAAAAAAGTACATATACAAAAAATGGAACATGACATGGAAATACTATTAATAGAAAAAATAAAAATGGGAAGAAACAAGTATATCTACATCTGGAACATCAAAAAAAACATGTACATCATCAAAAGAAACCTCTTCAGGTTCTAAGGAAAAAATTGCCAAAGATTTAGAAGAGTTATCATTAGAAAATGTAGGAAAAGAGAAATTGTCAATAACATTGACCCAAATGGAGGAAAATAAGCTCAAAATGGATAATTCTTACCTTGCAGAAATACAAAATAATTATAATTTGATTCAGCAAACACAACAATATCACGACAAGTCCTTTATCACATGAATGATAACTGAGGCCAAAAGCAGCAATTGGAGAAACATCAATTCTAATGTGACATACATGTGGCCATCAATTCAGATCACCTTTGAATAGGAGGAATTAGTGGATAGAGTCAAAGAAGAAATTAAAAATGCTAAAATAGATCTTGAACACAGACTAGAAGAAGCATGGAAAATGATAAAATCGGTAAATTCTAAAACCATAGATGAAATGGAAGAGTTAAACATTAGGGAAATAAAAAAAACAGTGATGGAAATTAAAATATTCTTACCTAAAAATAATTTGATGATACAATTAGAAACTAAGTGTAAATAACTTGAGTTATAGGTCAGAAGATTCTGCATGAAATTTTCTATATTTCAGGAGAAAGGTCTACCAACTTTGAAGAAGTTTAATGGAAAATTGATTCCATTAGAAAATTAATAGGAAATGTTATGTGACATAGATATTGATGCCTCAATATTCACAAAGGAAAAATGAAATATTATTGGAGAAGCTTTTTTGGAAGACCTAAAATTTGATCTCAATAATAAACATGAGATCCATCACATATTTGTGAATAAGCCAATGTTTGACACCTACACTGAGGTAGATGATAGGTTTATAAATATGGTAAGTTTTTCTATCCCAAGTGAAGAAAGGCACGACAAGTTACTAGAACTAATTGAATGAGCATAAGGGAAGGCCTAAAATTTTGGCAACACACAAAGAACATTTGTAACAAGTAACTACAACCATCAATGATTTCATCTAGAATTTCAACAACGCAACAAATTTTACCTTCCTTTTGTATATTATTCTATATCTAAAATATCTATATTTTAAAAAAATATTATTTGTGAATATATTTTATTTTCAAGTCTGAATGAGATGTAAAAATTCTATAAATACTTTTTAAGGATATAGAGAAAGGGGTTGGAAATTTTGTAAAGGAAGGGTCTAAATTTTGATGTAAAGAAGTGCACTATACTGAAGTCGTCAAATTACAGATAATACAGAGAGTTTTGTTTTATGATTCTCGTGTCAAGAAATTGGTGATGTTTATTCTTATTTCAAGCTATTTGTCCCTCTTAGTTTTCCATATGCTTTCTCTCTTTATTGTTACAAGAAGAATAAGTGTTGAATTTACCTAGCTATACTCTGCTCTCACTTGTAAACAATATCAATGTTTTCTTTCTAATATTTTTTTGTAATCTTAGCATGAATACATCTTCATCATGTCCAATATATCACCCCGATAGGGGCGGGGAATTAAACTAGTGACTTCACATCAAGGAGTGCCCTAACAGATGATCTGATCATCGTTTATCCAAGATCCCATGGACATTTTCTTTCTCATATAAATTATAGAATTCATCTGAGTATGCTCTATTAATTGAAATTAAAACATATTCATCCTTCCCGCCACAAATATTTTATAAGATAGAAAATATTTCCTATCCTGTCGTGTTACACATGCTCATTAATTTTTGTGTTTTATTAAAAAAAAATTCATGACTCCATCCCCAATGGAATTTCCCTGCATTTTTCAATTGAACATTTAAAAATCCATTTCAATTTTGAATACCTAACATAAAATCTGAAGGAGAAATCTAAATAAGATAAAGATATCCCTCTCTAAAGCTGGAAAGGTTAGATCCCAACTTTAAAAGTGGTTTTTTGGCTACCTTTGCAATTTCCTACTCAACCTAGAAAAATTATGGAGTGATAACATTCTGGAGACCATACTCGGGAACAATCTCATAAAAAAACTTTTCCCTAGTAAATATTGGTTCTAATGTTTGAAATACTATTCCTTGTAGGTGACAGTGAAATAGAAACTAAAAGGATGAATTGTTCACCTAAAATATGTATATCCACCACCTTTTCAATAGCATCCTATTGTGAATAATCCATTTAGAATATCTCATTCCAAAAAGGATATATGCCAGATCCCACCTAGATCCAAATCCTTTGGAAACTTTGAATGAGCTTGAAAAGACATTAAGAAATAAGAGTTTTACAGAAAGTCAAGCTAGTAATAATCCTTTACCAAGAACTAATTCTCTTCAAGAGATTCTTGTGACAATTGAAAACATTTAGTTTAACTTACAGTTTGAACATAGGATTTTCAGATCCAAGTTAAAAAATTTTGTACCAGAGAGATTTTGGATGACACTCAATTCAGGACCTAGTACCATTTAATAAAAAATCCAGTCATTTCGAAATATGATAAGGATATTTTAAATAAGTTTCAAAAACTCTAAGATCTGGTTAATATATTAAGTAAAACAATAGAAGACTCATTCGTTGATCAACATTATTTTTTTGTTTCGTCTTATCAATTACCCACTTTTACATTCATTCCCCCTTCTTCCACCACCCAAAATTCATTTAATCCAATTTTGGTTTCAACTCCTACCCATAATATTGTGATTGTACAAAACACTGGATCATCATCCTCATCAGCAATGCCACCACGTCCTCAACCCTTTTCATCAACCACTACTGTAATATCATCCTCTTCTCAAACTCAAGTCATGGCAGGTCAATATGACACTTTCTCATTAAAGGCATCATTGAATGAGAACTATGCATAGAGAATACTACAATTCGATGATACAGGTCCTGTAACAGCACAACAAAACATTGATAGAATAAATGAATTACCATATCGAGAGAAATTCGATCATGATGATGTAAAAATGAGATTGTTTACACAAATATTAATCAGTGACATAAATAAATGATAAAAAGGTTTGTGAGAGGGAAGTATTTCAGACTTACAACAATTCCATCAAAATTTCCTTTCTAGGTCGGAAGTAAAAAATGAATCCCCTTCATATCCTTGTAGAATATGAAAAATTAAGGAGAGAACCAAATGAAACTGGTGAGGATTATTGAACTAGATTTGATAATTTCTACAATTCCATCCCAACAACAATAAAACCCCCACAAAAACCTTCTTTGATTCATTTTACAAATGGATTTGATGCTGATATGGCTTATCAATTGAGAGAAATAAATCCACCTACCCCTGAAGAAATGCAAAGAAATTTTGTTAGTGTAGAGGCTAATCTGTTAGCCAAAAGGGAAAGTTTAGGACTGAGAGAAGAGTGACCATTAAAGAACAACCTTCTTTTTCTTCATTAGGTGAAAATTTAGAAAAATTAGTTAAAACTATGGAAAGGATGATGGAGAGAATAATTGTGCTCATAGAGCCCCTCCAACACAACCATAAGGAGACCCTCAAATTAGAAATTCAAACTTTAAAATCTAGTAGCCCCAAATCAAGGAAAGAGAGAAAAGAAACCAAGTGGATCAAAATAAATTAGACCCTATTTTTAAGATAATTTTTTTGAAAAAGAACAAGAAAGCATACAAGACTACGAGGAAGATCAAGTTAATCTCTTTGGGGAAGTAAAAATGGATGCCATTTTTCAAACCAAGGAGAAATAAGATATTTTCTTGTTATCGCAACCAAAAGATATGCGTGTAAAATCAATATATTATAAAAAATTATATCATAATGCTACCATGGAAGTACACAAACAATACAATATAGGAAGTAAAAAATGTTGCAGTGAACTCTCCCAAGAAGACTCAAACTGATATACCTTCTACTAGCAAAAAAAATGGAGATAATGAGAAGGAAATTTCTCAAAATCATGATGTAAGTATTAAATAAGTAGAAAAATATCAACCTTCTTTTAATATTGAAAATGAACTTTAAAAAGTAAAAATCCATGTTCCATTACTTGAGTTGGTAAAAAAGGATGTGTATAGAAGTCAACATGTAAATGAATTGAAAATCGAATAAGGAAAAAGCAATGTAAATGTAACTTACAATAAACCTAAGTTACTATTTGGACCTAAAGTAGATGGAATTACACAAGATGGTAGTGTTCCTCCATTCTATTTCAGTCTTAACATACATGATTTTATTTTTCCCAATGCAATGTTGCATTCTGGTGCCTCGGACAATCTTCTGCCGAAGGTAATCATGGAAAAATTGGGATTAGATATTACGAGAAATTATAATAACTTTACTCCTTTGATTCGAATAGAGTAAGATTTCCGGTATTAATTAAAGATTTATGTGTTATCCTTACTCAAATTCCAACAAAGTTTCTAGTGATGGGCATTGTTTTCGCTTATATACCTCCCAAATATGGAACTATTTTGTCAAGATCATGGGGGGGAAGTAAAGAACATGAACAATAATATTTCTTATGGAACATGGACTTTGATGGAGCATTAAGCAAAGAGGGAGCTGAGATTGGAGTATGGATCTTAGATATGAAGCCAAGTACAACAAATAAATACTCTTAAAAACTAAATTCTGAATGTACACACAATGTATCTGAATATGAAGATTTGTTATTAGGGCTTAAAAAGTTAAAATAAATTGGAGCTAAGAGAGTTTAAATTCATGGAGATTCAGAACTTATCATAAAACAGATAAAAGGTGAATATTCAACTAAACATTCCAGAATGACAGCATATAGGAGTGTTTTTGTAGAGTTTTTACAGTGTTTTCAAGAATTCATTAATTCTTAGAGATCGGAATGTATTTGTTGATGCATTAGCTACTTCAGAAAGTACATGTAAAATTCCTTTTAGAGGAAGGAGGAATTTATAAATTGATGGAAAACATAGACCTGCAATTCATGATAATATGAGATACTCGCAAGTATTTGATAACGCCAAACAACTCAACAATTTCTTGCCATTAAATGATGAATTTGAAAGTTTGAACAATGATATAGGGAAGGATATTGATGATAGTGGATAGGAGAAGATTTTCAATCAAACCAGTCAATATGATGAGGAATCTAAAATATTACAACTCAAGACTAATACAATCCCAGGAGGTCTTCTACCCCTTGAAAAATCATTTGAAATTAATGATCTTGCTAAAAAGCCTTCAATTCAGCTAACTAGATCAGAAGTAGAACATTTCAATATAGGCATTGAAGAAAACCCCAATATTGTTAATATTTCAAAGTCATTGTGTCCGAAAGAAAAACAAAGGTAAATTTATTTGTTTAATGAGTATACAAGTGTTTTTTCATGGGGATATCATGACTCAAAGGTTTATGATAAAGCTATTATTCAACATACTATCCCTATAAAAGAGGATCAAAAGCCTTTTAAACAAAAATTGAGAAGAGCTAATCCTGTCTTATTGCCTCTAATTGAGACGGAAGTTAAAAAAATATTTAATGCAAAGGTCACGGTGCCGCTTAGATTTTCTAAATGGATATCAAATTTAGTACTAGTAAGGAAAAATTCAGGGGAAATAAGATTATGTGTGAACTTTAGAAGCCTGAATAAGGTTTCCCTCAAGGAGAACTACCCCCTACCAAAAATTTACTACATACTTCAACGAGTAGTTGGATCAAGACAAATTTCACCATAATTTAGTGCATCGAGATGATCAAGAACATAAAAATTTCACGACACCTTGGGGAAGTTTTATGTATGTCAATATTCCTTTTCAACTCATGAATGCAAGAGCAAATTTTCAAAGAGAAATGGATAATTATTTTGCAGATGAAAGGGAAAGGTTTATTGCTATATACGTTAAAGACAATATTGTTTTTTACAAGATTTATGAAGGTCATCTGCATCACTTGATTTTTTTTTTGAAAGGTGTAGAACATATGGCATTTCTTTTAGTACAAAAAATCTCTATTTAGAATGGAAGAGGGAAAATTATTAGGCCATATAATTTGAAGCATGGTATTAAAACTGATCCTAGAATAATTGTAACAATCATGAAAAATTATCCCCCAAGGACAAGAAATAAGTGAAATCTTTTATTGGTAGGATACACATTTTGAGAAGATTTATAAACAATTTGGCTGAATTTTTTAGAGTTATAACCAACATGTTGAGAAAGGACACTCAAAAAATATGGAATAAAAAATGAAAGAGATCATTTAATTACGTGAAATAATGATTAACTCATGCTCTTGTATTTATTATTCCAAATTATACCAAAGACTTCACCATATTTTCTTTTTCTTTAGAGCATATTGTTAATGTAGAATTATTACAGGAAAATGAAGAAGGACATGAGAAACCTATATATTTTTTCAGCAGAGGATTTAGAGATCATTCTTTGAAGTATAAAATCATGGAAAATAAATCTCTTGCTTTAGTCAAAGTCTTAAAGGAATTCAAAGTGTATGTGTTACATTCTCACAAAGTTTCTTTTCTTCCAAATGTAGTAAAGGGCATTCTTACTCAAAATGATCCAGATGGAAAAATAACTAAACAAATAGCAATTATTATGGAATAGGATATTCAAATAAAACCAAAAAAGGTTATCAAAGGTCAAGGGTTATCCAAGTTAATGCAGAATCAAATTTTCATGCACTTGATATAAATTTTGTAGCTTCTCTCAATAGAGAACAAGACCTAGTGACTCCAAAAATGTCAGAATGTTTTGTTACTTCATGCTGGTATACATATAATTTGTCTATTGTGCACAATTTACAAGCCCCTCCTAGTTTGACAAAAGCTTAGGCAATATCCCTTAAATTAAAATCTGCAAAATTATGCATTTTAGATCAAGACTTGTACTGGAAAGATGTTGGTGGGATTTTACTAAATTACTTGTTGAAAGATGAAGCTCACAAGATAATGGAATAATTTCCTAAATGTGACTCTCGAGTACATTTGTAATGGAAAGCTACAACAAATAAAGTTTTAAGAGTTGTATTTTATTCGCCTAGTTTATTTACTTATACCCACAAGAATATTGAAACTTCTCATGAGTGTCAAATATTTGAACACAAGGGGAAGCTCTTTCCTTTGCCTTTGAAACCCATTTCAGTGGAGAATCATTTCCAATAGTGGGGATTTGATTTCACACGATAAATTCATTCGAGTTATTATGTTAAGAAAAAATTTATTCTAACAACCACATATTACTTCAAAAAATGGATAGAAGGTGTTCCAACTAGACAAGCTACAAATTATGTGGTCATCCAGTTTATAGAAGATAATATCCTATTGAGATTTCGTTGTCCACACAAAATAATCACAGATAATGGTGACTGTTTCAAATCTAAAATGATGATTGACTTATGCAACCAATATTAGATAGTGTTAGGACATTCTACTGCCTCTTATCCTAAAGGAAATGATTGATTTGAATCTTCTAATAAATATTTGGTCAACATCATAAAGAAATTACTGCAATAGAACAAAAAATCATGGCACAAGAAGTTGATTAATTCTATATGGGATGATAGGATAAGGACAAAAGCTTAATTGTAATGTCACCTTTCAAATTGGTTTATGGAACAGATGTAATTTTTCGATCTTTCGAATGGATTCCTGTGATAAAAGTGTTGCAGGAAATATAAGTAGAGCCAAGTTATGCACAAAGAAGGTTCAACGAGATGGTACAGTTGTAATAGACAAGAGAAGAAGTCTACAACAAAACACAAGTCATTCAGGATAAAATAAAAAAGACTCGTGATAGAAGAACCAAAGAAGATGATTTCAAACAAAATGGCCTTCTTTTGAAATGGGATGTGAGAAATGAAGACAAATGAAAAACTTGAAAGTTTGACCATCTGTAGAAAGGTCCTTATAGTGTTTCAACTTTTCATGTGACTAATGCATTTTTATTGCAAGATATAACTCGAGAAACAATATTAGAAGTTCACAATAATATCTATAGAATAACAGTTGATCAATTTTATTTCAGAAAATGGACAAACGAGGTGCTTCCCAATGGAAGAACGTTACTAATCGACAACATTCTTGATACATCTCGGGAGAAGTTCTGTCACCCATTGGAACTATTATTAGGGTCCTGAAATTAAAGAATGATTGATAGTTATGTTTTATGATTCATGGGATATTATAAATAAATGTTACATTCTTTGAATTATTTTCAGTTACTAAAAGAAGGGAAAAAAAATAAAATAAAATAAAAAGAGAGAAAAATAAAATAAAAATAAAATAAAGAGGTGATATGAAAAAGTGTATAAAAAAAAGGAGTAAAGAAAAAGAAATTAAAAATATATATATAAAAAATAAACCCCTATAGCGAGGCAATCAAAATGTCTCTTTTTGAATTTTATCATAAAGTTTGATTTTTATATCTTTATATATAAAATATAGTATATTTTTAAAGATTGGTGCTCGATATAATGTTTTATCATCTTGTTAATAATTGTCATGCATCAATTACCGACACTGATTACATGTTTCCATATCAATGACAGAAGGAGTATTTGGAGCCCCCTCGCACTCTGAGCAGTTAACATAGGGGGGGATCATGAAAAGTGGTTTGCGTCCAAGAAAATTTCACTTTGGATGTCACAGTTTATCCTTATATCTCTTTTTTCCAACCCCATACTTGAACAAAATATCTAAAACCAAACTGATTCCTTGCTTGCATGATTGGTTGTCATGTATTCAAAATCTGTAGTTTAAAGAGCCACTATAGAATGTCTACAAGTTTGACCATCTGTAGAAAGGTCCTTATAGGGTTTCAACTTTTCATGGGACTAATGCATTTTTATTGCAAGATATAACTCGAGAAACAATATTAGGAGGGTCTGTTAATGGTATTTTTTTCAATCATTACTTCACCTAAACTTAGTTGGTCACAAGATACATCATTGTATATATGATTTTATTATTTTCAATGTTGCAAGCATGGATTAATACTATCACGAGTCAAAGCCTGTAGAGAAGGCCCTAATTTTCTTAGAAGTTCACAATAATATCTATAGAATAAGAGTTGATCAATTATATTTCAGAAAATGGACAAACGAGTTGCTTCCCAATGGAAACAACATTCTTGATACATCTCAGGGAGGTTACCATCCCCATTGGAACTATTGTTAGGGTCCTATAAATTGTAAAGATAAATTGATGATTATCATTTTTATGATTCATGGGATATTATAAATAAAAATGGGATATGAGAAAGTGTATAAAAAAAAAAGGAGTACAGAAAAAGAAATTAAAAATATATATAAAAAACATAAACCCCTATAGCGAGGCAATCAAAATGTCTCTTTTTGAATTTTATCATAAAGTTTGATTTTTATATCTTTATATATAAAATATAGTATATTTTTAAATATTGGTGCTCGATATAATGTTTTATCATCTTGTTAATAATTGTCATGCATCAATTACATGTTTCCATATCAATGACAGAAGGAGTATTTGGAGCCCCCTCGCACTCTGAGCAGTTAACACAGGGGGGGATCATGAAAAGTGGTTTTCGTCCAAGAAAATTTCACTTTGGATGTCACATTTTATCCTTATATCTCTTTGTTCCAACCCCATACTTGAACAAAATATCTACAACCAAACTGATTCCTTGCTTGCTTGATTGGTTGTCATGTATTCAAAATCTGTAGTTTAAAGAGCCACTATAGAATGTCTAAATGGGTTAAACACATACCCACTTTTAGATCTTCTTTTATCTATATATATCTATGAAATAAATAATACGGTCACCAATAATTTAAAATATACACATTGATTTGATTTGATTCTTGTGAAGCCAAGTCCCCATATATATGTATCAAATATCTCATATCAAATCCTTCGTGACTGTTTTAACACATACCAATATTTTTTTAACCTACATACTTTTTCTTTCTCACCCTTCACTACAAAGCCTTCATGTTGCTTCATATAGACATCTTCTTCCACACCCCTTTTAAGAAATGTTGTATTCAGATCCATATGTTCTACCTCAAAATCAAAATCAACAACAATAGATAAAAGTAATATAATCCAATCTAACATGGTCACAACCGAAAACATATAACCAAAATAAATTCCCAACCCTTCGGAATAACCTTTTTCCACCATACAAGCTTTGTATTTCTCCACCTTGCCTTCTGCATTATTCTTCTTCTTAAACACCCATTTACTGTGAATGGGTTTGCTTCAATCTAGCAACTCCATGAGGACCCAAGCCTCATTTTTTTCCAAATATTTCATTGAATCATCCATGGCGTATTCGCAAAGTTTTTCATCCTATTAATCCACTGTCTCCCTCATAGTTATGGGATCTTCATCACTAATAGATAAATAAAAATTTTAACAGAAAGAAGGTGGACTATACCTCTTTGGATTCCTCCTCTCTAAAATTAATGTTCTAAAAATTGTAGTTTGTGGCTCTTCTTATTTTCATTCTTATTCTGTTGTAGAGTCTTATTCCTTATCCTTTAGTTCAAACTCTATATTTTCAAGTTCCTTTGGTAGGAATTCTTTTTTAAGAACATCCTTCACCTATATAAAACCCAGATCTCAGTTGTACACAACCTTCCTTGTTTCTGGGTTCCAAATATTATAAACTTTTAAACCATCCTTATATCCAATAAAAATGTGCCTTTCAGATTTATTATCAAACTTGGTTTTTTTCTCCTTTGAAATGTGTACATATGCATCACAATCAAATATCCTCACATGTGAAAGAGAGGGTTTCTTACAATTCCATGCCTCATGTGGATTCTTATCCTCTAATTTTGATCAAGGTGATTTGTTAACGAGAAACATGCAATATCTATTACCTCTTCCCAAAATTCTTATCGTAACTCGACACCATTGAGCATGCTTCTTTCCTTTTCCATCAACATCCTCTTCATTATTTCTACAACACCATTTTATTGAAGTGTGTATGGAGTAGTATTTTTCCATTCTATACCACACTTCTTACATAACTCTTCAAATTCATTCTTGGAGAGATCTCCACCATTATCTATCCTCAACACCTTGATCTTCTTCTTTGTCTGATTTACACCACAACCTTAAATTCTTTAAACTTGTCAAAGAATTTAATATTTATTCCCAAGGAAATATATACATGTATTCCTAGAGATGCAATTTATAAAGGATACATAGTACATAGAATTACCCTATGATGTAACTCACGCCGGTCAAAACACATCACTCTCAACAATCTATAATATCTCTTTCTCCCTCTTAGATCTAGAGGGAAAACTCACTTGATTCTTCTTCCCATATACACAATGCTCACAGAAATCGAAATCGATAGAGAAACTAGAAATACCTTACAACAAACATTAACATGCAATATTTGAAGGTCGTTCTCTCCAATATGTCCAAGCCTCTAATTCCATAGCATGGTCTTTTGTCCAAAGACCACTAGATTTTCTCTTCCACATTCAGGAACCACATAATTGTTGCAACCATGATTAAAAGTGCTACGTAGAAGCTTGTAAATATTTCCAATCCAATCCTTGCACCGATAAGAGTGCTCCTTGAACTATCTTACATGAAGCTTCCTTGAACACTATGTTTACACCGACATCATCCATATTACTTACATAAATCATATTTCTGGACAATACGGGAATATGCAGAACACCATCAAGTGTTCTAATCCTTCCACCTTATAATTCAGCTTGAAATTTCCACATCAATGATTTTAGCCTTCCGGACATACCCTACGAATACATCACGACCATTATATTTATCATACTCACAGAACCACTCCCTATGGGGAGTGAAGTGAAAGGATGCACCTAATTCAATTAATCATGCCTCATGATATACATGTGTACTTGAATACGAGGCCAAGTACACATCCACACATTCATATGAGGTGGTATTTTCCTATGCAGAAGGAGCATCATCAAATCGCATTCCTTTCTCACGAGCTTTAGATCTACACTCCTTTTGGTAGTGCCCTTCCTTTCGTTATTTTGAGCACACATTTACAAGTTTTCGTGGAGATTTAGATCTCCCACTCGAGGACTTATCTTTTCTTCTGTTGTAGGACCATCCTTGTAACTACAAGGAATATCTATTATGGGTCTCCAATTTGTTTTTTCTCATCTCCTCTCACAACATAGATGAGAATATTTCATGAAACTTCTAGGTATTTGTACTACTACGTATTCCAAGAACGACACTATGCCACGAATCTCATAGAGAACATGGAAAAATGATTTACTTATCTCCGTGTAAATTTTTTATATCAACAAATAAAAACTCATTTACCATAAGAGTAAAAGCTTTCAAATACTCTGTCACCAAGTCTCCAACCTCCATGCTTAGGTGATACATATTTTTCCACAGGAACAATTTGTTCACGAGAGACTTAGATTGGTAAAATGTCTTGAACTTGACCCAGAAATCGTTCACCTCATCTTCCCATGATACATTCAACAATACTGAATGTGAGATACAAAACCATATTGTGCTATTTTCCTCTCGATTCGAATTTTCCTAGACTTATGCTAACATTGACATTGGTTTAGTACCGAGATCTACCATGATCGACTTATCGTTATCCACTAATAGATCCTTCATATTGAGCTTCCACAACTCAAAACTTTGTCTATTCAATTACTTAATCTCTATATTTCCATTTTTCATCCTATTCTATCAATTCAAGTATCGATCAAGGAGATCTCCCACTAAATAGGGTTTACCACATGGCCAAGCATAACCCCTTAGCACCAAAGGTGTCCCCTTTACAACTTTGATACAAAATGTAGGTTTTTACCTTGCATAGAAATTTCTTGCAAAAAAGTTCTTAAAATAGAAAATATATGATGGCGAGAACATAAAATAAAGATACATAGCGATTTTCCCCTCGATCATAAAACCCAGATGATAAGATTTATTTTTCATTATATCCATTTCAATGTTACAATGCATATATATGTACATGTCTAAGAATTCATAAATCCCAATACAATAACCCTCGATTAGAACATAATTGTATTTCCCTTTACGAGATATAAATAATACCATGGAAAAAGACCATTACACCCAAAACCAACTAGAAAACCCATGGAGAAAACCATGGGTAGGTCTGCTCACTATCTTTTGGGCTTGCCCCCATCCTTGGGTCCACCCAACTGTTATCTCGTCTGCATTAAAAAAAAAAAAAATCTTGGACGCCGGGGCTGCCACCACCCTCGTGCCCACAACATGTGCTACCCTCGTTCCCGAAACATGTGGTGCAATGTACAACGCATGGAACTAGTCATGGAAATAATGTAACACACACCCAACAATTTTTGTCAATGAATTACTTTGGAGGAAAAAATTTGACAAAAGTCCACCCTTTATGGATTTGATTTTTATTAGGGTCCAAATAGGGATACATATGAATTGTAGGGCATTGGATGAAGTAGTGGTTCATATTGTGAGGCCATATTTATAATCGTAATGGAAAGTTGTACCCACACATTATATTTACCAATGGTATTTAACCATGGTATTTTCCCATGGTATTGAAGGCATGAAGAATGCTATAAATAATGAGCCTCCCCTCCTCTCTTAGCATTGATGGCTCTCATCTTAGCCCCAAATACCATGATTAAATTAGGATAACCCCATCCTTATGGGGATTCTATAATAACTTTGGATAAAGTAAGAACTAATTTCGTGTGACATGGTGTTTTGGAACGCTTTATATTAGGGTTTATAATATTGCATTTAATGTTATGGCTTAACATTGAATTTAATATTACAGTTTATAATGTTGGGTTTAATATTCACATTTACAATATTGACTTTGATATTGATTTTATAATATTGAATTTAATATTAATATTTAATATTGAGTTTAATTTTAGGTTTTATAATATTTTGTTTAGTGTTAGGATCTATAATATTTATTTTAATATTGTAATGTTGAATTTGTACATAAATATATAGAATGTCATATTGTGACAAACATTGCTACAATGTCACAATCAATTTGACAATGTTACATTATAATATAATTTATTCAATATTGAGGTTTAAAATCGGATTTATAATAATGGTTTTAATAGTAATATTTATAACATTGAGTTTGAAATTAGAGTTTAATATTGAGTTTATGATGTTGGGTTTCCTATAGGGTCTTAATGTTGATTTAAACATACTCATTTAGTTGAATAATTAAATCACCGTTACTTATATTAAAACCATTTACTAGAATCTGTTATGTTATAATTATATACTAATTAATGTAAATGTTATAATATTAATATAATAGGGAGTTGTGTTTAATAAGACCTTTTGAAGTTGAAAATTTTGACGTGAAATCTTGATTTGTGTTATTTTAATTTATTTTTTTATTGCATATATGGATTCACCAGCGTGAAAAACCCTTAGCACACTTATATTTTGAAGATTTTACCCATCAAACTTGTTATTTTAATGAAATCCTTCCCCATTTTAGAAAAATAAGATCGAAAAAACAAATAGGAAAACTTTTCAAAAAGTAGCATTAAAGACGACTAGATATAATAATATTAATATATACATAAATGTGTTTAGGATTAATCCTAATGATGTGATTAATGCCAAAGAAATTTATCTACATTATGTATCACAAAATTCTTAGATCTAATAATATTAATATCTTTAACTATAATATATAACTATATTAATTATTATAAATATAATATAATAATACTATACCGTACTTATTATATATGAGTTAAAATTTTAAATTTAATTTTTCACCGGAATCTAGTAAAACAATTTTGATAAAGAATGTGATTTTGTTGTTGTTTAAAATTAATTTTTGAATGCATAAATGTATTAAGTGACCTAAAAAACCCCTACGAGGATATAATTCTACCTATTAAACAACTTAAACTTCTTAAAAATCGCTCACCTATTTTTTATTAAAAATAACAATGACCATTTACTTTATAAGCTAGACTAAGTCTATTAATTAATATTAATATTAGAGACTAAACCTATTAATTAATATTAATATTAGATTGCTACCATACAAGTTCTAATTATTAACGTGGTTGATATATCCATCTAGTGTTAGAAGGACAATATTTATTAATGAATTTGTGGCAGTATGAACATAATAGAAAGTGTATCCATCCATGGTATTTAACCCTGGTATTAGCCCATGGTCTTTATCTATGGTAATTACCCGTGGTATTGAAGGCTTAATGAATACTATAAGTAATGAGCATCTTAGCCTCCCAACATCATGATCAATTTAGCACAACGCAATGCTTGCTTATGACACTTGGGAGTACCTTTGAGCTAGCCTAAGGATTAATTCCAAGTGTTGTGGCACTTTTGGAAGCATCCAAAGACAATTGTGGGCTTACTCTCCTATAATCTTGTTTTCAAAAAAGGTGGAATAGATTAAGGTTTGGAGCACAAGAGGGCTAATTTGGCATCAATAATAGCCACGAGTTAGTTTCCAGATACAAAGGGTTTGAAATGTGGCGGAATGAAAACTTATACTAAAGTATCTATATTACTGTGGTTGTATCTATGTTAGGGCTTTATTAGGAAAACCTAATCTGTAAGGTACTGTAAATATTTGTGAAGCTATTTCCTAAGGAAGCAAGTAAACTCATGATTTTGTAAGTTGGGTCTTGATGGGTTAAATTAGAGAATGTGTTGTATTACTAATTGGGTTTAATGGATGCTATACTTATTGGATAAATTGATGGCTTATGCAACAAAAGAAAAAATGACTGTTTATGAACTACACAATTACATTTAGTTCATATACCTTTATGACCATAATTTGTAGAATAAAAGATTGTTTTAAAAACCATGGCTCTCCTCATTAGTTATATTTTCTTTTTATTTTTCTTATATCTATGGTTTTGATAAGTAAACTATATATATATATATTCCTTTAATTTTTTCTGGACCATGTTTTATTTGAGTTTAAATGTAAAAAAGGTTATAAAGGTTTATAAGTAATTACTGCAATTAAATTTTAATACAATTTGAAATTATATAAATTGAAAATAGCATAATTTAATTAATGTTGAAATATATATTTGATGTATTATATAATTGATATTAATATGAAACATGCTTAATGTAGAAATCGTATTAAAATATTTGATATTAAGAAGAAAATGTTTGTCCAAATCTTAGTTCCTTTTTTTTTTTCACTTTCTTAAACCCATAAAATGGCACAGACCAGCAGACTCCTAAATCTAAAAATGTGAAGAGCCCATCTGCAAACTTTTTTAGTGATTAGATTTCTGTGTAGTTTAATTGCAATTCCTTATTAGGTGGGTGTGTTTCTACTAATATTGACCATATTACAGTTATTTTATTGCACAAAAATAACAGTTCTGACGGGCTAACAAGAAATGCAGATGGACACAAATGAGGAAACAACTGAAAAAATATGACAATGCCGCTAAAAATTTAAAAGAGCCCCATGGCAAAACAAATTTCCCAGCCCCCTACAGCTTCCATTACAAGGTCCACACCGCCACCTTAAGCAGAGGGGCCCGAACTATGATAGTGTGGGTGGTCGTCTGGCCGCTGCGGAGGCTATTGGGGCAGGGAAATTTAGCTTTGCCTGAGGTCCTTTCAAAAGGCTGCCGCATTGTCATATGCTTTGTCGCTTGTGTAGAAAGTGTTTTTCGACTATTTTTTCATGGTTTGCTGTGTCGATGTATCTCACCAAGTAATGTACACTAAATCATTTATTACCTCTTAGATCTTTCAACTTCAGTTAAAGTTAAATCCTCCATTATGTGCGTCAAATTCACCAATTTAATGCAATTACTCTCTTGTATCTGATTCTTTTCAACTGAAGCAGCATTAGCGCACCTACAGAACTCATATAAATCTGAGTTTATTAATGAAGCGAGGATGAAAAGAGAGTTATCACATGCCATTACAAAATTTAAGTTTAAGTAAATTATTTTATATTTATGGCCACTTTATTATGGTTTTTTTTCGCTATTTATTATGGCATGTCCCGTAACAGTTAGGTTTTGGTGGAGGTCATGCCCATTTGGCGCTTGCAGAGTTCACATTCGGCATTCTCTGCTCATTACAGGTAACGTATGAAGGTTACTAGGATGTTCAGAAACTATAACCACTTATAAAGCTTTTACACTTGGGATGTTCACTTATGAAGGTAACGTATTGCAATTTTCAAAAACTGCTATTACACCACTAACCCCTGCTTCTATTTGCTATGATTCGGTAGGTACCACACGCTTCATGTGCTTTGGAGTGATACATGTACCCGATTCGGTTTCCCCTAACGGTCTTCTCCTCTTCCATGCAATTTTCAAGTAGCTTGCCCCAAATTTCATAGCTAATTTTATTTGCTGGAAGTACTCATTTCTAAATGAGTTTTGGTCAAATTTACTGAGAAAAAGCCCCATGTAGTCCTTGATTTGTTTTTACTCTTATTTTATTTTCGCTCTCCCATGGAGACCTCAACATTTAATTGCATGTAAAATCTTGGTAATGAAGTAATACATTGAGTTGGATTTGTTGGAACATTATTACACATTCTCCTTTAAAATTGTGTATATTTCTTTGTAGACTAGTTATAATTCTCACTGTGGTTTAGGGAGCTGTAAAGGAGTTGTCTAAAGAGACTAAGGAATTGCCAAGAAGGCCAAAATTGGGTGAATCCAAAGTTAAGAAATCTTACAGTGTTTGAATGATGATTTTGATGGTGGAAATGGATTCACCATCATCAAAAACATCTAGGGCACACAAAATATTAATGTTTCATAGGTATAAAGTGGATTTACAAAAATTACTCCTGATTTTCTTAAAATTTTACCTGAATTTCCATGATTTTCACGGCTAAAAAGAAGTCTAGTTTAACTACCCTAGTCTAACTAGACTACTTTTTTGCCCTCAAAATCATGAAGATTTTAGTAAGATTTTAAGAAAATCGGGCATGGATTTTTGTAAATCCATTATAACTATAAAACTTTAATATTTTGGGTGCCCTAGAAGTTTTTGATGGTGCTGAATACATTTCCACCATCAAACATCATTCAAATAATGTTACTGTAAGATTTCACCATCAAAATCATCATTCAAATAATGTTAGTGTAAGATTTCTTAAATTTTTTTGGCCCCCATTCTGGATCGTCCCATCAATTCCTCCTTCTCTCACAACTCCTTAGCATTTTTCCCAACTAAAAAACAATACTTTTTTCTATTAACAAAAGAAAAAAAAGTACATCTGTAAGTTTTACAATCATTTAAACATTTCTATTTTTTTCATTTTACTTTTGCCCTATTTTTCAATCTAGTCATAATATTTTATGTTCATCCTAATTTGTGATTGTGAATATTATAAAACATGTTGTTTCAAAATATTATATAGTAATTCTAAAAGTTACTAGGGTCTACTATGAGATATTGTTGTTACTTTCATTTATCAATTTTCCACTCTAAATTCATTGAAAAAGACACAGCTTTATTCATATTGATCCTTTTCTTAGATAACAAGCTTGTTATCTATTTTTGTTCTCCATAAACATGATGAAATTGTATACTCTCAATTTTGGTTTCAACTCCTACCCATAATATTTCGATTGTACAAAACACTGCATCATCATCCTCATCAACAATGCCACCAGGTCCTCAACCCTTTTCATCAACCACTACTGTAATATCATCCTCTTCTCATACTCAAGTCGGCAATATGACACTTTATCATTAAAGGCATCATTGAATGAGAACTATGAATAGAGAATACTACAATTCGATGATACAGGTCGTGTAACAGCACAACAAAACATTGATAGAATAAATGAATTATCATATCTAGTGAAATTCTATCATGATGATGTAAAAATGAGATTATCTACATAAATATTAATCAGTGACATAAATAAATGATAAAAAGGTTTGCGAGAGGGAAGTATTTCAGACTTACAACAATTCCATCAAAATTTCCTTTCTAGGTCGGAAGTAAAAAAAGAATCCCCTCCATATCCTTGTAGAATATGAAAAATTAAGGAGAGCTCCAAATGCAACTTGTGAGGATTATTGAATTAGATTTAATAATTTCTACAATTCCATCCCAACAGCAATAAAACCCCCACCAAAACCTTCTTTGATTCATTTTACAAATGGATTTGATGCTGATATGGCTTATCAATTGAGAGAAATAATTCCACCTACTCCTGAAGAAATGCAAAGAAATTTTGTTAGTGTAGAGGCTAATCTACTAGCCAAAAGGGAAAGTTTAGGACTGAGAGAAGAGTGACCATTGAAGAAAAACCTTCTTTTTCTTCATTAGGTGAAAATTTAGACAAATTAGTTAAAACTATGGAAAGGATGATGGAGAGAATCATTGTGCTCATAGAGCCCCTCCAACACAACAATAAGGAGACCCTCAAATTAGAAATCAAAACTTTAAAAGCCACTAGCCCCAAATCAAGAAAAGAGAGAGAAGAAACCAAGTGGATCAACATAAATTAGACCCTATTTTTAAGATAATTTTGCTGAAGAAGAACAAGAAACCATACAAGACTACGAGGAAGATCAAGTTAATCTCTTTGGGGAGGTAAAAATGGATGCCATTTTTCGAACCAAGGAGAAATAAGATATTATCTTGTTATCACAACGAGAAGATATGCATGTAAAATCAATATATTATAAAAAATTATATCATAATGCTACCATTGAAGTACACAAATAATACAATGTAGGAAGTAAAAAATGTTGCAGTGAACTCTCCCAAGAAGACTCAAACTGATATACCTTCTACTAGCAAAAGAAATGGAGGTAATGAGAAGGAAATTTCTCAAAATCATGATGTAAGTATTAAATAAGTAGAAAAATATCAACTTTCTTTTAATATTGAAAATGAACTTTAAAAAGTAAAAATCCATGTTCCATTACTTGAGTTGGTAAAAAAGGATGTGTATAGAAGTCAACATGTAAATGAATTGAAAATAGAATAAGGAAAAAACAATGTAAATGTAACTAACGATAAACCTAAGTTACTATTCGGACCTAAAGTAGATGGAATTACACAAGATGGCAGTGTTCCTCCATTCTATTTCAGTGTTAACATACATGATTTTATTTTTCCCAATGCAATGTTGCATTCTGGTGCCTCAGACAATCTTCTGCCAAAGGTAATCATCGAAAAATTGGGATTAGATATTACAAGAAATTATAATAACTTTACTCCTTTGATTCGAATAGAGTAAGATTTCTGGTATTAATTAAACATTTATGTGTTACCCTTACTCAAATTCCAACAAAGTTTCTAGTGATGGGCATTGTTTTGGCTTATATACCTCCCAAATATGGAACTATTTTGTCAAGATCATGGGGGGGAAGTAAAGAACATGAACAATAATATTTCTTATGGAACATGGACTTTGATGGAGCATTAAGCAAAGAGGGAGCTAAGATTGGAGTATGGATCTTAGATATGAAGCCAAGTACAACAAATAAATACTCTTAAAAACTAAATTCTGAATGTACACACAATGTACCTGAATATGAAGATTTGTTATTAGGACTTAAAAAGTTAAAATAAATTGGAGCTAAGAGAGTTTAAATTCATGGAGATTCAAAACTTATCATAAAACAGATAAAAGGTGAATATTCAACTAAACATTCCAGAATGACAGCATATAGGAGTGTTTTTGTAGAGTTTTTATAGTGTTTTCAAGAATTCCAATTGTCATTAATTCTTAGAGATCGGAATGTATTTGTTGATGCATTAGCTACTTCAGAAAGTACACGTAAAATTCCTTTTAGAGGAAGGAGGAATTTATAAATTGATGGAAAACATAGACCTGCAATTCATGATAACATGAGATACTCGCAAGTATTTGATAACGCCAAACAACTAAAAAATTTCTTGCCATTAAATGATGAATTTGAAAGTTTGAACAATGATATAGGGAAGGATATTGATGATAGTGGATAGGAGAAGATTTTCAATCAAACCGGTCAATATGATGAGGAATCTAAAATATTACAACTCAAGAATAATACAATCCCAGGAGGTCTTCGACCCCTTGAAAAATCATTTGAAATTAATGATCTTGCTAAAAAGCCTTCAATTCAACTAACTAGAGCAGAAGTAGAACATTTCAATATAGGCATTGAAGAAAACCCCAGTATTGTTCATATTTCAAAGTCATTGTGTCTGAAAGAAAAACAAAGGTAAATTTATTTGTTTACTGAGTATGCAAGTGTTTTTTCGTTGGGATTTTTTCATGGGGATATCATGACTCAAAGGTTTATGATAAATCTATTATTCAACATAATATCCCTATAAAAGAGGATCAAAATCCTTTTAAGGAAAAAATGAGAAGAGTTAATCCTATCTTATTGCCTCTAATTGAGACGGAAGTTAAAAAAATATTTAATGCAAAGGTCACGGTGCCGCTTAGATTTTCTAAATGGATATCAAATTTAGTACCAGTAAGGAAAAATTTAGGGGAAATAAGATTATGTGTGAACTTTAGAAGCCCGAATAAGGTTTCCCTCAAGGAGAACTACCCCCTACCAAATATTGACTACATACTTCAAAGAGTAGTTGGATCAAGACAAATTTCACCATAATTTAGTGCATCGAGATGATCAAGAACATGAAAATTTTACGACATCTTGGGGAAATTTTATGTATGTCAATATTCCTTTTAAGCTCATGAATGCAGGAGCAACTTTTCAAAGAGAAATGGATAATTATTTTGCAGATGAGAGGGAAAGGTTTATTGCTATATACCTTGAAGACAATATTGTTTTTTACAAGATTTATGAAGGTCATCTGCATCACTTGATTTTTTTTTGAAAGGTGTAGAACATATGGCATTTCTTTTAGTACAAAAAATCTCTATTTAGAATGGAAGAGGGAAAATTATTAGGCCATATAATTTGAAGCATGGTATTAAAACTGATCCTATAATAATTGTAACAATCATGAAAATTGATCCCCCAAGGACAACAAATAAGTGAAATATTTTATTAGTAGGATACACATTTTGAGAAGATTGATAAACAATTTGGCTGAATTTTTTAGAGTTATAACAAACATGTTGAGAAAGGACACTCAAACAATATGGAATAAAAAATGAAAGAGATCATTTAATTAGGTGAAATAATGATTAACTCATGCTCTTGTATTTATTAGTCCAAATTATACCAAATACCTCACCATATTTTCTTTTTTCTTTAGAGCATATTTTTAATGTAGAATTATTACATGAAAATGAAGAAGGACATGAGAAACCTATAAATTTTTTCAACATAGGATTTAGAGATCATTCTTTGAAGTATAAAATCATGGAAAATAAATCTCTTGCTTTAGTCAAAACCTTAAAGGAATTCAAAGTGTATGTGTTACATTCTCACAAAGTTTCTTTTCTTCCAAATGGAGTAGTAAAGGGCATTCTTACTCAAAATGATCCAGATGGAAAAAGAACTAAACAAATAGCAATTATTATGGAATAGGATATTCAAATAAAACCAAAAAAGGTTATCAAAAGTCAAGGGTGACTCCAAAAATGTCAGAATGTTTTGTTACTTCATGCTAGTATACATATGATTTGTCTATTGTGCACAATTTACAAGCCCCTCCTAGTTTGACAAAAGCTTAGGCAATATTCCTTAAATTAAAATCTGAAAAATTATGCATTTTAGATCAAGACTTGTATTGGAAAGACGTTGGTGGGATTTTACTAAATTATTTATTGAAAGATGACGCTGACAAGATAATGGAAGAATTTCCTAAATGTGACTCTCGAGTACATTTGTAATGGAAAGCTACAACAAATAAAGTTTTAAGAGTTGTATTTTATTGGCCTAGTTTGTTTACTTATACTCACAAGAATATTGAAACTTCTCATGAGTGTCAAATATTTGAATGCAAGGGGAAGCTCTTTCCTTTGCCTTTGAAACCCATTTCAGTGGAGAATCATTTCCAATAGTGGGGATTGGATTTCACATGATAAATTCATTCGAGTTATTATGTTAGGAAAAAAATTATTCTAACAACCACATATTACTTCAAAAAATGGATAGAAGGTGTTCCAACTAGACAAGCTACAAATTATGTGGTCATCCAGTTTATAAAAGATAATATCCTATTGAGATTTCGTTGTCCACACAAAATAATCACGGATAATGGTGACTATTTCAAATCTAAAATGATGATTGACTTATGCAACCAATATCAGATAGGACATTCTAATGCCTCTTATCCTAAAGGAAATGATTGATTTGAATCTTCTAATAAATATTTGGTCAATATCATAAAGAAATTATTGCAGTAGAAAAAAAACTCATGGCACAAGAAGTTTATTAATTCTCTGTGGGATGATAGGATAAGCAAAAAAGCTTAATTGTAATGTCACCTTTCAAATTGGTATATGGAACATATGTAATTTTTCGATCTTTCGAAGGGATTACTTTGATAAAAGTGTTGCAGAAAATATAAGTAGAGCTAAGTTATGCACAAAGAAGGTTCAACGAGATGGTATAGTTGTAATAGACAAGAGAAGAAGTCTACAAAAAAACACAAGTCATTCAGGATAAAATCAAAAAGACTTGTGATAGAAGAACCAAAGAAGATGATTTCAAACAAAATGACCTTCTTTTGAAATGGGATCTGAGAAATGAAGACAAAGGAAAAACTTGAAATTTTGACCATCTGTAGAAAGGTCCTTATAGGGTTTCAACTTTTCATGGGACTAATGCATTTTTATTGCAAGATATAACTCGAGAAACAATATTAGGAGGGTCTGTTAATGGTATTTTTCTCAATCATTACTTCACCTAAACTCAGTTGGTCACAAGATACATCACTTTATATATGATTTTATTATTTTCAATGTTGCAAGCATGGATGAATACTATCATGAGTCAAAGCCTGTAGAGAAGGCCCTAATTTTCTTATAAGTTCACAATAATATCTATAGAATAACAGTTGATCAATTTTATTTCAGAAAATGGACAAACGAGTTGCTTCCCAATGGAAGAATGTTACTAATCGACAACATTCTTGATACATCTCAAGGAGTTTACCATCCCCATTGGAACTATTGTTAGGGTCCTATAAATTATAAAGATAAATTGATGATTATCATTTTTATGATTCATGGGATATTATAAATAAATGTTACATTCTTTGAATTATTTTCAGTTACTAAAAGAAGGGAAAAAAAATAAAACAAAATAAAAAGAGAGAAAAATAAAATAAAAAGAAAATAAAGAGGTGATATGAAAAAGTGTATAAAAAAAAGGAGTAAAGAAAAAGAAATTAAAAATATATATAAAAAACATAAACCCCTATAGCGAGGCAATCAAAATGTCTCTTTTTGAATTTTAAAATAAAGTTTGATTTTTATATCTTTATACATAAAATATAGTATATTTTTAAAGATTGGTGCTCGATATAATGTTTTATCATCCACTTAATAATTGTCATGCATCAATTAACGACACTGATTACATGTTTCCATATCAATGACAAAAGGAGTATTTGGAGCCCCCTCGCACTCTGTGCAGTTAACACAGGGGGGATCATGAAAAGTGGTTTGCATCCAAGAAAATTTCACTTTGGATGTCACAGTTTATCCTTATATCTCTTTGTTCCAACCCCATACTTGAACAAAAAATCTGCAACCAAACTGATTCCTTGTTTGCATGATTGGTTGTCATGTATTCAAAATCTGTAGTTTAAAGAGCCACTATAGAATGTCTATTTATGACCTAACTAAATGCTCCTCCGAATGGGTTAAACACATACCCACTTTTAGATCTTCTTTTATCTATATATATCTATGAAATAAATAATACGGTCACCAATAATTTAAAATATACACATTGATTTGATTTGCTTCTTGTGAAGCCAAGTCCCCATATATATGTATCAAATTTCTCATGTCAAATCCTTCGTGACTGTTTTAACCCATACAAATATTTTTTTAACCTACATACTTTTTCTTTCTCACCCTTCACTACAAAGCCTTCATGTTGCTTCATATAGACATCTTCTTCCACACCCCTTTTAAGAAATGTTGTATTCAGATCCATATGTTCTACCTCAAAATCAAAAGAAACAACAATAGATAAAAGTAATATAATCCAATCTAACATGGAAACAACCGAAAACATATAACAAAAATAAATTCCCAACCCTTCGGAATAACCTTTTTCCACCATACGAGCTTTGTATTTCTCCACCTTTCCCTCTGCATTATTCTTCTTCTTAAACACCCATTTACTGTGAATGAGCTTGCTTCAATATACCAACTCCACGAGGACCCAAGCCTCATTTTTTTCCAAATATTCCATTGAATCATCCATGGCGTATTCGCAAAGTTTTCCATCCTATGAATCCACTGTCTCCCTCATAGTTATGGGATCTTCATCACTAATAGATAAATAAAAATTTTAACAGAAAGAAGGTGGACTATACCTCTTTGGATTCCTCCTCTCTGAAATTAATGTTCTCAAAATTGTAGTTTGTGGCTCTTCTTATTTTCATTCTTATACTATTGTAGAGTCTTATTCCTTATCCTTTAGTTCAAACTCTATATTTTCAGGTTCCTTTGGTAGGAATTCTTTTTTAAGAACATCCTTCACCTATATAATAACCAGATCTCAGTTGTACACAACCTTCCTTGTTTCTGGGTTCCAAATATTATAAACTTTTAAACCATCCTTATATCCAATAAAAATGTGCCTTTCAGATTTATTATCAAACTTGGCTTTTTTCTCCTTTGAAATGTGTGTACATATGCATCACAATCAAATATCCTCACATGTGAAAGAGAGGGTTTCTTACAATTCCATGCCTCATGTGGATTCTTATCCTCTAATTTTGATCAAGGTGATTTTTTAACGAGAAACATGCAATATCTATTACCTCTTCCCAAAATTCTTATCGTAACTCGACACCATTGAGCATGCTTCTTTCCTTTTCCATCAACATCCTCTTCATTCTTTCTACAACACCATTTTATTGAAGTGTGTATGGAGTAATATTTTTCCATTCTATACCACACTTCTTACAGAACTCTTCAAATTCATTCTTGGAGATATCTCCACCATTATCTATCCTCAACACCTTGATATTCTTCTTTGTCTGATTTTCCACCACAACCTTAAATTCTTTAAACTTGTCAAAGAATTTAATATTTATTCCCAAGGAAATATATACATGTATTCCTAGAGATGCAATTTATAAAGGAGACATAGTACATAGAATTACCCTATGATGTAACTCACACCGGTCGAAACACATCACTCTCAACAATCTATAATATCTCTTTCTCCCTCTTAGATCTAGAGGGAAAACTCACTTGATTCTTCTTCCGATATACACAATGCTCACAAAAATCGAAATCGATAGAGAAACTAGAAATACCTTATAACATACCATTAACATGCAATATTTGAAGGTCGTTCTCTCCAATATGTCCAAGCCTCTAATTCAATAGCATGGTCTTTTGTCCAAAGACCACAAGATTTTCTCTTCCACATTCAGGAACCAATAAGAGTGCTCCTTGAACTATCTTACATGAAGCTTTCTTGAACACTATTTTTACACCGACATCATCCATATTACTTACATAAATCATATTTCTGGCCAATACAGGAATATGTAGAACACCATCAAGTGTTCTAATCCTTCCACCTTGTAACTTCAGCTTGAAATTTCCACATCGATGATTTTAGCCTTCCGGACATACCCTACGAATACATCATGACCATTATATTTATCATACTGCTAACCACTCCCTATGGGGAGTGAAGTGAAAGGATGCACCTAATTCAATTAATCATGCCTCATGATATACATGTGTACTTGAATACGAGGCCAAGTACACATCCACACATTCATATGAGGTGGTATTTTGTTATGCAGAAGGAGCATCATCAAATCACATTCCTTTCTCACGAGCTTTAGATCTACACTCCTTTTGGTAGTGCCCTTCCTTTCGTTATTTTGAGCACACATTTACAAGTTTTCGTGGAGATTTAGATCTCCCACTCGAGGACTTATATTTTTTGTTTGTTGTAGGACCATCCTTGGACCTACAAGGAATATCTATTATGGGTCTCCAATTTGTTTTTTCTCATCTCCTCTCACAACATAAATGAGAGTATTTCATGAAACTTCTAGGTATTTGTACTACTACGTATTCCCACAATGACACTATCCCATGAATCTCATAGAGAACATGGAAAAATGATTTACTTATATTCGTGTAAATTTTTTATATCAACAGATAAAAACTCATTTACCACAACAGTAAAAGCTTTCAAATACTCTATCACCAAGTCTCCAACCTCCATTCTTAGGTGATACATATTTTTCCACAGGAACAATTTGTTCACGAGAGACTTAGATTGGTAAAAAGTCTTGAACTTGACCCAGAAATTGTTCACCTCATCTTCCCATGATACATTCAACAATACTGAATGTGAGATACAAAAGCATATTGTTCTATTTTCCTTTCGATCCAAATTTTCCTAGACTTATGCTAACATTGACATTGGTTTAGTACCGAGATCTACCATGATCGACTTATCGTTATCCACTAATAGATCCTCCATATTGATCTTCCACAACTCAAAACTTTGTCTATTCAATTACTTAATCTCTATATTTCCATTTTTCATCCTATTCTTTCAATTCAAGTATCGATCAAGGAGATCTCCCACTAAATAGGGTCTACCACATGGCCAAGCATAACCCCTTAGCACCAAAGGTGTCCCCTTTACAACTTTGATAAAAAATGTAGGTTTTTACCTTCCATAGAAATTTCCTGCAAAAAAGTTCTTAAAATAGAAAATATATGATGGCGAGAACATAAAATAAAGATACATAGCGATTATATCCATTTCAATGTTACAATGCATATATATGTACATGTCTAAGAATTCATAAATTCCAATACAATAACCCTCGATTAGAACATAATTGTATTTCCCTTTACGAGATATAAATAATACCATGGAAAAAGACCATTACACCCAAAACTGATGCAGGAGCATCCAGCTCCGAGGAGACAGGAGATGGTTGACCGTCTCACTTGATGTTTTTATTTGGGGATTTGGGAACAGGTTGCTAAGCCTGTGATTACTTTGTGTTATTGTTTAGTTTAGGGTCAGTTGAATAGTTAGGAACATAGTTTGTTTTTCTGTTAATTAGTTCATAATGATTTTTCTTTTAATGAATAATACATAGGGTAGAATAAGTTCGGTTGACAGTTTAACTGAACGAAACTGAAAAACGGTTTTATAGCTGTAGCTTTAAAAATGGACAGAAAGGTCAGATAGGGGTTCGGTGTGTGGTTCACGAGAGAGTAGAAAATTGAAGAATAGGGAGACTCTGCTACCAAAATTGTAATTTGTCAGAAGTGCTATGTGTTAATACGCATTTCTACTCAGAAACATTTTATTTATTTTCCTGTTAGAAAAATTGTAGTCACAGAAAGTGTTTTAATACGCATGAATAGAAATTCTACTTTGAAATAAGATTTGGAAAGTGCTGTGTGTGTGAAGAAACGAAATAGCTGTGTCTTTCATACTAAGCGTTAACAGGACACAGGAACGAAAGAAATACAGGAGCAGCCACGGGAGGCACTAAACAATTATGTTCGACCAGACAAATGAAAGAAGCAACCTACAGTAAAATAGGTAAGAATACCCAAACAAATACTGAAGCATTTGAATTCAAGAACCATTAAATAACTATTTATCATATTAGTCGATTTCCAAAAATTGAGTTCAACAGAGTCTGTTACAGTCCAACAGTATAGCAAAATATTACAGAGTACGACAAAGGGCTTGAGACCCTAAAATACATCTTCAGTTACAAACGACAGACAACGTCATAAAACCCTAGGTAGGGTTTGAAACGGGAAAAGCATAGACGCAAACAAACACACAGGAGAGTAAGTCCAAATCGACGGTAAAGCACAACCAGCAGACGTGCACCAACAGCGGTTGGTCACCATACAGAAGCCCAGAAAAGAAACACGACCAGGAAGCAGTCAACCACAAGGTTCGGAAGATCAGGCCTACCGGAGGGTTTTGTAGCGCCGGTGAACAATTCCGGGGTTTCGTTCAAGAGAAACCTGCAAAAAGGAGCGGCCATTGCATCTGAGACAGAGCTTGGTCCGAAAACGAGTAACATCTGAACCTACAGGAAAATAAAAGGGGGAAGTTAGAGCAGAGTCTTACCGGGTTTTCGAGTTGGAGAGGAGCCGAAACGACAGGGATTCCGTTGAAACAATCACACCTGGCACACGAAGGAGCCGAGGGATTAGGACAGAGAAAACCAGTAGTGGAATTGAAACTGGAAAGAATGAGTTACCTGTTACTCGTTCAGAAGCTGGAGAAACCCTCGTTGTCGGCACTCCGTTGCACCTGCGAATAGATCCAATAACAAAATGATACACCAACAGCACTGGAAGAAGGAACAGAGTAACCATTGCAACCCAACTGGAAATCGACGGAGGTTTCGCGGTTAATAACCGAAACTTACCAAGGAGCAACCACAGCAAACCGACAAGCGAGCACCATTTCGGAACTTAGGAAAAGCACAATAGCCACAGGACTACCAATAGGAACCAAAGACGCGCAGACTGTGAGCTTATTCACAGAGATAACAGAGAGCACCAGAGGTTGAGGAAACCCTCCTCTCTCGAACCCTCGAATGAGAAAAACAACCAAAAGAAAGTCATTGTTTGCATAGGAAGAGCGGTGGCACAAAACTCGGCGTGAAGTAAATGCGTCCGGTTGTGAATCGTTGGCACAATAAACGCAACATTAATACGACACAGGAACCCATAACCCAACATACAGTCCAATTTGACACGGTGGATGACGTGGAAGGCGGTGTCACGTTATCAATTGCAGAAACCATAATCCGGAGAATAATATAAGGTCAACGAAATCACAGTCATCAGAACCATTATTATTGGTGTTATTATTTGCACATTATTAATATTGTCACGTAGTGAACAGAATACCCCATCCGAAGGTTGAGGCCTTCGTCATTTTTGGTATCAGAGCGGGTTTGTACAGAACAGAAAGATGGAGGTTGGCAGAAGAGGAAGAGGTAGAGGGAGAGTAGTCCGAAGAGGGGCAGAAGAGGGGCTGCGAGAGGAGATACGGATCTTGAATCAAAGATTGGCGGCAGTGGAAGCTGGGGGAAGAAGAAACCCAGCAGATGATAGTGATGAAGATGCGGTAGAACCTGAAGACGAGTTCGAAGGGGTGACACCTGAACTCAGGTTGTTGAAATCCGTGTTGCTGTCCAGTCATAAGCCTAAGCATGAGCTTTCCACTTATGACGGCAGTTTGTCAGCAGAGGTGTTATTAGATTGGCTAAGTGAAGTCAATAAATACTTTGAGTTTGAAGAAACCAGTGAAGATAAACAAGTAAAATTCGCTGCCACCAAGCTGAAAGGACATGCGTCCTTATGGTGGGACAGCGTTCAGGCGGAAAGGAAACGGTTGCATAAACAGCCTATCAGGAAGTGGGCCCGCATGGAGGCAAAACTGAAAGAGAAGTTTTTGCCCAAAGACTATCAGATCATGCTGTACAGACAGGTACAGAATTTAAGACAGCGAGGAATGACAGTTAAGGAATATACTGAGGAATTCTATAAGTTAAATTTGAGGGCAAGGTACATGGAGGATACCCCAGAGAAAACAGCTAGGTTTGTGAACGGACTGAGGGGAGAAGTGTTGGACGAAATTGGCATCCTCTCACCCAGAACTTTGGATGAAGCGTATCAGTTCGCTTTGAAAGCAGAGGAAAAAATAAACAGGAAGCAAAATGCCAGAAGAGGAGGTGGATCTGGCCGAGGAAAGGGGAAAGCCTTTGGTAGGGGTAGAGGTACAGGTTCAACTGAAGAGAGCAGCAGTTCTAAATCTGCAGGAACAACAGAAAAGGACAATAGCACCAGAGGAGGACGACCAGCCCAACGAGGGAGAGGAAGTGGTCGGGGCAGAGGAGCTGTCCAGTGCTATCGGTGCCAAAAGTGGGGGCACAAATCGTATGAATGTCCTGAAGGTGAACCAGCAGGTGGGAGAGGAACATACGTTGCTCAATCAGAAGAAACAGAGGCACAACCACAGGAAGTGGAGAATGCACCAGAAACTGGTGAGGCTTTGGTGTTGAATAAAGTGCTGCTAAAACCAGCAAAGGAGGTGGTTGACCCGGATCAACGGAAAACTCTGTTCCGGACAGTTTGCAAATCACAGGGAAAGTGTTGCAAGCTGATTATCGACAGTGGGAGCACCGACAATTTGGTGGCTACGGAAATGGTAGAGAAATTGGGATTAAGGAAACAGAAACATCCCACTCCATACAAAGTGTCATGGCTACAGAAGGGGCATCAATTGTTGGTTGACGAACAATGTGAAGTAGAGTTCCAGATAGGCAGATACAAAGACAATATTGTCTGCGATGTCATGCCAATGGATGTTTGTCACATACTGTTAGGGAGGCCTTGGCAGTTTGACAGGAAGGTGGTGCATGACGGAAGAACGAACTGTTACAAGTTTGTTAAGGATGGAGTCAGACACACACTTGTACCCATCAAAGAGGAAGATGCAGCAGAAGCTAGTGGGGTAAAAGCACTGCTGATGGGAGGAAAAGAATTTCTGAAAGAAGTTGATCAGAACGATGTGAACTTTGCTGTTGTGCGGAGACCAAGAACAGTGGTACTGCACACCAAAATCTCAGATTTGCCCGAGGAAATCCAGGAAGTGTTGCAGGAATTTGGAGACATCATAGTGGATGATCTTCCGGATGAACTGCCCCCTAAGAGAGGTATCAGTCACTGTATCGACTTTATACCAGGAGCTAGTTTACCGAATAAGGCAGCCTATCGCATGAGTCCCAAGGACCATGAGGAAATCAGAAAACAGGTGCAGGAATTACTAGATAAAGGGCTGATTAGAGAAAGCATGAGCCCCTGTGCAGTCCCAACAGTTTTAGCTCCAAAGAAGGGAGGCGAATGGCGGATGTGTACAGACTCAAGGGCCATAAATAAAATTACTATTCGGTACAGGTTTCCATTACCCAGAATGGATGATATGATGGACTGTTTGAGCGGGGCAGCTTATTTTTCAAAAATTGATTTGAAGAGTGGATATCACCAGATTCGAATTCGGGAGGGAGACGAGTGGAAAACAGCTTTCAAGACAAATGAAGGGTTGTACGAATGGCTGGTAATGCCATTTGGGCTAAGTAATGCCCCCAGTACTTTTATGCGCCTAATGAATGAAGTGCTGAAGGAATTCATTGGGAAGTTTGTAATTGTTTATTTAGATGATATACTGATTTTCAGCAAAACCAGAGAAGAACATTTCAGACATGTTCGAAGTGTGATGAGGAAGTTGCAGCAGAACAAGCTGCTGATTAATCTGAAGAAATGTACTTTCTTTCAGAAGGAGTTGATATATTTGGGGTTTGTAATAGCAGAAAATGAGCTGAAGATGGATCCAGAAAAGATAGCAGCTATAGTTAACTGGCCATCCCCGAAGAGTTTATTTGAAGTCCGAAGTTTTCACGGACTAGCAAGTTTTTATAGGAAATTTATCAAGAATTTCAGTGGGATTTGTGCACCCATGTTGGATACGATTAAAAAAATAAACCAACCGTTTCGCTGGACAGAAGCAGCAGAGAAGAGCTTTCAGACTTTAAAAGGAAAGATCACTGAAAGGCCGGTATTAAGGCTGCCTGATTTCAACAAACTTTTTCAAGTTCGTTGCGATGCCAGTGGTACAGCCATCGGGGCAGTACTCAGTCAGGAGGATAGACCAGTTGCATATTTCAGCGAAAAACTGAATGAAAGCAGACAGAAGTATTCGACTTATGACAAGGAATTCTACGCGGTTGTCCAAGCATTGAAGCATTGGAGGCATTACCTTTTGGGTAATGAGTTCGTTCTGTTTTCAGACAATTCCGCGTTACAGTACATCATGCAACAGCATAAACTGAACCAGAAACATGCAGAATGGGTTGAGTATCTGCAGAGTTTTACTTTTGTGTTGAAACACATCAGTGGGCAAGCCAACAAGGTGGCTGATGCTTTGAGTAGGAGGAGTTTGCTGTTACAGGAAAGTACAATGCAGGTGTTAGGCTTTGAACACCTGAGGGATCTGTATCAGACAGATGTCGATTTTAGGGAAGCCCATGAGGCATGCCAGAACCCTATGTTAAGAAACAGTAGTCCTTGGTTGGACTATAATTTACAGGAGGGATTATTGTTCAAAGGAGGACAGTTGTGCATTCCCGACTGTTCAATGCGGGAAAACATTATTCGGGAGAAGCATAGTGGGGGTCTAGCCGGACATTTTGGCATAGACAAAACTGTTTCACAGGTTGAACACTTTTATTTTTGGCCAAGGTTGCGACGAGATGTACAGAGATATGTGAGCAGATGTAAAACGTGCCAATTAGCGAAGGGTCACAGTCAAAATGCAGGGCTTTATATGCCACTACCCATTCCAAGCAGACCATGGGATTCAGTTAGCCTGGACTTTGTCTTGGGTTTGCCCAAGACACAGAGAGGTTTCGATTCAGTAATGGTGGTGGTGGATCGTTTTTCGAAGATGGCACATTTCATACCTTGCAGGAAGACCAGTGACGCTACTTACATAGCACACCTGTTTTTCACGGAGATCGTCAGACTACATGGGTTACCCAGGTCCATCGTTTCCGACAGGGATGTAAAATTCACCGGGCATTTTTGGCGGACCCTGTGGAAAAAGTTAAATACTCAGTTACAGTTCAGCTCTGCTTACCACCCTCAGACTGATGGGCAGACTGAAGTGGTGAACAGAAGTCTGGGAAATCTGCTACGAAGTCTTATAGGAGAAAATTCACGGATGTGGGACCGTGTGCTTGCTCAGGCAGAGTTTGCATACAACGATTCGCCGAATCGCAGTACAGGTTACAGTCCTTTCCAAATCTTGTATGGTATGCATCCTCGCGGAGTGCATGAACTGCGAGACTTGGGAAAACTTGAAAAACGAAGTGCCGACGGGGAAGACTTTGCCCAGGCAATGAGCGACTTACAGGAGCAAGTGAAATTGAAGTTGCAGGACAGCAGTCAGAGATACAAGCAGAGGGCAGATTCAAAAAGGCGGGAAGTCCAGTTTAATGTGGGGGACGAAGTCCTTGCCCACTTGCGTAAAGAACGGTTTCCGAAACGGGAATATAACAAGTTGAAATTCAAGAAAATCGGCCCTTGCAAGATTGTTCGAAAGTTTTCTGCAAACGCATATGAGTTGCAGTTACCACCAGGGATAGGAATTTCACCAATCTTTAACGTGGCAGATTTATTCCCTTATGTTGCTGATACTGAAGATAACGCAACAGGGAAGCCAACGCGGGACACCAGGTCTGAGGAGGATTCTTGGATGAGACAGATGCCGGTGGCACAGCCCCCTGAGATCGAGTATATTCTCGACACACAGGTTGTTAGACGCACGCGCAGGAAGGAATATCTGCAATACTTAGTCAAGTGGAAGAACCATCCAATTGAGGACAGTTCGTGGCTCGACGCGACGCAGATATAAAAGGCGGGCTACACAGTCGATGATCTCATGGAGCGGAGCCATGACTTTTTGCCACCCCGGGAGCCTGATGCAGGAGCATCCAGCTCCGAGGAGACAGGAGATGGTTGACCGTCTCACTTGATGTTTTTGTTTGTGGATTTGGGGACAGGTTGCTAAGCCTGTGATTACTTTGTGTTATTGTTTAGTTTAGGGTCAGTTGAATAGTTAGGAACATAGTTTGTTTTTCTGTTAATTAGTTCATAATGATTTTTCTTTTAATGAATAATACATAGGGTAGAATAAGTTCGGTTGACAGTTTAACTGAACGAAACTGAAAAACGGTTTTATAGCTGTAGCTTTAAAAATGGACAGAAAGGTCAGATAGGGGTTCAGTGTGTGGTTCACGAGAGATTAGAAAATTGAAGAATAGGGAGACTCTGCTACCAAAATTGTAATTTGTCAGAAGTGCTATGTGCTAATACGCATTTCTACTCAGAAACATTTTATTTCTTTTCCTGTTAGAAAAATTGTAGTCACAGAAAGTGTTTTAATACGCATGAATAGAAATTGTACTTTGAAATAAGATTTGGAAAGTGCTGTGTGTGTGAAGAAACGAAATAGCTGTGTCTTTCATACTAAGCGTTAACAGGACACAGGAACGAAAGAAATACAGGAGCAACCACGGGAGGCACTAAACAATTATGTTCGACCAGACAAACGAAAGAAGCAACCTACAGTAAAATAGGTAAGAATACCCAAACAAATACTGAAGCATTTGAATTCAAGAACCATTAAATAACTATTTATCATATTAGTCGCATTTCAAAAAATTGATCTCAACAGAAATCACATACCAACAAGATAGCAAAATATTACGTATACGACAAAGGGCTTCGAGACCCTAAAATACATCTTCAGACCATATACCAAAAGTCTGGAGCTACGGCCATAAAACCCTAGGCAGTGGTTTGAAACTAGAAAAGCATAGACGCAAACAAACACACAAAGAGAGTAAGTCCAAATCGACTTCGTAAAGCACAAATCAGCTACACGTGCACCAACAAGCCGTTGGTCACCACAATGTTAAGCCCAAAAAGAAACACGACCGTAGCTACCAACCACAAGGTTCGGAAGATCAGGCCTACCGGAGGGTTTTGTAGCGCCGGTGAACAATCCCAGGGTTTCGTTCAGGAGAAACCTGCAAAAAGGAGCGGCCATTGCATCTGAGACAGAGCTTGGTCCGAAAACGAGTAACATCTGAACCTACAGGAAAATAAAAGGGGGAAGTTAGAGCAGAGTCTTACCGGGTTTTCGAGTTGGAGAGGAGCCGAAACGACAGGGATTCCGTTGAAACAATCACACCTGGCACACGAAGGAGCCGAGGGATTAGGACAGAGAAAACCAGTAGTGGAATTGAAGCTGGAAAGAATGAGTTACCTGTTACTCGTTCAGAAGCTGGAGAAACCCTCGTTGTCGGCACTCCGTTGCACCTGCGAATAGATCCAATAACAAAATGATACACCAACAGCATTGAAAGAAGGAACAGAGTAACCATTGCAACCCAACTGGAATTCGACGGAGGTTTCGCGGTTAATAACCGAAACTTACCAAGAGGCAACCACAGCAAACCGACAAGCGAGCACCATTTCGGAACTTAGGAAAAGCACAGTAGCCACAGGACTACCAACAGGAACCAAAGACGCGCAGACTGTGAGCTTATTCACAGAGATAACAAAGAGCACCAGAGGTTGAGGAAACCCTCCTCTCTCGAACCCTCGAATGAGAAAAACAACCAAAAGAAAGTCATTGTTTGCATAGGAAGAGCGGTGGCACAAAACTCGGCGTGAAGTAAATGCGTCCGGTTGTGAATCGTTGGCACAATAAACGCAACATTAATACGACACAGGAACCCATAACCCAACATACAGTCCAATTTGACACGGTGGATGACGTGGAAGGCGGTGTCACGTTATCAATTGCAGAAACCATAATCCGGAGAATAATATAAGGTCAACGAAATCACAGTCATCAGAACCATTATTATTGGTGTTATTATTTGAACATTATTAATATTGTCACGTCGTGAACAGAATACCCCATCCGAAGGTTGAGGTCTTCGT